>CM034312.1:60719279-61148805 GCA_019925795.1 Dendrobium chrysotoxum
CGTTTGCTGATTGGATGTTTGATGATCGTGATTTAGCACAGTTGAATGCAAAATGTTTGAACTGTTTCTTTTGTGCTTTCAAATCTGAAGACTATATGCGTGTTTCTACTTGTACAACGGGAAAGGAAATCTGGGATAGGTTATGTATAACATACGAAGGTATAACTGAAGTCAAACAATCTAGGTTAAACATCTTGTTACATGATTACGAACTTTTCGCATGAAACCTAGTGAGACTATTTCAGAAATGTACACAAGGTTCACTCAGATTGTTACCTCTTTGCATGCTTTAGGTAGAGAACTTACCAACTACGAAAGAGTGAACAAGATTCTTAGATGTTTGCCTACTTCTTATGATGCTAAGATTACTGCTATTACTGAATCCAAAGATTTAAATACTTACTCTATTGACAGCTTACTTGATCACTCATTGCTTACGAGCAAGGGGTGAACCAAAGGCAACTTGATGCAGGTGAACGCAAGAAGAAGAAAGAGAAGACCGTGCACTAAAGGCCAAAGACTCAGATGCTAGCACTTCCGGGTCTGATAGCAATGAAGTTGCCTTAATCACAAGGCAATTCAAAAGCTTTCTAAGGAAGAAACATAAGAACTATCAGAAGTGGAACAAGGGTAAGTTCAATAAAAACTTTAAGGGTTCATCTGAATCGGTTTGTTTTGAATGTAGGAAGCCTGGACACATTAAGGCTGATTGTCCAACACTTAAAGCTCACCCAAGCAAGGAGAAGGGTGAGGAGAAACCAAAGTTCAGAAAGGACAAGAAGCGGATTCAGAAGGCGTTATGGGCAGACTCTGCATCCGACTCTTCTGAGACTGAAGCTGAAGAGGAGGAAACAAACTTGTGTCTGATGGCGGATGATCACCTGGTCAGTCGGACCAGGAAGAGGTATGTGAGCTTACTTACGATCAGTTATTTGAAGTTTCTGAAAAGATTCATACATCGTATAGGAAGCTTAAGAAAACCCATGCTAGTTTGAAATTAGATTATTTGACTTTACAAAAAGAGCATGATTCTGTAGTTAAAGATTATTCCACACTTGATTCCAATCACATGTCTCTGCTTGATGAGTTTGATGAATTGAACAAAAAATATTCTGATTTAGTTTCTGAGCATGATTCTTTGAAAACCACGCATGTTGATTTAGAAAAAGCTTTTAAAGAGTTAGATACAATGGCATGTGAAGTAGAAAGTAGCAAGGGAACCTTGAAATTTGAAATTGCCAGTTTAAAGAAAGAAAATGAGTTTTTGAAAGTAAAGATTAGTGCTTTTGAAAAGAACAAAACACCGCCTACCTTTGAAAAGTTTTATGCACCGCCACCTTTTAAAAATTCTGTTGCAAGTTCATCAAAGCATGTTTCACACACTACTAGGAAGAGGCACTATCACTCACGATGTTAGTTAATCCTTTTCCTGGTGTTAGATGTTTTTCATGTGGCATGTTAGGACACATATCACACACTTGTACTGCTTCACCGTAGTACACATTGGGTGTGGAGACCCAAACTGCCTGTTTCACAACACAGCACGCATGCATCGCATTCTTCTTTTCATAAGAAGGAACCCAAACCTGTTTGGGTTCCTAAAACTGACGTTTGATAATTTTGTTGGTGTGGTCTCACACAAGACCTCGTGAGAGCATGTGGTACCTGGACAGCGGATGTTCTAGACATATGACTGGAGATGCAAATCAGTTCATTTCGTTGGAGGCCAGAGCTGGAGGCAAGGTTACACTTGGAGATAACACCACCAGGAAGGTGGTAGGCACAGGTATAATTGGTGATTCTAAGAACTTTATGATTGATAATGTTTTGCTTATAGATGGACTGAAACACAACCTGCTGAGCATCAGTCAACTCTGTGACAAGGGATACAGCATCAAATTCCTGCCCACTGGCTGCATTTTAAGCTTAAATGATGAAGTTGTTTTGCAGGGGCAAAGGATCAACAACGTCTACAAGCTGGATGTAAGTAGCATTAAATCTGATAATTCAATTTGCTTAAAAACTACTACTGATGAGTCTGGTTATGGCATAGGAGATTGTGTCATGCCAGTATGAAAAACTATTAGGAGAGTCACCCAAAAGGACTTAGTTAGAGGTGTTCCCAAGCTTAAGTTCACTAAGGCTCACCTGTGTGATGCCTGTCAGTTGGGGAAGCAAGTCCAGTCCCTCTTTCACTCTGTTAAGGACATTAGCACCTCTAGACCTTTAGAAGTTCTTCACATGGACCTCTTTGGACCCATTAGCACTGCCAGCTTAGGGGGGAGAGTCTATGGTTTTGTGATTGTTGATGATTATTCAAGGTTCACTTGGGTTAAGTTTTTGTCACACAAATCTGAGTCATATGATGAGTTTAGATCTTTCTCTACTTGGATTCAGAAGAAGTTAGGATGTGAGATTATTACCATCCATAGTGATCACGAGGGGGAGTTTGAAAATGAAAGATTTGGAAGTTTTGTGAGGATCATGGGATTAGTCACAATTTTTCAGCTCCTAGGACCCCTCAGCAGAACGGGGTAGCTGAAAGGAAGAACAGGACCTTAGTGGAAGCCGCTAGAGCCATGCTTGCCGAGTATTCACTTCCAAAATACTTTTGGGCTGAAGCGGTGAACACTTCCTGTTATGTGCTGAATAGGGTGAATGTGAGAGGTCAAACTGAACAAGACACCTTATGAGATCATTAAGGGTAGAACACCAAATCTGTCCCACCTCCATGTCTTTGGCTGTAAGGTTTTCATTCTGAACAATGGGAAGTCACCCTTAGGAAAATTTGACCCAAATCTGATGAAGGAGTGTTCTTAGGATATTCAAGTGTGGGGAAATCCTTTAGGGTGTTCAATAGGAGGTCTTTGGTGGTGGAAGAAACAACCCATGTAGTGTTTGATGAATCTGATCCTAAGGAGTCTAGATCTGAAGTAGAAGAGGAAGAGATTGTTGAGGTTACCCAAGGAGTTGGAAATACAAATTTGGAGGAAAGGGTAGAACCTCAAACCCCATTGCCTAGAGATTGGAGATATTCTTCGAGTCATCCTAAAGAACTGATCTTAGGAGACCCTTCTGAAGGTGTTAGGACTAGGCATGGACTTAGGAAGGAAGTAAACCATTCTGCCTTTATCTCAATGTCTGAACCCACCAACATCAATCAAGCCCTGTCGGATGAATTTTGGATTTTAGCTATGCAGGAAGAATTGAATCAATTTGTAAGGAATGATGTTTGGGAGTTAGTAGAAAGACCTAAAAATCAAAGTATTGTGGGAACCAAGTGGGTCTTTAAGAATAAGATGAATGATTCTGGTGTGGTGGTGAGAAATAAGGCAAGATTGGTGGCTAAGGGGTATAATCAGATAGAAGGGATAGATTTTGAGGAAACTTTTGCCCCTGTAGCTAGATTGGAAGCCATTAGAGTGCTACTAGCCTTTGCCTGTTATAAAGGATTTAAGCTGTTTCAAATGGATGTCAAGAGTGCCTTTTTTAATGGGGTAATTAAAGAAGATGTTTTTGTAGAATAACCCCCAGGTTTTGAGAGTTCCCAATATCCAAGTCATGTCTATAAATTAAAAAAAGGCCTTATATGGATTGAAACAGGCACCCAGAGCTTGGTATGAGAGGCTTAGCACATTCCTGTTAGAAAGAGAGTTTGTTAAGGGGAGCGTAGACACCACCCTTTTTCTGAGGAGATTAGGAGATGACTTACTCATTGTCCAGATCTATGTTGATGATATAATTTTTGGATCTTCTGATAAATACTTATGTGAAGAGTTTTCTAAAACAATGAGTAAAGAGTTTGAGATGAGTATGATGGGAGAATTGTCCTACTTTTTGGGGTTTAGCATAAGGCAAACGGATGATGGAACCTTTCTCAATCAATCAAAATACACTAAGGACATTTTGAAGAAATATGAAATGGACAAAGCCAAGCCAATCAATACTCCCATGCCCTCCTCAGTTCAGTTAGATAAGGATTCAAATGGAAAATCTGTTGATCAGAAGAAGTATAGAGGGATAATAGGATCACTGCTTTACCTAACTGCTAGCCGACCTGATATCATGTTTAGTGTCTGTCTTTGTGCTAGGTTTTAGGCTGATCCTAAAGAGTCCCACCTGACTACTGTTAAGAGAATTCTTAGATATCTTTTAGGGACCCCAAACCTAGGAATTTGGTACCCTAGGCACAGCACCTCTTTTGAGATCATTGGATATTCTGACTCTGACTTTGCGGGGTGTAGGGTGGATAGGAAGAGTACTTCTGGGACTTGTCAATTTATAGGACAGTCGTTAGTCTCCTGGTCCAGTAGAAAACAGAACTCAGTGCACTTTCCCTGCTGAAGCTGAGTACATTGCCTTAGGAAGTTGTGTGGCCCAAGTTCTTTGGTTGAAGCAGCAAGTCTTGGATTTAGGAGTACCTGTTGGCACAATTTCTGTTCTGTGTGATAATACTAGTGCCATCATTATCTCTAAGAATCCAATCCAATATTCTAGGACCAAACACATTGACATTAGGCATCACTTCATTAGGGACCATGTTACAAAAGGGACATTGAGCTACACCACGTAGCAACTGAAAATCAGCTGGCTGACATATTCACTAAACCACTAGCCTTTGACTCATTCAGCATCTTGAGAACTAGATTAGGAGTGATTGATATAAATGCTTGATTCTGATGACTGCTGATTTATGATTGTTATGATTGATATTCTGATTTCTGTTAGTTAGTTTTTTGTATTCAGTTTTCTGATTTCTGTTAGTTAGTTTTTGTATTCTAATTTCTGATTTCTGTTAGTTAGTTTGGTTTGATTATTTGCTTTCAGTTGATTTTATTTCTTCTGCTGATTTCTGTGTTACCCTTTTTGTTAGTTTGATTTGAGTATTTAGTTTGCTATGATTTTCTACCTGTTTTTATACTTTTCAAGATCTGATCACCGCTCACTACTTTTGGGGATCTGAATTTTTGACTGAGAGTTTTTACCTTGTTTTGGTTTGGAAGCTGATAAGCAGTGATTGACTTCGCTGAATCTGTTAAAGGGAAGAAACATTGATAATTGTTTCTCTTCCTCTAACTCCTTTACTGGTGTGTAGTTTCTTTTGAATAAAAATCCTTTTCAAAATTAAAATGTTAGTTTTTGAAATAGAGATTATTTTATCTTCCTATAATAATCTGCCTCATATCAATAGTGTTTTTCAAAGTCTTGAGTCATTAGTTTGATTTTCTAAACCAAGTGATTGCATTTATCATATGTTGTATGGATTTTGTTTTGTGAATCGTTCTTCCTTACTGCGGAGAGTCATCTCTTATGTCTGGAAGAGAATCTCACAACTGAGACTCTTTAATGATTATGAAAAGGAGAAAGCTTATAAAAGATGCGCAGTGCGCCAGATAATTTGAAAAAGAGGCATAAAATGAGCTCAAAACTGAAAAGATGCGAAATTGCCAAATTGGATACACAAAGTGTATCAAAAATCAAAAGATGCGCAAAGCGCCAACCAATTTGAAAAAGAGGCACAAAATGAGCCGAAAACAAGCTTTCTTTCCTTTCAGATTATTAAATGTCTTAGAAAAATCTGTGCGCCACTTAATATTTTCAAAAGCTTGAGTCTTAAAATCCTGATTTCTGATTTTTTTACTTTGTAACACTATTATATCAGATATTTTTTCTGGAACGAGGCTTGAAAGGATTTCTTTTCAAATCTAATGTCTTTTATTCTGAATCGGATTTTTATTTTGAAAGAGGTTTGCATCGATAAGGTGCCCGGGGTCAGAGTTAGGAATGTTGATTATTTCCAACCTTTTCTGGATTTCAGCGCTGTCAATCGTCCTGTCATTGGTTTTTGAATCTAAAATCAAGGAAAAATTCTGATTTTCCTATTTTGTAGTTTGTTCTATGTATGTTTTATTTTATATTTTATTTCCGTGTTATGTTTATCCCTCCTCCTTTTTGTGATGTCAAAAGGGGGAGTCAGTTGTAGTCGTGTCGTGTCTGTTTCTGTTTTCTGTTTCATGTTTTCTGTATTGTTTGAGCTGTTAAATGAAAATTAAAAAAAAAAAATGTTTGTTTTGTTTGATCTCCTAGTTTACCTTGGTTTTCAGACTACTTTACAAATGTTTGCCATCATAAAAAAGGGGGAGATTGTTACAAATCTGGTTTGATGATGACAAACATGTTTCCAGTGTGTTTTGCTTGGCTAATATATTTCAGGCACAAAAGACCGCGAGCCACTCAAGCCAACTCAAGATCGGGTCCAAGTGTGTCAAATGTATGATTTTTCTTTTTATTGAGTCAATTGTAATGTAACTGATTCCCTAGCTAAGTAACCTTGCACACACACACTCAGGGGAGAGATTGAGTGAGTTAGAGTTTCTGTTCGAAATTTGTTCAGATCATCCTGGACGATATACACATCATCCTGGACGATCCAGTTAAAACAGAAACCCTAATTAGGGCGACTAAGTTAAGAGGGTCTGATTGAGCCGATCGTCCTGGACGATCTACGGATCGTACGGGACGATATGCCCAAATCAGAAATTCTCAGCCGCCAGATTAAGTTAGGCAAGTTTTATTTTAAGTATTTTGGTCTGATCGTCCCGGACGATACGTGTATCGTCCTGGACGATTCACTACAATCATGCCTAAATTAGTCGGGTAATTAAGAAAAGCAATTAATGTTTAATTGATACGATCACATCGTCCAGGACGATCGCAGGATCGTCCCGGACGATCGTGATCGTCTTGTGCATTTCAGCTGTACGTCCAGAACTATGTACAGGACGATTTGGGGGCCTTTTTGAACTAATCGTAACGGACGATTACCCTATCGTCCGGGACGATCAAGTCATTTTTTGGTCGTCCAGCACAGATTTCTCTGGACGACCCGAACTGTCTTCTGGACGATTTCCTTCAATTTGAACTAATCGTCCCGGACGATCGCAGGATCGTACGGGACGATATGAACAACTTTTTCTACTGATCATCCAGAAGAGCCAGATCGTCCAGGCTGAAACAGCTGAATTTGAACTGATCGTACAGGACGATCTACCTATCGTCCTGGACGATCTTGGCCGATAAGTTGAGATTTAGGGCAAATTTTAAGCCCTCCTTTAAAAAGAACTTTTTCCAATTTTTGAAAAAATCTTTTGCTGCCTTCCTTCCCTGAGAAATCCTAGAGAGAGAGAGAGTTGGGAGAGAGAGAAGAGATCTTGTGAGGGGGAGTTAGTGAGGGATTCACTAAGGTTGCTCCAAGCACGGATTAGAGTCGTCTTCTCCGCTCGTCGTCTGTCGTCTAGTCGGTGTTCTTCGTGGGAGGATCATTCGCAAGAAGATCTGGGTTCTCTGCCCGCTTCAGGAGGAAGCGAAAGGAGTTCGTGGGTTCTCTGCCCGCTTCAGGTGGAAGCAAAAGGAGTTCGAAGGTTCTCTGCCTGCTTCAGGAGGAAGCGAAAGGAGGTCAGGTTCTCTGCCTCACCGTGTGGTGAAAAGGAGGTGTTTTGTACAGGCTTCTCCGCCTTGCTGTGGGTGCAAAAGGAGAGTCACTTTCGTTTAGTGCAATACCCGGAGGGGAGGCTCCGGGGAGTGGACGTAGGTCAAGTTGACCGAACCACTATAAAATCTGGTTTGCTTTTCTGATTCAGTTTTGCATTTTACTTTTCAATATAAACTGCTTGGGTGAATATCGTTGGTTGATCTTTTCGTTATTGTTTACTTGTTTCTGCTGCTAAGTATCGAAAAGATTTTGTAGTTATCGTGAAATTTTTAAATAACCAATTCACCCCCCCTCTTGGTTAGCCTCGGGACTAGTTCACTAGGGCTTAACATCCCTTTCAAACTTTCAGGTTTCTCGAGGGAGTGTGAGGGGGTTTACATGGTTGCTCCAGCAGGCTTGCACCTAAGTACCGTTGAATTCAAGGCTTGTCTCGAAGGAAGTTTTGGGAAGAAGAAGTGCTCTTTGGTGTCAAAGGACCCGGCTACTCCGCCGCACCGGGGAAGGTGGAAGTGATTTTATAAGGGCTTCTCTGCCTAGCTGTGGGGGCTGAAGGAGAGACACCTTTGGTTTAGTGCAATACTTGGAGGGTGCCTCCGAGGAGTGGACGTAGGTCCGGTTGGACCGAGCCACTATAAATCCGGTGTGTTCTTTCTTATTATTTTTTTGCACTTTATTTTGTTGTGATTATCTGCTTGGGTGATATCTGTGATTGATCTTTTTATCGTTATTTTAATTCGTTTCCACTGCACGTTATAAAAAGATTTTTGTTTTGTTTCAAATATCCAATTCACCCCCCCCCCCTCTTGGTTAGCCTCAGGACTAGTTCACTAGGGCTTAACATCCCTTTCGAACTTTCAAGTGGTATCAGAGCGGGATTCAAAATTTAAGTTTAAAAACTTTTGAATTTGATCCATGGCTAATTTTTGTAATCGTAATATTGCGGAAGGTTATTCAATCACCCGACCACCACTTTTTGAAAATATTACTTTTGATTTTTGGAAAATCCGTATGTCTACTTTCTTGAAATCTATTGATTATCGCATGTGACATATGATTCAAATTGGTTATTCTGCACCGTCACGTATTGTAAATGAAATTAAAATTGATATTCCCTTTTCTGAATGGAGTAGAACAGATCAGATCAATGCTCAATTAAATGCTAAATGTTTAGTTTGTTTTTTCTGTGCTTTGAATTCTGATGATTGTATGTTAATATCTGCATGCACTTCTGGCAAAGAAATCTGGGATAAATTATGCACTAGATATGAAGGTACTTGTGAAATCAAGCAATTTAGGCTAAATATGTTAATGCATGATTATGAACTTTTTAGCATGAAACCATATGAAACAATCTTGGACATGTTTACTAGGTTTTCTCAAATTGTGACATCATTATATACTTTAGGAAAAGAACTTTCAAATTTTGAAAAAGTTAATAAAATCCTACGTTCTCTACTTGCTAAATTTGATGCCAAAGTCATTGCAATTTCTGAATCAAAAAATTTGAATGAATATTCTATTGATAATTTGATTGGCTCACTCATTGCCTACGAGCATGATTTGGGTCAAAAGCTTTTGGATGCAGATAAAACGATAGTGCTGAAAATTGAAGACATTGGAAAAAATAACTCAGAAAGTGATGAAAGTGATGGGTTAGCATCAGCAACAAACAAATTGAAAAGTCTACTAAGGCACAAACATCAACATCAAAAGTGGAACAAAGGTTAAAATGGTAAGAATATAAAGCTTTCTTCTGATGTTATTTGTTTTGGATGTAGGAAGCCTGGACATATGAAAAATCAGTGCCCGAACTTAAGAACCCTTCCTGAAAAGGAAAAGGGTAAAGCTAAGCAAATTATAATAAGGGCTGATAATGCAAAACGAAAAATGTTCTGGGTAGATCTAGCTTCTGAATCATCAGATCAGGAGCAAGCTGATGTAAATTAATGTTCTTTTTGTGTGTTTATGTTTTTTATTTTGTTTTTCTGTTACTATTATTTTATTCATTGTGTTTTCTGTGTTTTAGTATTTTTGTTTTTCTTTTAAAATTTTTTTTGATGTTTTTTATTATTCCTCTGATCAAGCACACACATAACACCTCTTATTTTAAATCATTTTTTTAAGATCTTATTTTCTAAAAATGGAAAATTTATCTCCTGTATTTTCTAAATACTTTGTTAATTGTGGTTGATTTCTCTAAAATCAAGTAAAGGAAGGAAACTCATGATTTTGTCTCTCTATCTCATTTCTTTGAATAAGGCTATCTTACTTTTGAGTCAAAATCTGTTTCAGATTATAAATTGGTTTTTAAAATTAAAACTTTTTTCATCTCCCAACATTTTTTATATCTCATAGGAATCTTTTGCAAATTATTGAACCAACTTCAAGATTATCTTATTTAGGTTGTTCGTCTTTATCATAAGAATAAGATTTGCTGATTTTAAAGATTTAGAAAGGAGGCAATCAAAAGATGCGTAGTGCGCCAAACAAATTGAAAAGAGGCACAAAATGAGCCCAAAACTGAAAAGATGTGAAATTGCCAAAATGAATATACAAAGTGTATCAAAAATTAAAAGATGCGCAAAGCGCCAAACAAATTGAAAAAGAGGCACAAAATTAGCCCATAAAAGCTGCTTCCATTCTTGTAAATCTCTAAAGTTTAGAAAACTCTTATGACCTTTTTGATAGATTCGTTACTTGAGTTTGAAAATCAAGATTTTTTGATTCATTACTTTGCATCAATCTTCTTTGATGTATTTCTTTAAAAGAGTTTTGAAAGATTTTTGTTTCCTTATCTAATTTGTTCCTTGATTTAGATATTGGCTTAAAAAGTTTTTTCACCTTTAAAAAAAATAAAACAATAAAAAAAAAAAACCTAAGTTTGGATTTACATTTTCTGATTCTCTAACCTTTCTAGGTTCAAAGAAGTCAATTCATGTCTTACTAAGTTTTGGAAAACCTTAAGAGGTGACTTTTCAAATTTTTGCTCCTCCTCTTTTTGATAATGTCAAAGGGGGAAAACGTACTGTTGTATTTGTGATGTTTTTTACGTACTATTGTATTTGTGATTTTTGTTTTTGTGTTGTTTGTTTTACATCATATTGTTGTTATAGTTATTTTAAAAATTTAAAAAAAAAGAAGAAAGTATTTCTCCCTATTTTTAAAAGACTTTTTCTTAGTGAGGGGGAGATTAGGAGAAAATATCTTTTTTGCAAATTCAACCAGTAATGTTTGCCATCATCAAAAAGGGGGAGATTGTTACGACTTGGGCTCACAAGTTTCTGTTTTGATGATAACAAACATTATGGCTCACATCTTCAAATATTTGGAATGTATATTTATTTGTGTGTGTACTAACATTTCAGGAACAGCATGCATCAATACAAGAAAGATTCAAGACTCAAGAATGAGTAGAATAGGCTTTATTGTATTTCTCATTGATGTACTTTTTAATTCCTTGAGTTAAGTCCTGTAATGGTATATGTTTATTTATGTCCTTGTGTACACATACTTAGGGGGAGTGACATCCTGTCAAAACCACAAGTTCAACTTTTGAACAAATCGTACTGGACGATTTCTGATCGTCCAGGACGATCTGTTCATTGAACTAATCGTCCTGGACGATCCAATATGATCTCAAAACCCTAGCCGCCATGACAATTTAGGCAAAGATTTAAGAGTCAAAATTTGTTCTAATCGTCCTGGACGATCTATATATCGTACTGGACAATTTGTGCAAAATTTGTTCTAATCGTCCTGGACTATCCCAGGATCGTACGGGATTATCAGGTCAAATTCTGCACATCGTCCTGGACGATCCTGCGCTCGTCCTGGATGATTTTTGGCGGCAGAATTGAGTTTTTAGGGTTTTCTGAAGCCGCCTTTTGGAGCACATCGTCCTGGACGATCCTGCGATCGTCCTGGACGATCTTTGGCGGCAGAATTGAGTTTTAGGGTTTTCTGAAGCCGTCTTTTAGAGCACATCATCCTGGACGATCCAGCGATCGTCCTGGATGATCTTTACCGCCAGAACTAATTTGGAAGGTTTTTTGGAGCTCTTTATTTAAGCTTTCTCAAGGCACTTGATAGGTGTCTTTGGCAGCCATTGAGGCTTCATTCTTTTGAAGAAAACTTGAAGAGAGAGCTTGAAAGGGAGAGAGGAAAGGGTGGAGTTCTAGAGGGATAAGAGCCTGAGAAGGGGGTTTCTCGAGGGAGTGTGAGGGGGTTCACACGGTTGCTCCGGCAGGCTTGCACCTAAGTACCGTCGGATTCAAGGCTTATCTCGAAGGAAGTTTTGGGAAGAAGAAGTGCTCTTTAGTGTCAAAGGACCCGGCTACTCCGCCGTACCGAGGAAGGTGGAAGTGATTTTGTAAGGGCTTCTCTGCCTAGCTGTGGGGGCTGAAGGAGAGACACTTTTGGTTTAGTGCAATACTTGGAGGGTGCCTCCGAGGAGTGGACATAGGTCCGGTTGGACCGAAACACTACAAATCCGATGTGTTCTTTCTTATTATTTTTTCGCACTTTATTTTGTTGCGATTATCTTCTTGGGTGATATCTGTGATTGATCTTTTTATTGTTGTTTTAATTCGTTTCTGTTGCACGTTATAAAAAGATTTTTGTTTTGTTTCAAATATCCAATTCACCCTCCCTCTTGGTTAGCCTCGGGACTAGTTCACTAGGGCTTAACATCCCTATCGAACTTTCAAAAAGATGTAGTCCAGAAGCAGTTGGGCTTCATTAATTGGTTGACCAGACATGATCCGGTAAGTGACACAAGAGAGAAGAGGAGTCATGTTTACTCTATCTCAAGCTTTAGTAATGATAGAGCTTCTGAGAACAAGTTGAATTATATGTGCATTTTGGTTTAAGTTGTCGACTCGAGGAACATGAGTTGGTTGTCCTACACCTCTAATGACCTGATTGACTTCAGTCCAGTCATAATCAGATCGAGCTATTAAGGTATTTTCCCGACTGCCCATGGTTCTTAAATGAAAGTACTCTCCTAGATCCTCCTTTCTAATCTCTACTCTCTGTTTCAAAACATATGATGAAATCCTAGAATGATCATGACTAAAAGTCATGTTGGCTAGAAAAAAACATGTAGGAGATCTTTATTATATAAGTTGATTAGAGTGAGAAAGAAGGAGAGTTGGATAGAATCAAAGAAAGGCATTACTGCGAAATGGAGATTCTCTTGCAGTAGAATGCGGGAGGGAGTGATTTTGGATGCAGCAAACCTATAGTAGGCTTCTTCACTTTGTCCACTCAAAAAATTGTCATCCCAATCTCTCCTAGAGGAAGCCCCCCTGGATTGACGTACTCTTTTTCCACTTCTAGACATACCTATTTTATGCTCTAAAGGGTTTGGAGTGAATTTGGATTGAAAGAAAATGACCTTCCTTTTATAGAAAAACTGGTCAATCATACTGTACGAAATAAGTTCGTGCAAGATGAAATTATTTTCGTCCGGTATGAATTAAAGTTCGTCCAGGACGAATGAAAGCTGTCAAAATGAAATAGTTTTTTGCAAACTGCTCGTCCCGAGGAGTCCTTTTGTACAGGCTTTTTGACTTCCTGATCGTACAGACGATAACGTGTTCGTCTGGGACGATCAAAAAATTAAAGGTCGTTCAAGTGACGGTTAGGTTCGTACCTCATGCGAAACGACATATGGATCGTACATACGAATAATGTATTCATACATACAATCACCAATAATAATTCACACTAACCGTTCTTCCTTCGATTCGTACAGATGAAGCATATGTACAATGATCTAATCATACAGTACGATACGATATCGTATAGTACAAATAGAAACAATAAACTCTCATCTCTTCAATCTTACATGATTTTAACATTCAATTCAAGGAACAAAAATATAGCAGAAATTTTTGATTTTTCTCTCTTTTTTTTTAAATAACACAATAAAATAATAAAAATATAAAACACTAGAAAAATAAAAACACATCCAATGAATAAACCATCAGATACAAATGAAAGTATATTTGTAGAATTTTTAATCACGCATTAAGATCTATCCTTCCTAGGCTTGTCCTTAACATGCTAAAAGTGTCAAAGGCTAAGGGTTTTGTGAAAATATCTACAAGCTGATCTTTAGTAGTGACATGATGTAGTTCAATTTCCCCTTTCGCTACATGATCTCCTATAAAATGATGCCTTATATCAATATGCTTGGTTCTAGAATGTTGAATAGGATTTTTTGAAATACAAATGGCACTAGTGTTGTCACAAAATATTGGAATGGTGCCAACTACAAATCCTAAGTCACTCAATTATTATTTCAACCAAAGCACCTGTGCTACACAACTCCCTAAGGCAATGTATTCTGCTTTAGCTGTAGAAAGTGCTACTGAATTTTATTTTCTACTGAACCAAGATACTAATGAATTTCCAATGAATTGACACGTCCCAGAAGTACTTTTCCTATCCACCCTATAGCCTGCAAAATTTGAATTTGAGTATCCAATAATTTCAAAAGAAGAACTGTTCTTAGGATACCAAATTCCTAAATTCTGAGTTCCCAAAAGATATCTTAAGATCCTTTTCACTGCTGTCAAATGTGATTCTTTTAGATCAGCTTAAAATCTAACACATAAGCTAACACTAAACATAATGTCTGGTCTGCTAGCAGTCAAATAAAGCAAAGATCCAATTATTCCTCTAAACTTCTTTTGATCAATAGATTTTCCCTTAGGATCCTTATCTAATAGGACTGAGGAAGTCATGGGTGTAGTTACTGGTTTAGCATTATCCATTTCATACATTTTAAGGATTTTCTTAATATATTTAGATTGACAAAGAAAAGTTCCTTCCTCATTTTGCTTTATGCTAAATCCAAGAAAATAACTCAAATCACCCATTAAACTCATCTCAAATTCACTACTCATTATCTTTGAAAATTCATCACATAAAGCTTTATCAGTTGATGCAAAAATGATGTCATCCATATATATTTGAACAATGAGTATATCTTTTCCAATTCTTTTCAAAAATAAAGTGGTATCCACACTTCCTTTAACAAATGATCCATTTAATAAGAAAGTGCTCAACCTCTCATACGATGCTCTAGCTACTTGTTTTAGTCCATATAATGCCTTTTTCAATTTGAAAACATGATTAGGATATTTAGAATTTTCAAAGCCTGGAGGTTGCTCAATATAAACATCCTCTTCTATCACCTTATTTAAGAAGGCACTTTTAACATCTATTTGGTACAATTTAAAATCTTTAAAACAGGCAAAGGCTAACAAAACTCTTATTGCTTCAAGTCTTGCTACAGGGGCAAAAGTCTCTTCAAAATCAGATACTTCAATTTGATTATACCCCTTAGCTACTAATCTAGCCTTATTTCTCACAACTACTCCTGAATCATTCATCTTGTTTTTGAATACCCACTTAGTCCCAACTACACTTTGATCTTTTGGCTTTTTAATTAACTCCCAAACATCATTCGTCTTGAACTGATTCAACTCCTCTTACATAGCCAAAATCCAAAATTCATCTAAAAGTGCTTGTTCTGTATTAGTGGGTTCAAACATTGAAATGAACGCTGAATGATTTACTTCTTTTCTCAAACCATGCCTAGTCCTTACTCCTTCACTTGGTTCTCCTAAAATCAACTCTTTAGGATGACTCCTTTCAAATTTCTATTCTCTAGGCAATTGGTTTTCATCTTCTTTTTCAACCCCTTCTTCAACTTTTTCATCTTCAAATTTTTGGGTTATCACTTCAACCTCATCTTCATCCAACTTAGACCCTTTACTATCATCAGATTCATCAAAAATAATATGTGTGGTCTCTTCAACTACCAATGTTCTCTTATTAAAAAGTTTATAAGATTTTCCAACACTTGAATATCCTAGAAAGATTCCTTCATCTGATTTCGGATCAAATTTTCCTAGAAGAGTTTTGTCATTGTTATGAATGAACACTTTACATCCAAAAACATGTAGATGCGAGAGGTTGAGACTCCTACCTTTAAGAAGTTTATAGGGTGTCTTATTCAATTTAGACTTTATACACACCCTATTCAATACATAGCATGCTGTATTAGCTGCTTCAGCCCAAAAATATTTAAGAAGTGAATATTCTGCCAACATGGCCCTAGCAGTTTCAACTAATATCCTGTTCTTTCTTTCTACAACTCCATTCTGTTGAGGTGTCCTGGGAGCTGAGAAGTTGTGTTCAATTCCAATAGATTTACAAAAATCATTAAACATTTCATTTTCAAATTCTCCTCTGAATCCAACTGGCAAAATCTCTAAACTCTTCAAATGATTCACTCTTATGATTCAAAAATTTAATCGAGGTGAATCTAGTATAGTCATACACATTAACATACCCAAATCTTTTTCCTCCTAAACTTAAGGTACTAACAAGTCCAAATAAATCCATGTGAAGAATTTCTAAGGGCTTGCTAGTCCTAATTTCCTTGATCAAATTGAAAGAGGATCTCACTTGTTTTCCTTGTTGACATGCATCTCACAAGTGATCTTTAGTAAAATCTAATTTGGGTACTCCTCTAACTAGTTACTTTTGAGTGATTTTCCTAAGATTTTTCATGCTAGCATGACAAAGCCTTCTATGCCACAACCATGATTCATCAGATACAGTTTTCAAACATAAGGCAGTAGATGGTTTAACAAAATTAAAATCTAGCATGTAAACATTGTTATCCCTATCACCATTCAAAATAACAGTTCCATTTAAACTAATAACACAACTTTTAGGTAAAAACTTTATATGATAGCCCTTGTCACATAATTGACTAATACTCAATAGATTGTGTTTCAAATCTTCAAGCAACAGTACATTCTCAATCACAAAGTTTTCTGAATTTCTAATTATACCTGTACCTACCACTCTCTTGGTGGTATTATCTTCAAGGGTCACCTTGCCTCTGTTCCTGGCTTCCAGCGATATAAATTGATTTGTATCTCCAGTCATATGCTTTGAGCAGCCGCTGTCCAGGTACCAAATACTCTCACGAGGTCTTGTGTGAGAGCGTTCCTGTAAAATAATCAAATGTTAGTCTTGGGAACCCAAACAAGTTTGGGTTCACCTCTTGATAATTTTAAACTAGATGCATGTGTGATATGCTGTGATTTATGCACCTTAGGTCTCCACACTAAATGTGTTATATACTTAAGTGTACAAGTGTGGGAAATATATCCTAAACTGCCATAAGAAAAACACTTTATCCATGGAAAGGGATTCACCAACCTATTCTTCCTAAAAATTTTCTTTTTAGATCTTGAGTCAGTGATCTTATGGTAAGATTCATGAAACTCTTCAAGTTTAGGTGGATTTCTATTTTCCTTAAGTGCTTTTATCTGAAATTTAAGATAAGCATTAGCACTTTCTAAAATCGAATTGTCAAGTTTCAACTCATGCTCTCTAGAATCCGATTCATCCATAAAGGTCTTAAAATTATTTTCAAGTTCAGCATTTGATGATTTTAAAAGATTATATTGTTTGTTTAAATCATCATACTCATCCAATAAAGTCCTGTGGTTGTTGTCAATTAATGCATGATCTTTCCTAAGGATCTCATAATCTTTCTGCAGCTTTATATAATCTAAATTTAACTTAGCGTGCAGTTTCTTAAGTTTCCTATATGCAGAGTGTATGCGTTCAGAAACTTCAAATAATTCTTCATAGCTTAAATCACATACCTCATCCTCATCTGAATGGTCGAGATTATCAGCCATTAAGCACAAATTGGTAACTTCCTCTTCTGGTGCTATTTCTAATGAATCTGAAGCTGAGTCCGCCTAGAAAGCTCGTTGTACTCTCTTTTTACCCCTTCTGTCCTTTGGTTTCTCCTCCGTCTTCTCCTTGCTAGGATTTCCTTTGAGATTGGGGCATTCTGTCTTAATGTGTCCTGGCTTCCTGCACTCATAGCAAATGACTTCATTAGAAGCCTTAACATTCTTCTGGAACTTACCTTTGTTCCAATGCTGGCGTCTTCTCTGCTTTCTTTTTAGGAAACTTCTAAATTGCCTCGTCATCAGGGTAATATCCTCTTCGTCCTCAGGTAGTGACTAATCACTTTCAGAGTCGTCCACCTTTAAAGCAATGTTCTTCTCCTTTTGCTTCTCACCTGTATCAATCTATCTTTGAGTCACCGATTACTCGTAAGCATTTAGGGATCCAAGTATATTGTCAACAGAATAAATATTTAAATCTTTAGATTCTATTTTTGCAGTTATCTTTGCATCATATGCAGGAGGTAAGCAACGTAATATTTTGTTAACTTTCTCTGTATTCGTCAACTCCCTACCTAAATCATGCAATGAAGTGGCTATGTGTGTAATACAAGTGTACATGTCAGAGACTGATTCATTCTATTTCATGCAAAAAAGTTCATAGTCGTGCAAGAGAATATTCAATCTAGTTTATTTCACTTCATTCGTACCTTCATATGTGATGCAAAGTCTATCCCAAATTTCCTTTCCTGATTTACAGGTAGACACACACATGTAATCTTCTAACTTTAAAGCATAAAAGAAACTATTCAAACACTTAGGATTCAGTTGAGCTAATTCACGTTCTTCTACAGTCTAGTTTTCAAAAGGTGTTTGAACTCTTATTCCTTCTACAATCTTAGTAGGTTTAGTATAACCATCCTGAACTAACATCCACATACGATAGTCAAGTGATTGCGGAAAAGTAGACATGCGAGTTTTCCAAAAATCAAAAGGGATATTATCAAAAAACGGTGGTCTAGTGATCGAGTATCCTTCCAAAGTATTTATATTTCCAAAATTAGCCATGATCGAAATTTCAAAAAGTATTTAAAATAGTTATTTTTGAAATTGGCTCTGATACCACTTGAAAGTGCGAATAGGTTGTTAGACCTATTGCTCACATCCCTAGGCTAACCAAGAGGGGGGGTGAATTGGTCCTTTTAAAAATTACTCTTGATATTTTGGAAAATTTTAAAGCAAATCGTAATGTACGATCCAACTTCGTACTGTACGAACAGAGATAATTTTGCTCTTTCATTAAACACAAAAATTCAACCACAAAGTAAATAAACTGCAGAAAAATAAAAATGCAGAAAACTAAACAGTGAACAGAAAACACCAAAATTTATATTGGTTCGCTCAAACACGACCTACATCCACTCCCTCGAGACTCCTTCTCTAGGTATTGCACTAAACTCAAGTGTCTCTCCTTTTGCCCCCACAGCAAGGCGGAGAAGCCTTTACAAACTCGCTTCCACTAACTTTGGTGCGGCAGAGAACCGTCATCCTTTTCACTCTCCAAGTGCGGTAGAGAATCATCGTCCTTTTTACCCTCCAAGTACGGCAGAGAACCAAAATCGTCTCGAATAATACTCTTGTAAAAGTCTTCAAGAAACTAGAAAGATGCTTGAAGAACAAGTAAAAGAAATCCTCTCAATTGGATAACCTTGTGAATCCCCTCACAATTCTCTCTTGAAAGATCTCTCAATACTCACTCCCAAACACTCTCCATATCACTCTCCTTTCACTTCCCAAAAGAATTTTCGCAGAAGGATTTTTTTCTTCAATCAGTTTTGAGTCATTTTTATACTTGGGACTGGAAAAATCATCCAAAAATTGAATTTTCAAGTTTAATCCGTACCGATCGTCTCGTACGATCGACGATTCACCCAATATATGTTAGAAGATGAATTAGACAAACAATAAGCTTTTGTAATCATCAAAAATATAAACTTGGATTAGAATTCACATGAATAAACGGATTCACCCAAATCATAACATCTTGTTTGCAACTGTTAAATTTTTGCCACTGTCCTCACCTGAGAGAGTCTTGAGAGGGAGAGGGAGAGCTTGGGAGAGAGAGAGAGAGAATCTTATGAGGGGGAGTTTGTGAGGTGTTCACAAAGGTTACTCTAAGCAAGGATTTGATTCATCATCTCTAATCATCATCCCTTGTCCCTTTGTGTCTCTATGGGAAGGATCATGAGCAAGAAGATCAAGGTTCTCTGTCTGCTTCAAGAGGAAGCGAAAGGAGGTAAGATTCCTTGCCTCCTTCAGGAGGAAGAGAAAGGAGTTTAGGTTCTCTGCCTACTTCAGGAAGAAGGAAAAGGAGTTTGGGTTCTCTTCCTCACTGGGGTTGGTTAAAAGGAGTTTTGTAAACGCTTCTCCACCTTGTTGTGGTAGCAAAAGGAGAGTCACTACATTTTAGTGCAATACCTGGAGGGGAGGCTCCGGGGAGTGGATGTAGGTCAAGTTGATCGAACCACTATAAAATCTGGTGTGTTCTTTCTTTTAATGTTCTTAATTTCTGCATTTTACTTTCTGTGGATGATCATGTGGTTCAAGTTATTATTTTGTTTGATTAAACATCTGCACATCAACATGAAATTGTAATTATTTTAAAACATTCAAAAAGGTTTTCAAGATAAATTTTGCTTAAGAATTTTTAAAACTACCAATTCACCCCCCCTCTTAGTTAGCTTCGGGCTAGTTCATAAGGGCTTAACATCCCTAATGAACTTTCACTTTTGGTTTTGGAGATCTAGACGGTGGGGGTATGGTTGATCCGATCACTTCATTGTTTTTTTTTTTTTTTGGTATATCATTTCATTGATTCTTATATTGATGTGGGTATCATTGATACGAGAAGTGATTGTGGTAATTCATTGTTCCTTTTGGTCATTCTTTTCCATACTTAATCTCTCAGATTCTATTATATTTTTGGCTATTCTGTACCTATGTTGAACCTCTAGCCCGTTCAGGCCATTGTTTATTATTTTGTATTATTAGGGGGCATAATCTATGGCTTTTATCATAACACCTGGTATTGTATTAAATCTAATTACATATTTATTATGGTTTATTATTCAGTTGTTTGAGTTAAAAAAGAGGTTTTGAAAGGTTAATTTTCTTTGGAAAATTTTAAATTTTAGAATTTTTAGTTTTGAAATTGAACACTTTATTATGAATGAATAATCACCTTAGGAGGAAAAAATATCATTCCCTAATGGGTTCAGACTACAATATTATAGGTTCATCCTGGTCATTTGAATATATTAATTATGATCATTGACTTTAATTTTTCCAAAGATCATTAATTATATTTTAAAAATTGATATGGGTTCTAAATCTTGATGAGTGAAATCCCTCATAGTTAATTACATTATAGGAAATTTGAGTTTCCTATGAAAACTCTCAATTAAAATAATGGTTGAAATTTTATTTAGAATTTTTAAGGATTGATATAAAAGGAGTGAGGTTTGATCTCAATAAGGACTAGATCAATATTGAACACATATTTAGGGAGGTAAAAGGAAGAAATGTTATAATGGTTTTTAGATTCTGAAATATTTCAGAAACACCCTAGCCTATCCAATATGTTGGGCTTTAAGTTTTAGTTTAAAGAGGATTTAATTTGAAATGTCAACTTATTAGAAAGTTGGGATTATATTCCCATAAGGTGGGGACTCATAATTTTATGTCAGCCCTGGATCCAAAATCTAAAATTGGTACTGAACAACAGTGACACAAACCTAGCTAATGTAGTGCAAAGTTGGACTTACCCTTGCCTAAATTAGGGAGCCAGCTAACCACGTAAGCTCTTTAAATCCATAAATCTGGTCTTTTTATAAAAGAGTGGTAAGGAAATTATTTAATTAAGTTTGAGGAATCGAAATTAAAATTTAGAGCATATCCTAATTAGCCGCTCAATACATGTAGGATAATTTGATGCTTGAAATAAAATGCAATTAAAATTTAGGATATTTTTAAATTTATTTCTAATGCAATGCATGCTAATTAACTTGATGAATGCATAAAATTGAAATGAATAAGTTTTAAAATTAGGCTTAAAAATAGGTTTTTTCCTAAAGATTGTATAATATCCCCTTAATAGAACTACACCATAATAGGTCAGATGGTCTGCTAGGAAATACAGGCGGGGAGGTACCTAACAAGGAAGAGAAGTATTCAAAATGAATGCATGATAAACTCTTGGTGATACCGAGCTTACATCTTAAAACTTTAGAGTTTCTATGTGAGCTCAAAAAATTTGATTTGTTCGAGTAGAAGAATTTTTTAGCGTACCCTCACGATCCTCCGATCGATTCTATGCTAAACTAAAAATGACATGCAATCGAGAAAAGCAAGAAAAATATGTCATTTCAACTACACAATCAATCTAAATAAATTGTTCAAATCAATAAATGAAATTTATTATCTATGTGGTATGTGCCACTGAATATTACAACCTAGGGTCTGCAAAATTTAAAAGTGGATTGGTACCACTGACAATAACCTAGATTCTATTCCTAAGACTGACTCAAGTTATTTTTAGAGTGAGATTCCTCTCTATCTTCACTCCTTCATCCTTTTGTAAGCTCCTTGAATTTTTCGGGTCTGGATATCCAAATGAAAAGAAACTCCTCTCTGAAGGGTTATTTTTTTTCTCTTTGGATATTTGAAATAATCCTAACTTGGATCTCCAAATGGAAGGGGACTATCCCTAAGAGATATTCCCTCCTCTTTGGATTTCAAGTTGGATGTTCATTCCATCTCAAATATCACTTTTACATTATAACTCAAATTTAAAAACATCAAATTACATATACATGAAATAAAGAAAATCTAGACTCAAAAACAACCTGCAAGGTTAGCCTAAATAGTTATAATTAAATTCAGCATCCAAAGTAGTTATATAATTAAATGCTCAAATTAATTTCACAAATATGCTTGGCCATCCTATTTTTAACTTTAAGGGAGCTTAGCATACTTAGCACCTATAGAATGATTGTTAAATTAAAGCTTAATTTTACTTTGCCCCTTAGTCTTATAGACTTGTATGAGCATGGCCACCTGCAAAAAATCATGTGAACAACTAGATTGCTTCTAAACTACGGGTAATCTAATGCCCATTACATCAATTCATAGATTGTATTAAAATTTAAATAAATAATCACATCAACTAATTCTAGCAACTAGCATGCAATGAAAATAAGAAAAACCAAACATACAAGTAGGTGAAGAGTAAACACCAACCTAGCTTAACACTAGAGTTAGTTAACATAGTTAACCATCTAAGGTGTATGTGTAAGGTTGTATGGCTTGGACATGTCCTATGTTGGGTAATTTATTTAAGTTGTCTAGTATTTTAATTTGTTGAAGGATAAAGGGAATTTTAAATTTGAATTTAAGTATTCATATTTTAAAGATGGTTTTAAGATATATTTAAAATGTTAATTGATTAGTTTATTTCTTCACCTTCCTTGGGACTATGTTAATAGCCTCATAGGCTTGGGTTACATAGTAGTAATTAGTATTAATTTACTTAATTTATTAAGGTTTGAAAGGTTGATAATTTTTAATTAAACTTATTAATTACTGATTTTAATGTTGGATTTAGTGTTTTTTAGAATTTCAAGTTGATTATTAAATTTTGGATTTTTTTAATTATTTTGATATATTAAATTATGGGAGCAAAATTTGACTTTTCAAATTAGGGTGAATTCTAGAATTTTTATATTTTTCTTAAATATTAGGCCCTAAGATGAGCAATTAGACACTATGTTTTCTAGAATTTGATTTGGCTAGATTTAGTTATGATTTTTGAAGTTTTGACTTAAATTTAAACAATGTTTGATAGAAAGATTAACTTTTTGACTTTGAGTGATTTTTGGATATTTGACATTTTTAATAAATATTATACCCCAAATGGAGTCTAATGACTTTGAGTTTGCACGATTTGGAATTTTTTAGAATTACTTATGAATTTTAAAAATTTGACCAATTAATTAAAATTTTAAATTATTTAATTAAGGAGATTTTAAAGGTTTTGATCCAAATTGATTCCAAAATTCTTGAAATCACTCCTAAAGGTTAGGAATAACCCAAGGGAGTGTTCTCAAGTTTTTAAGAACTTTTTGGAATTTTTAATTATTTTTAATTAATTAAATTAATTAAAAATTAATTTTCATTTAACATTAAATTAAACTTAAAATTGAAGCCTAGTGAAGGGGTTTTTAATATTCTTAAGTTAAGGGTTGAATTTTAGTCAGTTTGATATAATATTTGTATTTTTATGATTTAATATGAATTAATTATAATGTTTTGAAGTTTAAAGCTAAATTAATGAGGTAATTTTGGATTAATTAAATAGTTAACTTAATGAATTTTAAAATCAGTGAGAATATTGCTATGGCAGAGAATGTCACTAAGTTTAAACGTGTTAAATTTCACCCCTATTGGATGTATGTTTAATTTTCTAAAATTTTCCAAAATTCCTAAGACCATTCCATAATTGTTGTCCTTAGGTGACACTAAGTTATGTAGGTTAAAATCAATATTTTACTAACCCTTAAGCATGACTAAAGTGCACACACCACATCAATCAAGAACCCTAGACTAAGTGCATGTTCAATCCTAAGACATTAAGATTGAAGAAAACTGTCATAATTGGAAACTTAATCAATTAATAATTGAAATTACAATTGTTCATTTATTACTCACCATTCACCATTAAATCTTCTCAAATATGAAAATCTTTGTTTGAAACTTTAGAAAACTACCTAAATGCTTGCAAGGATTTAAAATATATAATTTAAAATTAATTTTAAAAATTAAATGTTAAAACATAAGCATTGAAAACTTGAAATAACATCAAAATGGAATTCAATTAATCTTGGAAAAAATTACAGAAGATCAGAAATATCATAAAATAAATTTCCCAAAACTTTGAAAATATTTGGATTTATATTTAATTAAATATTATTTATATACTAAATATTTAATATTTAAAATTATTTAAAATATATAAAATATTTTAACTTGATTTTAATTTTAAATAAAAGTACTTAAAAAACTGAGCAATACTATATATTATACTGAATTTTTAGATTAAAAATGAAATTTATGTGTTTTTTAGAATATTTTGTTAATAAAATGGATTTAAAATGAATTAAATAAATTAAAATTTAATCAGCGGCACCGACAGTCGCGGGAGGACATGCAGTGCTATCAGATTGGCAGAAATAATATTGTGCAGCTACACCACAGTCATTCCCAATGGTAGCATTAAATGCCAATGATTGTGCCACCGATATTTATTGACATTTAATGCGTAGTAGTGGTAGGACCCACACGGTTTCACTAATCTGAGTTAGCTACTGTGTTCACCCGTTCAACCTTCCACTAATTTGAATGAACAGCTCTCATCGAGCAGGACGATGACTTCAATATAACAGTGAATCACGGGGTTGATCAAGAGGATCAAATTTCTCAATTTGGACTATTGATCATGAGATCAACGATTCAGAACTTGAAAGCTCATTCTTAAAATCATATCGATTAAGTTTGATGAAATTTTAAATAGAGATGGAAATTATATTTTGAGTTGTATGGAGGTGGTCCCATGCAAAGGCGAGGCCATTTGGATTGAAATGAAAATTTAAAACCTGAAGGGGTATTTTAATCAAAGTTGGTTGACTTGGTCAACTCAACTTGACCAAGGTCTAGAGTTGCATTCAATGCATTCCTAATGATGTTTAGGATGCATTAGAGGAGGTTCCAGGGCTTGATTTGACTGGGCTACATTAAAGTTTGAAGAAAACTTCAATTTTGCCCATAAAGGGCATTTTGGTCATTATGACCCCTTATCAACTTGGGATCAAACTAAGGTCACCAAAATGTAGTTTAATTCTCAACATTTCATAATAAAGGCTATGGAAATTTTTAAGGGTCTTGGGAAGGTCCCAAGGTCAAATTCCACAAAGTGGCAGGTCTAGTGACATAAGAAGTAAATATTTAAAGGTTTTATAGCCATTGAAAATCAATTTATTTTCTGGGGCTAGAGGTTTTAGTTTGAGCTCAAATTTGGAGGGTTGACTCTAGGGACATTCTTAATCTATATACAATTGATAAATTATAAATCAGAGGTCATTTGACTAGATTTTGAAGACATTGAAAAATCACTTAAAAAGGGTTTTAAGACACATGCCTTTAGCCCTAGTTTTGGTCAGCAATTCTAGATTTGAGCTGGATTTTTGTTTGATTGATTGAATTTGGATTATCCAAATCAATCAAAATTAGTTGAATGATTGTTATTGATTGGATAGGATTGAAGCTTGATTAAAGGTTAATTGAGGATTTATTAGGGTCTGGATTGAAGGTTGATTATGGTTATTTCAAACATTAATTAAAATATGGATTGATTGAAGCTTGAATTGATTGAAGTTTGGATTTTTAATTGAATTAATTTGAAGTTTGGATTTTTAATTGAATTGAAATATGGATTTTGAATTGAATTATGGATTGAGATTGAATTAATGCTCTGGATGATTGACAACTAGATGCTTCTCAGCCATCAGATCAATATTTAGGATTCTGGAAAGGTCCTGATGACCTCATACAAAAGTGAGGTTAGAAAATAGACCTCTAATACATGTAGTAGAAAGAAGCTTTACTGCATATATTGGCATTAACCAAATAGAAAGGTTAAGTCTAGAATTTTAATTCTAAGGGAACAGAAATACCTCACCTTAAAAGCTTGAGTTTAAATTAATACTAGGGTAGTGCCACTAAGGCCATGCTCTACCACTAGTAGACCTAATCCTAAGGGAAGGAAGGACCTAACCTTAAGGAAAAGAAGGCTTGATTCTTGAATTAAATTTGAAACTAAGATGGTGCCACAAAGGGCATACTCCACCACTAAGAGATCTTATCCTAAGGTAAAGAAGCACAAGACTCACACCTAACCTTTAGGAGAGAAAAATGGATAAGCATGTTGGAAGGAAGCCTTACTTCTCATAAAGGATTAGGTCTGGAATTTGAAATTAGGATAGTGACATAGAGGGCATGCTCTATCACAAAAATGTATAAACTTAAGGAAACAAAGCACAATGGCTCACATCTATCCTTAAGGAGATGAGAACTGGAAGATCATATGGGAAAGAAGTATTGCCTCCCATAAGTATCAAATCTAGAATTAAAATTGAAAATAGGGTGGTGCCACAAAGGGCGTGCTCCATCACTAGGATGTCTAATCTTAGGAAAAGAAAGTGCGATGACTCACATGTATCCTTAAGAAAAAGAAAATAGAAGATTGTGCAAGAAGGAAGCACTCCTAACCACAAAAGACTATGTCTAGATTTAAAATTAGGATGGTGCTACGAAGGACGTGCTTCATCATTAATGGATTTAAACTTGAATGGGGTATTGATTCTTAGACAAAGAAACTAGGATGATGCCACGGAGGGCATTTTCCATCACTAGTAGATCTAATCATAAGGAGTGAAAGAATGATGAATCACATCTATCCTTATAGAATAAAAAATTTGAAGATCGTATGGGAAGGAACCATTGTTTCTAACAGAGGAACAAATCTAGATTTTGAAATCAGGATGGTGCCGCAGAGGGTGATCTCCATCACTAAAATATCTAATCCTAAGAAAAGAAAGCACGATGACTCACGTCTATCCTAAAGGGGAAAAAACTAAAAGATCATGTGGGAAAGAAGCATTGCTTCCCATAGAGGATCAAAACTAGATTTTGAAGCTAGGATTGTTCCCTAAAGGGCATGGTCCATCACTAGAATGTCTAATCCTAAGGAAAGAAAGCATGATGACTCACATCTTTACGTAAGCAAAAGAAAAATAGTTTCTAAGATTTAAGATTTAAATGAAATCGATGTAGTTAAATTCAAAACATGATGAACTTTTTATTGATTTGAAAGTCGAGCTACATCAAGCATTGTATTTCTTGAAAAAATACCCTTTGACAGGCAATATTAGGCAATTTTCATTACAATTAACTAGCTGATATGGGCCTCCTTCATAGACTATTTCTATGACAAAAGGCCCTTCCTAGGTTGGTTCAAACTTGTTACCATTTTTTTGGTGAGCTAAGATAGGACTTCAAAGAACCAAGACCAAGTCTCCTACTTAGAAGATTCTAGGTCAAACTAACTTACCATGAGCTTAAACCATTTAGGCTTTATACAACTCTAAGTTCTATTGAACTTAGAGATGATTCCCTTTAAGGCCCTTAAGCTCTTATAACCAGAGTTATTCATTTTGTTCTGTTGTGATTTAATTCTGGAATATAACTCAAAGTGAAGGAATTTGTACTTCCATAGGGAGTAAAGCCTCATACCCATACACTAGTGTGAACAGAGTGGATTGGTTTGGGGTTCTATAAGTGGTCTGATAGGACTACAAAGCTTCAACTAACTTCTCATCTCATTGACATTTATTATTATTGAGGGTCTTCTCTGATGATTTATACCAGGGTTTTCTTGAAGGCCTCAACCAATCCAATAGCTTATGGGTAATAGATTATTGAGTATCTCTAATCAATACCATGAAAGTTTGTAATATTATTAACTTTTATAGACTTGAAGGCAAATACGTTATGGAAAATGCTATTGCGGGACATGCTGAATCGATAAATGATATGGTCATGAAAAAATTTAACGACATGGTGTGATGTTCCTTTACATATGAGAATTGATTCTACCCACTTCAAGAAGTAATTAGTCACTGCTAAAATGAAGTGTAGAACCTTTGAAGAAGGAGGGTCAATATACTCGATAACATCTATATCCCAACTTTCGAAGGGCCACAAAGCTATTATGGGATGCAACACATTAGGAAGCTATTATAAAACCACACCATGAACCTGACTCTGATGAGAAAATTTTACAACATTCATTGAATCGTCAATCATCATAGGCCTATAGTTTCTAAGTCTTTTAATTTTTAATTTCATCTTAGTACCAAATTGATGAGCACCACATAGTTTTATATTGACCTTATTTAAAATCTTTAGGGCCTCTCATTTCTCTAAATAATCGAGACACATCTGATTGAATGATCGATTGTATAACATAATGTTCACTAGTGCATATGATAAGGTATATTTCTTGATTTGATTGGCAAGTGGTTTGTCTTAAGGGAGCATACCATCTTGAAGGTATTCAATCAATGGTTATCTCCGATTGCCTTCTTCATCAATCATTGAAGAGACAGATAGGGCCTGAGAAGATTTCATATTGATGTACTCCAAATTTATATGAGATATGACCTGATGACCCTACATCTCTATAAGAATGGAGTGTTCTTCTGTACTAGCAAATTCCTTTGCAAGATTTGCTAGGGCATCAATAGCAAAATAGCTTCCATGAGGAATCTTATACATAGTTATAATAGAAATTTATTCAAAAAAAAGACTAATGTACTGGTCGTACTTAAGGAGTTTTGGATTCAAAACCTTATAGGTTCCTACAATCTAGTTATTCACCACTTGAGAATCACCAAAGACTTTAATCTCTTTAATCTCCATCAGTATTATAAGTTCTCAGTTAGTTATTAAAGCTTTGTACTCAGCCTCATTGTTATTATAGGGTTCTGATATGTGGTAGGAAAATTACATTATTCCCTTGTATAGTGTTATAATAATCGAGCCATTTCCATCTTTTTCGGGAATATTAGATTTCTGGGCATTTTTTCACTGAAATAATACCACACCATCAAAATATATTTCCCATATATGGTCATCAGAATACTTGAAACTTACAACTTGTTAGTTAGGTAAACAATCATTTAAAGGATATTTTATTGGCATCTGGTGTGCCATAAAGAAGTCAGTAATGGCTTGTCCTTTTACAGTGTGCATGTGAATGAATGTAATTTCAAATTAAAGCAATATCATGGACCACCATACCACATCTTATCAATGTAGGTCAGGTCGTAAGATATTATAATGGATTGACTCTTGAAATTATGTTTACCTATTGAGAAAGCATGTAATGCCTTAGCTTTTGGGCTACAAAAACCAAAGCTTGACAATGCTTCTAGATTGAAGGGTACTAGATTTTTATAAGGAGAAGTCTTTGACTCTGATAGTAGAGAGCATTCTCTTTACCTTCTTCATTAACTTGAGCTAGAAAGTCACCAAGAGACTCGTTGAAGGCCATAATGTAAAGGATTAAAGGTTTTCCCAAATAGGGGATGTCAAAACTAAAGGATTTGAGAGGTATTGCTTGATATTTTTGAAAACAGTTTTTCATTTCTGATCCCATATAAATTTGGCATCCTTTTTAGCCAAGATAGAGAATGGTTTACATCATCTAGAGAGGTTAGAAATGAACCTTCTTATAAATTCTAGCCTGCCCTTAAGAGACCTTAGTTGAGTAAGGCTCTTAGGAGGTGGTATATCTAAGATGGCTTCAATTTTCATAGGATCAATTTTGATTCTACGGTACCCACAACAAAACCTAAAAATTTTCCTAAAGTGATGCCAAAAGCGCACTTTAAAAGATTCATCTTAAGGTTATAACGGCACAATTGCACGAAGATGATTACTAAATCATAAAGATGAGCATCTTTGAATTTGCTCATGTTAACCAAATAATCAATATAACATTCAACTTGATTATGGATTATGTAATCAAAAATTTGAGTCATATCCAGCTGGTAGGTTGCACAAGTATTTTTATGGTTGAACGACATCACCTGATAATAAAAGATTCCTCTAGGGGTTCTGAATACAGTGCTTCTCTCATCTTCTGGGTCTATCTTAATTTGGATATAACCAGATGAGCCATTCATAAAGGAGAAACTAATATGTGACGATGAAATGTCCACTGTAAGTTATGCTATGGGTAAAGCAAATTCATCCTTGGGATACGCCTTAATTAAGTCCCTATAGTGAACACAAACCCATATTTGATTGTTCTTATTTCAAACTAGCATGAAACTAGATACCAAAGAGGGATACTATTCCTCTTAAATAAATCTAACCTCCACCAATTCTTTGACTTTAGAAATGACTTGTTGCTTAATCTCCAGACGCATGCGTCTAAGAGATTATTTAATAGGAATGGCATCATATCAAATACTGAGTTTATGAACTGCTACGTCAGCAGATAGGCCCATCAGTTTGTCGTATGAAGAGGCAAAGCAATCCTTAAACTCAATAAGAAGTTGAATTAGATCCTTAGACTCATCCTCACTCAACAAAGTACTTATGAAAGGGGGACGAGGGTCATCATCTATTCCAACGTTAATTTCTTTAAGATTGTCAAGTATTAATTAATCTCTTCTTCAAATTCAGGGGGTGCATCACAAACTTGAAGTTCATCAGAGTCATGTGTAGTCTCGAAACAAGGTCTGTCGACAAGATCAATAACTTTCAGAGGGACATTCTTAGATTCAAGATGACAAGTTATCATTAAGCAATATTCATCATCATCAAATAAACTAACGGTACTAAAGCTGATACCAGTTATCTAATTTTTATGGTTTTTTGAATGCCAGATGTTCTCGTGGTATCTTTCTTGACCCTTAGTCCATCAACTCAGTGCAAGACCTTTAGAGATAACATTTCTAACACCAATAAAAAGTAGCCAAAAAGTAATTCCATTAATTCATTGTAATCTATCTCTTTGACGACTACATCATCTTCATTTCCTAAGTAGGAGAAGCTACGAAATAACATTTACTTTTTTTATTTCACCATCTAAGTAAGAATCATCCATAGTAACTAATCCTGAGAAGCTTTTGACAGATAGTGGGGTTAAGGTAAAGGCTTTGACTTTCCTATTAAGCTTTCATATGTAGTCAATTCAGGCTCACCACTTTGAATTTTTGAAAAGTCACCCTCTAGCTCACTTTTGGGTTCTAAAGTGAGATCAAATTTTGGAGGAGGATTTTTTTTTTTGTTAGTCAAATGGAATTCTGGCACCCCGTACTTTTGATTCCTCATTAGAACTTGATTCCAATTCGATCTACATTGAGGGTATTCATTTTTCAAGTGAAGTATGACCTCAACCACGTGCATTTTAGGACATCCTCCTGCCTCTTTGAGGTAAACTATTTGAAGGCCTAAAGATCACACCTTCAATGTCATCTTTGCTACTTAATTTTTGTCTTTTTAATTATTGACTTTTTCTACTTTTGACTTTTGAATTCCTTTTAAACTTTATTCATCTACTTTCTTCTCTTTACTTGTAATCTCACCCTCAAAATAGGTAGTGGACCCTTTGGGTGCCTAGCATGTGGCATCTTCATAGATCTCGATATAGAGAATGGTTGCAGATCACCCTTGATGTTATACTCCATGCCATCTCATTGGTACTTGATGCATTGGTCTAGGGTAGATGAAACTATCCTATACTTGTGGATTGAAGGCCTACCTAAGAGCAAATTGAAGGACATAATCAAATAATTATATAAAATTTTTCTTTTATTTTAAACACTCCTATCTCTAAAAGGAGGGTGATTGAACCTAAAGCCTTCTCACCCTTTTTATTGAACCCACATAATACCAACTTATTAGTGGTGAGCTTACGGGTATCAATTCTAAGGTATGCTAGAGTTTTTATATTTATCACATTGACCGATGCACCTTAATCAACCAAAACTCTAAATAACTTGAAATTTCCCACATTTATAGTAATGTTAAGTGGGAAATTATGATCAACAGTATCAAGAATTAAATCCTCATTAGGGAAAGTTACTTTTGGGATTTTCTTGAAGTATAAAGCTTCATCTTGAAAAGTTAAAGCTAACTGAGCTATGCAGATCTCTAGGTCAAGATGTATTTTAATTAAAGATTCTCTCACCTCCTTTGAGAGGATGAGAGTATTGTAGATGCTCAACTTAGTAGGAAACTTTCTAAGATTAGCTAAGACATTATATTTAACCTTAGGAACATCAGGCTTGGGACCAGGTGGATTGGAAAGAGGATTTGATTGTTAAGTGGAGATTTAAATTGGATCACTAGAGGCAACTTGCATACCTTTTTTTATGAAGGAAGCCTAGGGGGTAAGACTATTTTGCCTTGTAGTTGAACCTCCATGATATCTTCAGGAGGGAAAACTGTGGCAAGGTCTACGCTCTCCTTAAGAGGTTGAATGTCATTTTTTGAGGGGGAATCTGAATGTAAAAAATATATCACAATGGGACTCCCTAAAAAGATAATTTTGGGGTGTCACCATCTAATAAGACATTAGATTCATTTACCCCCTAAGAGGTCAAATCTAGAGAATTGAGTTTTTTAACTTCTTGAATTATCTCAGCTGAACTTTTTTTATCCTCAATAGAAGTGTCATTTTGAACCACATTTTGAACATTAGTCATCAAGGCATTTACAAAAGGATCTTTTTTTATTCATTTTTGAACCTTTTCCTTTGAATGGGTAAAGTAAAAGCCAGGTAACATCAACGAGGATAAGGGTTTCATGTCACCATCCATTGCTTGGATACATCTCTCATCAGCACATTTCCTCTCTACAAAAGTATCTCTCTTTTCACTTTTATTAATTACTATAGTTTCGATTGGATTAAGGTTAATGTTGATGCTTCTCTTCTTCAATCTTACAAAGCTGGGATATGAGGGATTTTTCATGATTGCAAAGGTAGATTTTTAATGGCCTTTGGTCATTCTTGTGTTCATTGGGATATCTCTTGGTTGGAGCTCATGGCCATTTAATCTCCCAAAGGAATTTTACAAGAGTGGATGTTCAATTTCAAGGGGATCATTATTGAAGGTGACAATGCAAACATTATCAAGTTTATTCAAGCTTTTTTGAGGTCTCAGCAGGAGATAGATAATCTTTATTCTTTTAAAGAGTTTCAATATGTTATTTTTAATTGTATAGATAGGAATGGCAATAGGTTAGCGGATCTTTGTGCTAACTATGCAATTTTTAGTTCTTTTATCTGGGATGACATTGGGTTGTGTGAGATTCCTCCTTCTTTCATTTCTTTGTTAAAGGTGGAATCTGATGCCATTAGCTAGCCTTTTGTATCTTCTTTTTAAATAAATTTCTATGGACCTTGATGCATTTCCTCAAACAAAAAACCACTAGAGAGGAAATCATCTGAACATCCTCTAGCGAAGCCTTAGGTCAACCTCCAAGATCGAGCCTTGGGCTCTCAGTAGCAGTTATTGAGAAAGATGAAAAACTTGTTAATCAACTTGTTAAATGCCCGGGATAAAGCATTATCCCAACTATCTTCAATAGATAGAGAAATGTTCAAATTTATACATGAGATTGATTTAATTTGCCCCTGGCCCGGATCTAACAATTACTCCTTTAGAATTATGATGTTGTCCTATCATAAGTCCTTTTCGAGCTAGTCCTTACAGCTTATATAGTCTTTGATAGTGTGGCCCAACATGCAGTGATCGGGGAAAAATTTGGGGTCATCCCTTTTATTTTCTTGTTCAGGCTTCTTGGCCTTCGATAATAAAAAATTTAGTTTCTTTAAGAGACCCTTGAAGATTTTCCCTATATATTCCATTTTAAATGGATAAGGATGACCTAATCTCTCTTTAGAAGAAATTGGGTAAGGCTTCCTAGTAGAATGAGGGGTTACCTGGAAGGGTTATTGCTTCTAAATTTATTAGGGTGGAGGATCACTCGGTCAAGCACTGGCTGGTTTCTTCCCCTTATCAACTGGAGATATTATGGCTACCCTTTTATTAAAATACTTATGTGGGATAGACTGTGATAATTCAAGTTGTGACTACTGTGCTTTAAGTAGTTGACTGTGCATTTGTTCTGCCCTTAGCATCATCTCCTCAACTTTTCCTTTAAGGCTTCTGATGTGCTTATCTTTTTCTCTTAATCTAACTAAGACATTTGAATCAAAGTTGACTGTGGCTGAATATTCCTCTTTACTAGACTGGTGCCTACTATATTCAACATCTTTGGCCACTACTCTTATCTTGACCATACAGATATTACAAACTGAATCTTCATCCCTTAGAAGGTCATCTGAATATGGATCAGAGGCTTCTATAGCCTTCCTCTGGAGGATATCTTGGATCTCCTAGACTACCTCATTGACTGATCTACCATTAATTAATTTAGAGTCAATTTGTAAGTACCCTTTATAATCCAATATTTCATCAAATTCCTTTTCCTCTAACTTGGAAGGATATCCTAGATCTTAAGATCTTTTTCAGTGACTGGCTCCACTACTAACAATTTGAGCATCTCTTCATTAGTGTCTGGAAGAATTCCCTCCCCTCTAACTATCCTAGGTTTGGTAGCTGTGAGGGTGGCATCCATAGCAAGTTAAGGGGCATCCACCTTGATCAATAATGGAAATGCTTGAGTGTAAACTGCATTATTAACAAGGGAAAAGTCCTCATATCCCTAAATATGGAGTCGAGGGACATCAATTGGTGGCTAGAAATCTTTGCTCTTAATGAGCTTCTATGGAACATACTATTTTTTTGGAGAAATGAGCCTCTTGCCCTTAACAAATGTTGCTTTCTTATCTTCAACTGCCTCTTTATGCTTGGCTATAACTGGGGCCAGCTTTGATAATCTTGAAGGAGGGATCGACAGCCGATCGCTATAAGGGAGGCCCTTGCCAGATCCAGTTAGAAGTGTCTCCTCTATCTTTGTAAATGGGAGGTGAGGCACCCAGTGGCTTTCATCTACTAAAATAGAGGTGACCTGCTACTTAACAAACCTTTTTGTTCCTTCTCACTGCCTGAGGAGCTAGGTTCCTGGCTTAAGATATTTCTTCTTTTAAAATATTCTTTTCAGATTTATCTGAGATCACCCCCTTCTGGTGTCTCATATACTATTCTTTAATCTCACCTGCTTGAGAAGTACTGGTGTGGCTTATGTTTCATAATATTCTTGTTCTTAAGATATGCTTTTCATTAGGGGTCTTCCTGATGGAGTAGTCCACTAGGCATGGTGGAGAGCTAGCTATCCTGGAGACCCTCTCCTCCCCTGCACTGAGTGCGAGGGGATAGAAATGACCCCCTTTTAGTTGTAGAGAGGAGGCTGGAACGGGCAGCCCCTCATTAGCCTCATGCTCTACATGGCTTAAAGCCTTCAACTCTACAATTTTTTTAAACTTTATTATCATTTTTCTAACCCTTATTAGATAGTTTTTTCCTTTGATTCATACTAGTAAAAGGGATTTCAAAACTTGACCCCTTCTCAAATACAGAATTAACTTTAGTAGTAACAGCAAACTTCAATTTCTCATCGTCCCGAGGGATACAGTAGGTATCGGGGGCGATAATAACCTCGATTTTGGGAATGGGAGGATCAATCACCGCCCTTACCACTATCCCATATAGGGGGATGTCCTTATCACATTCATTGGTGAGATAAATAATTATTTCCCCATTAACAGAAAGCTTGAGGGTTTTAAAACCCATTCCAAACTAGATGGAGTTGTTACAGATGAGTTCCTTAACATATAAATCACCGTCAAATGAGAAGATTAACTTTTTGGCCATTTCAAAGAATTTGATTGTCTCGAATTTGAAGAGAAAAAGTTTAAATTTTCATACAAGTTAATTATGATTTGAACGAGATTTAATTTTTATAGCATATGTTAGACTTCATGAAGATGTTATAGAAAAATATATGGCAATGATAATCTAGAATTGATTTGAAGGACTTAGAAAAGAATTTTAAATTTTAAAAAATTGATAGATTTTTCTCAAATTTGGAAACTCAACATGTTTAGTTTCACTCAATATGAGGATTTATAAAATTAATAAGAAAATCCAAAGAAACTGGCTTGACTCTTTTACTCTGCCAATTGACTTGGGGGTGGAAGGTTAATGCCCTAATTTAGTTAAAGATATTTAATTCTTGAATTTTAAATTAAAGGGTGTTTAGTAAATATTGAAACTCAGCATATTGATATTCACTCGAATATGAAGGTTTATAAAATTTACACTAAGATCTTAAAAGGTTTGGCTTTACTTTTTTGCTCTACTATATAATTAACTTAGGGGTAGAATGTGAAAGTCTGGCTTTGATAGAGATTTTCTCACTCACCTCTCTTTCGACATATCTATGTTGGCTGCACTCATCCAAAGAAGAAATGGGTAGAGGGACTAATGGAAGAATGGTAGTCAAAACTATTGATTAAATAAAATTTCTACCATAATTAAAGATAGAGAGAGAGATTTATCCCTAGTGGAGTCATCATTTTTTGTTTGAGTTGAAAAAGAGGTTTTGAAAGGTTGATTTTCTTTAGGAAAATTTAATTTCTAGAATTTTTAGTTTTGAAAATAAATATTTCATTATGAATGATATATCACATCGAAAGGTGAAAATATCATTTCCTAATGGGTTAGATTACAAAATTGTAGGTTCATCAAGATCATCAAAACCAAATTCAGGGGAGAACTACGTATGACTCCAAAGGTTAAAATGTTGTTCAATTTGGTATTTGACTGTGATAATCTGGATAAATGATATTTAATTTTATAACCAAAATTATGATAATAAAATAATATATCTCTCCAAAGATAGAAGATGTCATTTACTATCAGTCATTTGAATATGATGATAAAGATCGTTGACTTAGATTTTCCCAAAGAAAATTAATTAGATTTTGAAACTTGATTTTAAAAATTTATCTAGGTTCTAAATCTCCTACGAGCGTAAGCCCTCATATTTAATTATATCGTAAGAAACTAGAGTTTCCTATAAAAACTCTCGATTAAAATTATGGTAGAAATTTTATTTAAAATTTTAAAGGATTAACATTAAAAGGGTGAGGTTTAAATCTTAAGAGGGTCTGGATCAAGTTCGAACAATTATTTCTAGAGATCAAAGGAAGAATGATAGGAGGCATTTTGAGATTTTGAAACATTTCAGAAACACTCCTGCCTATCTTATATGTTAGGATTTAATTTTTAGTTAGAAGAGAATTTTTATTTGAATTGTCAACTTATTTGAATGTTGGGATTATATTCTCTGAAGGTGGGGACTTATGATGTTAATTCTGCCCTGGATCCTAAATCTAAATTAGGTATTGAACAATAGTAATATAAACCTAGCTAATGCAATATAAATTTGGAGTTATCCCAGCCTGGATTGGGGAGCTAGCTAATTACCTAAGTGCTAAAAATTTAATAAATTTGGTCATTTTATGAAAGAGTGATAGGGATGTTGTTTAATAATGTTTGAGAAATTGAGGTTGACATCTAATGCAAATCCAAATTGGCCCCTTAACACATGTAGGGTAATTTGATGCTTGAAATAAAATGTAATTAGAATTTTAGACACAATTAAATTTATTTCTAATGCAATGCATACTAATTGACTCGATGAATGCATAAAATTGAGATGAAGTAGTCTTAAATTAGGCTTAAAAATGGGATTTTCTTTAGAGATTATAGAATATCCCCTTCATAGAACTATAGCCTAATAGGTCAAATGGTCTGCCAAAACCCGTAGGTGGGAAGATGTCTAACAAGGAAGAGAAGTATTCAAAATAAATTCATGAAAAACTCTTGGTGATCCCGAGTTTATTTCTTAAAATGTTAGAGTTTCTATATGGGCTTAAAAATTTTTATTTATTTTAGTAGAAGAATTTTTTATCATACCCTCACAAGCCTCTGATCGATTCCAGCCCAAAATAAAATCGGCATGCAATAAAAAAACTTAGAAAAATATGTCATACACAATCAATGTAAATAAATCAATCAAATCAATTAATTAAATTTAATACTTATGTGGCAAGTGCCACTTAATATTACAACCTAGGGCCTATAGAATTTTAAAGTGGTCAGGTAGCACAGACAATAACCTGAATTTTACTCCTAAGACTAACTCAAGTGATTTTGAGAGAGAGATTTCTCTTTATCCTGACTCCTTCATTCTTCTGCAAGCTTGTTGGATTCGTTGGGTCCGGATATCCAAATGAAAAGAAATTCTTCCCCGAAGGGGTGTTTTCTTTTCTCTTTAGATATTTGAAATCATTCTAACTTGGATCTCTAAATGGAAGGGGACCCTTCCCTAACGGCTGTTCCCTCAAATATCACTTTTACGTTATAACTCAAATTTAAATACATTAAATTACATATATATGAAATAAAGAAAATCTAGACTCAAATATAACATGCAATGTTATCCTAAACAGTTAAAATCATATTCAATAACTCAAACAGGTTTATAATTAAATGCTCAATATAATTTTATAACCACTCATGGCCATACTGGGTTCTTAGTATGCTTAGCACCTACATAAAGATTGTTAAATTAAAGCTTAATTTTTCTTTGCCCCCTTTATTTTATAGCCCTGTATGAGCATGACCACCTATAGAAAATCATGAATAACCAGATCGCTGCTAACCTATGGCAATCTAATGTTCATCACATTAATCATAGATTACTACCTTTGTTTACACCATGGCCGTTAAGTTTTTTTAACCTTCCTTGGGGCTAAGTTAATAGCATCGCAGGCCTGAGTTATCTAGTACTAACCAGTATTAATTAAGTGACTTAATTGATTAAGGTTTGAAAGGTTAATAATTTTAAATTAAACTTATTGATTACTAATTTAAATGTAGGATTTAATGTTTTTGGGAATTTTAAGTTAATTTTTGAATTTTGGATTTTTTTAATTCTAATAATAAATTAAATTAAGGGGTCCAAATTTGACTTTTCAAATTAGGATGTATTATGAAGTTTTTATATTTTTCAAAAATACAAGATCTTAAGATGAGTAATTAGACACTAAGTTTGCTGGAATTGGATTTTTCTAGATTTAGTTATAAATTTTTGAAGTTTTGATTTAAATTTGAACTATGGTTGATCGAAAGGTTAACTTTTTAAATTTGAGTGATTTTTTGAGATTTGATATTTTTAATAAATATTGAATTCCAAATGGAGTCTAATGCCTTTGAGTTTGCTTGATTTACAATTTTTTTAAATTGCTTATGAATTTTCCAAGTTTGACTAATTAATTGAATTTTTAAACTATTTAATTAATGAGTTTTTAATGGTTTTGATTAAAACTGATTCCAAACTTCTTGAAATCACTCCCAATTATCAAGAATGCACAAGGGAGTGTTCTCAAGTGTGTGAGAATTTTTTAAAATTTTTTCAAATTTTTATTAATTAAATTAATTAAATATTTATTTTTATTTAACATTAATTAAACTTAAAATTAAAGTCCAATTAAGGGGCTTTTATTTTCTTAAGTTAAGGGATGAATTCTAGTCAGTTCAATAAATTATTTATATTTTTATGATTTAATTTGAATTAATTATGATTTTTTAAAGTTTTAAGCTTAATTAATGAGTTAATTTTTGATGAATTAAATAGTTGACTAAATGATTTTTAAAATCAGTGAGAATTTTCGCTAAGGCGGAGAATATCGCTAAGTTTAAATGTCTCAAATTTCACCCCTATTGGATGTAAGTTTAATTTTTTAAAATTTTCATATATTCCTAAGACAAGCATTTTCTCAAATTTCACCCCTATTGGATGCATACATCTATTTCATTCAAGCATAGGGAGGAACCTAAACTCACTTGGGTTACCAAAACTAACCTTCGATTGAAATTGTAGGGGTGCTCTCATAAAAAGTCAAGTGAGAGCATGTGGTACCTGGATAGTGGCTGCTCAAGACATATGACTTGAGACATAAGGCAGTTCATGACACTAAAGACCAGGTCAGGAGGCAAGGTGACTTTAGGAGACAATACCACCATAAATGTTGTGGGCTCAGGTATCATTATAAATTCTAAAAATTTTGTAATGAAAATGTTCTATTAGTTGATGGTTTAAAGTATAATCTATTAAGTATTAGTCAACCGTGTGACAAGGGTTTTGACATAAAGTTTCTTTCTAATAAATGCCTTATTAGCTGAAATGATAAACTTGTGTTAGAAAAAAAATGGATAAACCATATCTATATGTTAGATCTTGATTGCATTGAAAATTCAAACCCTTTATGTTTAAAAATAATAACTAATGACTCTTGGCTATGGCATAAGAGATTATGCCATGCTAGCATGAAAACACTTAGGAATATCACTCAGAAAGACCTACTTAGAGGCATAGCAAGTTAGACTTCACTAAGGACCACCTATTTGATGCCTACTAATTAGGAAAATAAGTGAAATCATCATTTCATTCAATCAAGGATATCAACAACACTAGGCCACTAGAAATTCTTCATATGGACATATTTGGACCTGTTAGTAGAGCTAGCCTAGGAGGGAAAACTTATGGATTTGTAATAGTGGATAATACTCTAGATTTACTTTGGTTAGATTCTTAGCACATAAGAGTGAGTCATTTGAAGAATTTTGAACCTTCTCCACTTGGATTCAAAGGAAATTAGGATGCAAAATCTCAACAATCAATAGTGATCACGATGGAGAATTTGAGAAAGATAGGTTTGAATCATTTTGTCAAGAGATAGGAATAGAATATAACTTCTTTGCCCCTAGGATCCTTTAGTAGAATGGAATAGCTGAGAGGAAGAATAGAACCTTGGTTGAAGCTGTTAGGACAATGTTAGCTGAATATACTCTTCCTAGATATTTTTGGGCAAAAGTAGTGAGCACTGCCTGTTATATTTTAAATAGGGTGAATGTTAGACCCAAACTTAATAAGACACACTATGAACTCCTTAAGGGTAGGATACCTAATCTTTCTCACTTACACATTTTTGGATATAAATGCTTTATCTTAATTAATGGTAAGTCACCCTTAGGAAAATTTGATCCCAAATATGATGAAAAGCATCTTCTTAGGCTATTCATATGTATGTAAAGCCTATAGAATTTCAATAAGAGGACCCTAGTAGTAGAAGAGTCTACCCATATGGTATTTGATGAATCAAATAAGACCTCTGAACCTAATCCTGAAGAAGAAGAAATTGAGGTCATTCAAGGGAAAGAAGCCATTGCCATAGAACATAGAGTAGAACCTCAAGTGTAGTTGCCTAAGATTGGAGATATTCTTCTAGTCATCCTAGAGGGTTGATCCTAGGAGACTCATCTCAAGGTGTAAAAACTAGGCATGGACTTAGGAAGGAAGTTAATCATTATGTATTTATCATTGTGATTGAACCCACCAATTTAGATCAAGCCTTAGGAGATGAATTCTAGATCCTAGCAAAACAAGAAGAGCTAAACCAATTAGTCAGGAAAGATGTGTGGATTTAGTCAAGAGACCTAAGGAACAAAGTGTGGTTGGAACAAAGTTGGTCTTTAAAAATAAGATGAATCACTCTAGAATAGTAATAAGAAATAAGGCCAGATTAGTAGTAAGGGGTATAACCAAATTGAGGGAATAGATTTTGAGGAAACCTTTGCCCCAGTAGTTAGACTAGAAGCCATAAGGGTACTCTTAGCCTTTGCTTGCTTAAATGGTTTTAAATTATATCAAATAGATGTTAAGAGTGCTTTCCTAAATAGGATAATCAAAGAAGATGTTTATGTTGAGCAACCCTCTAGATTTGAAAACTCACAATTTCAAAATCATGTATTTAAATTGAAAAAGGTACTGTATGGGTTTAAGCAAGCTGATAGAGCCTGGTATGAAAGACTTAGAACATTCCTATTACATAAAGGCTTTGTTAAGGGTAGTGTAGACACCACTCTCTTCTTAAAGCGGGTAGAAGGTGAGATACTCATTATTCAAATTTATGTAGATGACATCTTATTTGGATGTTCAGAGAAAATCTTATGCGATGAATTTTCAAAAATAATGAGTGACTAGTTTAAATTGAGCTTGATGGGAGAACTTAACTACTTCCTTGGATTCAGTGTAAAATAGATAGAAGATGGAACATTCCTTAGACAATCTAAGTATATCAAGGATATTTTGAAAAAGTATAAAATGGATAATGCTAAGGCCATGAACACTCTCATGAGTTCTACCATTCAATTAAATAAAGATCCAAATGGAAAGTTAGTAGACCAGAAGAAGTATAGGGAATAATTGAATCACTTCTCTATTTAATAACCAGTAGACCACATATAATGTTTAGTGTATGCCTATATACCTGATTTCAAGTTGACCCAAAAGAATCCCACATGACTGCTCTGAAGATAATTCTGAGATATCTACTAGGCACCCCAAACTTAGGAATTTGGTATCTTAGACACAACACTATATTTATAGCCCTTTCAACGGCTGAAGAATAATATATAGCAATAGAAAGTTGTGTTGCTCAAGTTTTGTGCTTAAAATAACAACTTTTAGATCTTGGACTACCTGTAGGAACCATTCCAATTATGTGTGACAACACTAGTGTAATTTATATATCTAATAATCTAATTCAGCACTCATGCACAAAATATATAGATATTATGCATCACTTCGTAAGAGATCATGTAGCCAAAGGAGATATCAAACTACACCATATAGCTACTAGAGATCAATTAGCTGATATTTTTACAAAACTACTAGCTTATGAAATCTTTAGCACCTTAAGGATAAATCTAGGTGTCATAGACATTCATGCTTAATTTTAAAAAAAATAATAAAAAAAAACAAAAAAGGGAGGTTTCCTAATCATCTCACACACATCTTAGTGACACCAAAACCTTGAATTTTTGTTTATATCGTACTGTACGCTACACAATCGTATTATACGATCTTTAAAAATGAACAAATCATAGCCCTTAATTCCATCAACAGTCTATATCTACTTGCTGATATATACATCATACTATACGAACCAGCACTTGTACTATATGATACACATTATTAATCATTATACTATATGATTCCTCTCTTCATATGATACGATCCACATGTCAAACTGGATAGGGATGAATTTAAACTTTGCCAATATAATCATAATTGCTCTTCGTACTAGATGAACACTTGTTCGTACTGTATGATACCTTTTGTCAAAGGTCGTATCGATGACTCCTCAGGACGAATGAAATCTCTTCAGATCGTCCTGTACAATACCTATCATACTATACGATTTGACTACTTTTTTTGACAAGTCATCCAGATGAATTAATTCACTTAATCGTAATGTATGAATCCTTATCGTACTGTACGATCATACAAAAAATCTATAAATTAGAGGGTTTCATTAGCTCAACTCACTCTCAACCTCTCGAAATCTCTCAACCCTTCAATATTTCTATCCAATGGCTGGTGGAAGTAAATATGGTAGACTGATCGAGGGGAGCTCCTCCTCCTCTTGGTAGTTCAATGACCGTTTTCTCTCCTCCACTGATGAAAAAGCCTACAATAAGTTCAAAGAGGCAAAGATCACTCCATCACACATGCTATGCCAGGACACCCTAAATTTTGAGGTTATGAACCTTTTTGCCTTTACCACTCTCTAGTTTCTTCTTACCCTGGCCTTCCTTTTTCACTCTGAGCTCCTGTACAAATTTTTAGCAAATCTTTGGATAGACTTCAAATGCATAACCTTGACCTCCTTTGTACGTAACAAAATGTTAAAATCACTAAGACCGATCTAGCTGAACACATTGGACTCTCTAGCGAAGGACCTCATCCCAAGTCTCTCCTCACAATTGACTTTAATTGAACCTCTATTAATATGCTACTTAGAAATGTGCCCACAAGCCAACACCTATCACTTATCCAAACTCTAACTCAGAATGCCCGCATTATCTAGCATGTTCTCTGTACATCCATTATACCAAAAGCTAGAGATTGCATGCACAATACCCCACTTCTATCTGTAGTCACCTACTTAATCATGTCAGCCACCAAATTTAATGAAGCCCAAATGATCTTAGACTACATTCATAACATGTCTGCTATCCCAGTGCCCGACGTAAATAAAATATTGCCTTAGGACATATCACAGGATGCATCCTCGATGCCAAATATCAACTTAGCTATCATATTCCTCCTGATAATCATCCTATATTTTACATAGATGCCTCATTTTGTATTCTTTTCCATCGAGGGCAAGAGCCTGTTGATCCAGATTTTGATGAAGAAGGGGAAGCTGCTCCTACAGATGGACCTCCACCATCATCGATACCACCACCTGGACCTACCTACCCTACCAACACTCAAGACAATATTATTCAGAGGCTTGATCTACTTGAAAATCGACTGGAATACCACATTGATCAACAATAATGACAACACGAAGATGATATGTGATGGTTTGGCAAATGATTCACCTCAATCGATCATCAATTTGCGGCCATCCATTAGTACCATCTACCACCACCTCCACCACCACCACCTGATCAAGATCCCGACAACTAGTTGCTTTTACTTATTTTGTTGTGTATTTTTTCTCTTGTACTACTTACTTATCCATTTGTGTGTACGCCTCTTTTTTGTGATGTCAATAGGAGAAGTTCTATGATCTTGCTGTATGCTATATTATTTTTAACCTACATATATTTTTTATACGTTATATTTTTTTTATATTTAAAAAAAAAATATTTTAAAATTAGAAAGAAATGTTATTTATAAATCCTCCCATCTTTTAAAATCCATCATCTAGTTAGGGGGAGCTAAGGAAGCAATAACATTTACGTTGCCTATCATATAACATTATTTGATATCATCAGAAGGGAGAGATTGTTACAATCTAGGATCCCTAGTATCTGATTTTGATGATGACAAATAATATTAACCAGATTACTATGTTCTTCCTTGAGAAATATAGATGTTTTTTTTTATCTGTGAGCACTAACATTTTAGGTAAGATACGCATCGCTCAAGACTGCTGGAGACTCAAGACTAGGTAGAATCAGATGTAAAAGAATTTATATTTTGTATTTTCTTTATTTTTTATTTTGAGTATGCCATAAAAGAGTGTATGCAAATGGGGTGACCATGCACACACACACACACACAAGGGGAGAGTTTCTTTTTTGAAGATAATTTTTTTTTTAAAAGAAAATTGTATTGTATGAATTTAAATTTTATTGTACGATCTATCATTAACACTTAGGCTTAACGACTAATTCTGAATGATTAGTTTGTGAACTAATCATACTATACAATTATGATCATACTGTATTATTTGTTTCCATCTGAAAACCCTATTCGCTAGTATAATTTAAGTAAGATTTTAAATTTGATTTTTGAACTAATCGTACTATACGATCGTAATCATATTGTACGATCATTTGAAATCATTCCTAAATTATCTCCCATAATCAAGTAATTAAATAATGGTTTCTTAATTATTGTCATTCATACTATATGATATGAATCATACTGTACGAACTACTAAGATGATTTTTTATTGTCCCATAGATCATACCAGATGAAACCACAATTTTTTAAACTATTCATCTCGGATGATTTTTGTATTATAGAGGATGATGATTTGAATTAAACTGTTTATACTGTATAAAGTGTATAATGTGGGATGATTTATAGAGATGATTTTTGGTTGACCCATAAGTCATCTCGAATGAACAGCTAAAAATAAAATGATCATCTAGTATGATCTCCTGATCATAATATATGATGTGCTTAAAATTTATGAACTGTTCATCTGCCTTCGTACTAGATGGTATTGATTTTGAACAGATCGTACTGTCTGATATTGGATCGTACTACATGAAAAGTGTAAGCTGAATTGAATCATTAGGGTTTTTTGAAGCCTAAAATAAAAATAAGTCTTTCATTATTCTTCAGTGATTTCTCTGACATTGATTTTATGTGTGAAGAAGAGGAACGTGATAACTGAAGGAACTTTTGAGAGGGAGCTTTTGTTGAAGAGATCTAGGGTTCGTGAGAGGAAGGAGAAGATTAGCTTGAGTGTGAGAGAAAAGGAGTGTTAGGGGATTACATGGTTGCTCTGAGCTAGTTGTACGCTTGCTCCTCTTATGGCCTTGTTGAGTCTTATTGAAACTCTCTAGGGAGAGAGGCTTATAGGTCAAAATCCTCGAGGTTCTCTGCCTTCTCTAGGAGGAAGAAGAAGGAGAAGGTCCACTACCATCACCAGGAGGGTGACAATGCATCTGGTACTCCGCCATATCAGGGAAGGTGAAAGTGGGTCTTGTAAAGGCATCTTCACCTTGCTGTGGGAGCAGAATGAGAGTTAACTTTTAATAGTGTAACTCTCAGAGTGGAGGACTCTGGGGCGTGGACGTAGGTCAAGTACCAAACCACTATAAAAAGTTTAGGTATTCTTTTTCCATTTTCTATATTTTACTTTTCATGCATTTATTTTTTATCTTAACTCCTTGGTGAAACAACTAATTTTAGCTTCTCATTATGAGATTTAACATTGTATCACCATTGTTATAATTATGAACGAATCATTAGCTTCCGCATTTGACTAGTTAAATTTTTATTTTAAAAATTAAAAAAATCTTTGAAAATTAAAACTCATATTTAGGATTTATTTTTAAAATACCAATTCACCCCCCTCCCTCTTGGCGCATCTCATACTTTCATGAAGAAAACATCAATTTTTCCCTTAAGGGGCATTTTGCTCATTTTGACCCCTGGTGAATTAGGGGTCAAATTGAGTCCGCCAAAATGTTGATAATGCTCACCATTTCATAATAGTGGCTATGGACATGGTCAAGGGCCTTGGGGAAGATCACCTGTTTAAATTTCATAAAGTGGTAGGTGTAGTGGCAGAGGCTATAAATATGTAAAAGTTTTGCAGCCTTTAAAAACCAATTTAGTTTTTGGGGATAGAGGTTTCATATTGAACTCAAATTTATAGGGTTGACCCTAAGGACATGACTAATCAATATGCAATTGATAAATCATAAATTAGAAGTTATTTGATTGGATTTTGAAGAGATTGAAAAATCACTCAAAAAAGGTTTTAGGACATAGGCCTTCAACCCTTGATTTGGTTTAGAATTCTAGATTTGAGCAGGATTTTTGATTTATTTAATTGAATTTTGATTATCCAAATCAATCATAATTAATTTAATGATTATTATTGATGGATAAAATTGAAGCTTGATTGAAGGTTGATTGTGGATTGATTGGCGTCTTGATTGAAGGTTCATTGAGGTTTGATTGGACATTAATTGAAGTGTAAATTAATTGAAATCTAGATTAATTAAAGCTTGAATTGATTAAAGTCTAGATTTTGAATTAAATTGAATTTTAGATTTTTAATTAAATTAAAGTCTGGATTTTGAATTGAATTGAAGTATGGATTTTGAATTGAATTAGGATTGAGATTGAATTGATGCTCTGGATGATTGACAACTAGATGCTTATCAACAATCAGATTAGTAAATAGGAGTCTAGATAGGTCCTAATGACCTCATACAAAAAAAGATTTTTCATCAGTACATGTATAGGTGGTGTAAGTATATATCTACTATTCTTCATCACTTTCACTTTAACTATGTTTTTTGTGTTCTTGCCTGTTATAGTGATCTTCATTTAGTATATTTGTCTTTATATTTACTTGTTATTCCATACAATATCACTTTTGCTTGGAACCTTTATCTTTTGCAGGTTGTTTGCTGATGACTTTGGGTTGCAAGTCAACCATTTTTTTAAAAAAGATTTTGGTAATTGTCATCATTTGGATCTTTCTTTTTTGGGTGTTAGCCCTTAGCCACCCTAAAATATTACAATGTTAGTTTGTAATTTTGATTACAGGGGACTTTTGGCTTGTAGGTTTTCTTTTCATTTATTTTCTCTCTTTTATGAGTGGTAGAGAGCTGAAAGTTTCCCTTAAGGACCTTATAATTTTCCCTTTTTAATTAAGGCGTAGGCCCCTTTGAGGGTTTTTTCTAAAGATCTCCATATTTAATAAATATGCCACTCAAAACACCATTCCAACTTAAACCTAAAACCCATGCCCTTTAGAATGAACTAAATAAACCAGATCCACTAAGCAATTGATTTGACTTATCAAAGACCCTTGGTCAACCTTATTTGATCAAGTTTGACTAATATTCCTTAAAATTACCTTTATGTCCAAAAGCAAATCTCACTTGAATCTCTTACTCAACCTAGACACCCTAAGTCTTAATATTAGATCATATGTATCCTAAACTATAGATAAACACTTATTAAGTCTAAACCAAGCCAGATCAACACTTGGACCATGTTTAAACCTTAAAAACACTAAAATTCTTTAATTCTCTTAACCCTCCTAAAGTGGCTTTCCTAGGTTAGACCTAACCCTAGCCTATAGGATAGTGTTTTAAAGCTTCCAAACCCATTCTTAAATTAAACAAACCTTTTTGAACCCATGGTGATAATGGTTTGACCAAATAAATCATGGTTGGCCCATATGACCTAAAAAGCTTTTTCCATTGACCTATCATCCAAGCTTGTGGGCAAATTGTATGTTCTCCATATGATTTTCTTTAAATGATTCTACTTTAGATATATATATATAGATTAACATTATATAATCCCAAAAGATAAACCGATCTTTCACTATCAATTTGTAAAAAGAAACAAAACTTATTTTCATAATCAAACATAACACAAGGAATATTTAATTCATCCCAAATGATAAAAAGATTATTCACTTATCATTCTAATTATAAAAATATATTAACATACTTATTGTCATAATAAAGTAAAATAAGAAATATTCAATTCATCCCAAAGGATAAAAAAAAATTCACTTATCATTTTGATTATGAAACTAAACTAAGGATTAAATCGAAGTCTGCATCCATAAATTTTTCACCTATCTTAGAAAGGAACTACGGTAGGGTTTATTTTTATTCTGGGTTCTAGAATTCCTATGAGGGCTAACCTCTGTGTTTATTAAATTTTTGATGATAATACTCTCGATTAAAGTGAATTATAAGGATTTGTAAATTCGTATAAATTTAAAAAAAGCCATGGGCTAACATAATTTTAGTATACAAGCTTTAGATTGCAAACCTTACTTAAAATTGGGAGTTTGGATTTAAAGCTTAATTTTAGATTTGTAGAAGCATGGAATAGAAGGAATATGCAGAGATTATATAATATGGACTTAAACATAACTAGAATGTATTGCATACTATCCATCCTAATCACATCCATTCATCTCATGCATACAAGATTAGATAGCTCTAACTAAAGGATTAAGGAATTATAATTTAGAAAACCTTAATCATGATTTTACAATATGTATATAATTGTATAATAAAATGATACATGAATAATAATATATATTGATAAATAGCTTTTTTTCATTGATAATTACTCATAGTATAACTCATAGTCAATTTTAAAGTATAGGTGGTCAAACTCCACCAACAACAAGCCTAGATTTTTATTCTTACACAATATAGATTTGAATATGATTATTTATTTTGGTCTTAAATCTTCTGTCTTCTTGATCTTATGTAGATTCCCAAAAGATAATGCTCTTCAATAAAAGATGAATGATTTCCTTATGGAACCTACAAGTGTATATAAATGAATATTTTCAAATCATTTATAACTCTTACCGATGTACAACTCAATCTAGTTATACAAATATCTATAATATTTATATTTACATCATTGTCTTTACATTTATATTTACATCATTACCTAGATACATTCTTTTTTTGCAAGGTTTTTTTGCTTGAATATATCCTAGTTTTATTTGTTTAAAGTTGTCTAAAATATAATTTATTTATTTAAGGTTATTGAATGTTGGTTTGAATTCAAGTGTTTAATATTTTAGAAGTTTTGGATTTATTTTAACGGTGTTTTAATTGTTGAAGTTCTCTAGTTTTAAGTTTTAAAGAACATAACACTCAATGAATTCCAAGTGGTAGAAGTCATTGATTAGTAAGTCCTAGGCTAATATTTATAATAGTACCAATCCTCCAAAAATGAGATAAGTAGGTTGTACATAATCTTTGGATTTTAATTCAGTATTTTAGTCTTTTAAGATTTCAATTGAATACACCTTTGCCTTCTTAAAAGGTGCATGTACCAGGGAATGAAAGCTTCAATATCTAAATATTTTTTTACTATTTTTTTTCTTATTTAAGTTGAATAACAATTGCATTTGTTAAACCATAGTTATGAAGCTTATTTCACCCTTTTAGAGCCTACGTTAATATCTTGATAAGTCTAGAGTTACCCAAATATAACCTTTTTACTTAAGTTTAATTGTTAGTTGCTAATTTTTTATTAATTCAATTTTTTAATAACTAATTTATAGTATTTATAATTTAACACTTTCATTCTACCAATTTATTCAGGACATTGTTGTTGCGAATCTGAATTCAAGGATTATGATTTTAATGATAGCAAATATTTCTATTTCTATTTGAGTGTCTAACATTTCAGGTTCACAAGATTAATTGTAATTCAAGCTAGCTCAAGATCGAGTCCGTCTGTATGTGTTTCAAGTTTAATGTAATTTTTTCACCTTTCTTGAGTCAAGTATAATGTAATGGATCTCCAAGCTAAGTAACCTTACACACACACACTCAGGAGGAGAGTTTTAGTGAGTTAGAGTTTCTATCCATACTTTGTTCAAATCATCCTGGATGATATTCATATCATCCAAAACGATCCATTAAAAATAGAACTCTAATTAGGGCAACCATGTTAAGTTGGTATGATTAAGTAGATCATCCTAGACGATACACCAATCGTACAGGACAATATGCTCAAATCAGAAATTCTCAGCCGCTAGACTAAGTTAAGCAAGTTTTTATTTTTAGATTTTTGATTTGATCGTCCTCGACGATATGTGTATCATCCTCGGCGATTCATTACAATCATGCCTAAATTAGTCAGGTGATTAAGGAAAGTAATTAAGGTTTGATTGATTGGATCATATCCTCTTAGATGATCACAAGATTATCCTGGATGATCAATTAGAAATCCTGACTGTCTAGTGCTTTTCACTTGGATGACCTGAACAGTGTGACAGATGATATTCTAGTTTTTGAACTAATTATACTGGACGATATCAATATCGTCCAGGATGATATTAATATCTTCCAGGATGAACAAGTCATTTTGAAATCATCCAGTATAGTTGACCTTTAAGACCTGACCAGTATGTGAGATGATTTTAGGTAATTTTGAACTAATCGTACAGGATGATCTACATATCATCTTGGACAATCACGTCATTTTCTTTTGATCATCCAGGCTTTTCTCCTAGACATCCTGAACTATATTCTAAATGATATTCCTGATTTGAACTAATCATCCAGGATGATCACAGAATCGTCCTGAATGATTTGAACAGATTTTATCTTCTATTCGTCCAGAGGAACCAGATCGTCCAGGCCAAAAGGGGCTGATTTACACTGATCGTACAAGATGATCTAAGGATCACCTTGAATGATCTTTGATGGCTAGTTAAAATTTAGGATAATTTTTAAGCCCTCCTATTTAAGATCTCTTTCATTCTACTGTTAAGATCTTTTGTCGCTGTCCTTTCCTATGTGAGCCTTGAGAAGGAGAGAGAGAGCTTGGGAGAGAGAGAGAGGATCTTGTGAGGGGGAGTTTGTGAGGTTTCCATAAAGGTTACTCCAAGTAAGAATCTGAGTCATCTTCTCCAGTCATCGTCTCTTATCCTTTGGTGTCTCTGAAGGAAGGATCGTCTGCAAGAAGATCAGGTACTCTACCTACTTCAGGAGAAAGTAAAATGAGGTAAGGTTCTCTACCTACTTCAGGAGGAAGTAAAAGGAGTCTGGGCTCTCTACCTCACCAGGTTAATGAAAAAGAGTTTTATAAATGCTTCTCCGCCATACTGGGGGAGTAGAAGGAGAGTCACTTAGTTTTGGTGCAATACCTAGAGGGGAGGCTCTGGGGAGTGGACGTAGCTCAATTTAACTGAACCACTATAAAATCTAGGGTGTTCTTTCTAATTATTTTTTGCACTTTACTTTATCATTGATGATTGTGTGATTATAGTTATTATTTTTTTTGTTAAACATCTGCACATCATCGGGAAATTGTAATTATTTTAAAATATTCCAAAAGTTTTTCAAAATCATTTTTACTTAAGAATTTTTAAAACTACCAATTCACCCCCCCCCCTCTTGGTTAGCCTCGGGCTAGTTCATAAGGGCTTAACATCCCTAACGAACTTTCAAGTGGTATCAGAGCGGGATTCATAAAATTAAGTGTTGAAAAACTTTTGAATTTGATCCAGGGCTAACTTTGGTAATAGAAACACAACAGAAGGATTTTCCATTACTAGACCATCCTTGTTTGATTAACAAACCTTTTAATTTTTTAAAAACTCGTATATCCACCTTTTACAATCTATAGTTTATCGCATGTGGATGCTTGTTAAAGATGGTTATGAAGCACCTTTTAGGCTTATTAATGGTATTAAAACTGAACTTTCTTTTGTTGAATGGACATTTGATGATCATGAGTTAGCACAACTGAATGCAAAATGCTTGAACTATTTTTTCTGTGGATTAAAATCTGAGGATTACATGTGTATCTCTACTTGCACAATTGATAAAGAAATTTGGGATAGATTATGTATTACTTATGAAGGCACATCAGAAGTTAAATAATATTGGTTGAACATTTTACTTCATGACTACGAACTCTTTCGCATGAAACCTAGTGTGTCTATATATGAAATGTATACTAGGTTCAAACAGATTGTCACCTCTCTGTATGCCTTAGGAAGACAAATCACCAACTATAAAAAAGTTAATAAAATCTTGAGATGTTTGCCCTCTTCCTTTGATGCCAAGATAACTACTATCATAGAATCCAAGGATTTGAATAATTATTCTATTGATAACTTACTTGGATTACTAATTGCTTACAAGAAAGAAGTGAACCAAAGGTAGCTTGATGTAGGTGAGAAGAAGAAAGAGAAGATTGTGGCCTTGAAGGCCAATGATACAGAGACTGATTCTTTTGAGTCTGAAAGCAATGATGTTACCTTAATCACTAGGCAATTCAAAAGCTTTCTGAGGAAGAAACACAAGAACTATCAGAAATGAAACAAAGCTAAGTCTAGTAAAAATTCTAAAGTTTCTTCTGATACAGTTTATTTTGAATGCAGGAAGCCAGGACATATCAAAGTTGATTGTCCTGAACTTAAGGCTCACCTAAGCAAGGAGAAGAGTGAGGAGAAACCCAAGTTTAGGAAGGACAATAAGCAAATTCAAAAGGCTTTCTAGGTGGATTCTGCATCTGACTCCTTTGTGATTTAAGCTAAAGAGGAAACTACAAACTTGTGTCTGATGGAGGATGAACATCTTGGTCAGTCTGATCAAGAAGAGGTATGTGAACTGACCTATGACCAATTGCTTGATATTTCTAAGAAAATCCATTCATCATATAGGAAGCTTAAGAAAATGCATGCTAGTCTAAAATTGGAATTCTTAAACTTATATAAAAAGAGCATGAAGTTTTGCTTAAAGATTATTCTATACTTAATAGCAATCACATGTCATTACTTGATGAATTTGATGAGTTGACTAAAAGCATTACGAGATGATTGTTGAGCATGATTCATTAAAATAATGTATGCTGATTTAGAAAAAGCATTTAAGGAACAAAACAACATGACATTGGATTTAAATAATAGTGAGCATGCATTTAAATTTGAAATTGCAAGCCTTAAAAAAGAAAATGAATTTCTAAGTGTAAAAATTAGTGCATTTGAGAATAATGAAACACCTCCTATATTTACACAATTTTATAAACCTCCACCACTTGAAGAATCTCATTCAAAATAATCAAAGCATGCATCACCCAAACCTAGGAATAGGCACTAACACCCACAGAGATTAGTTAACCCTTTTTCTGGTGTTTGATATTTTTCTTGTGGCTTGTTAGGACATATCTCCCACACCTACACTGTTCACCATAGTACACATTAGGTGTGGAGGCCCAAATTACATGATTTATAACATAGCATACATGTATTGCATTCTTCATTCCATAAGAAGGAACCCAAAATTATTTGGGTTCCTAAATCTAATGTTTAATGATTTTATAGTGGCGCTCTCACACAAATCCTCATGAGAGCATGTGGTATCTGGATAGCAGATACTCAAGACATATGACTGGAGATGAAATTAATTCTTTTTGCTGGAGGCTAGGGTTGGAGGCAAGGTCACTCTTGGAGATAACACTACCAGGAGAGTGGTGGGCGTATGTATAATTAGAAACTCCAAGAACCTTTTGATTAAAAATATTTTGCTTGTAGATGGACTGAAACACAACTTACTCGACATTAGTCAACTCTGTGATAAATGGTTCAAGATCAAGTTCCTGGCAAACACTTATATTATCAGCTTAAATAATAATATTATTTTGCATGGTAAGAGGATCAATAACATCTATATGCTTGATTTAAATAACATTGAATGTGCTACTTCATTTTGCTTAAAAAACTGCTACTGATGAGTCTTGGCTGTGGCATAGGAGGCTATGTCATGCCAGTATGAAAACCCTTGGAAGAGTAACCCAAAAAGACCTAGTTAGAGGAGTCCCTAAGCTTAAGTTCACTAATGACCACCTTTGTGATGCCTGTTAACTAGGGAAGCAAGTCCAATCCTTATTCCACTCCATTAAGGATATCAGCACCTTTAGAAGTCCTTCACATGGATTTGTTTTGACCGATTAGCACTGCTAGTTTAGGGGGAAAAGTCTATAGATTTGTCATTATTGATGACTACTCGAGGTTCTCCTGGATTAGATTTTTGCAACATAAACCTGAGTTATTTGATGAATTTAAAACCTTCTCCACTTGGATTCAGAAGAAGTTAGGTTGCGAAATCTTGACCATCCATAGTGATCATGGTGGAGAGCTTGAGAATATGAGATTTATAACATTCTGTGAGGAGCAAGGGATTAACTAAAGATTTTTAGCTCCTAGGACCCCTCAGCAGAATGGGATAGCTGAACGGAAGAATAGGACCTTAGTGGAAGCTGCTAGAGCCATGCTTGCTGAGTATTTACTTCCAAAATATTTTTTGGCAGAAGCGGTGAATATAGCCTATTATGTGTTGAAGATGGTGAATGTTAGATCCAAATTGAATAAGATACCCTATGAGATCATTAAGGGTAGAACTCTAAACTTGTCCCACCTCTATATCTTTGGCTGTAAGGTTTTCATTCTTAATAATGGGAAATCAGCCTTAGGAAAATTTGACCCAATATCTTATGATGGAGTGTTCTTAGGATATTCAAGTGTGGGGAAATCATTTAGGGTGTTTAATAAGAGGACATTGGTGGTGGAGGAGACTACTCATGTGGTGTTTGATGAATCTGATCCTAAGGAGTCTAGAGTTGAGGAAGAAGAAGAGGTAGGAGAGATTACCCAAGGAGAAGAAAATGCAAATATGGAGGAAAGGGTAGAACCTTAAAACACTTTGCCTAGAGATTGGAGATATTCTTCGAGTCATCCTAAAGAATGGATATTAGGAGACCCTTCTGAAGGTGTTAGAACTAGGCATGGACTTAGGAAGGGAGTAATCTATTCTGCCTTTATCTCAATTATTGAATCCACCAATATCAATTAAGCCCTATCTAATGAATTCTAGATCTTAGTTAAGTAAGAAGAACTTAACCAATTTGTGAGGAATGATGTTTGGGAGTTAGTAGAAATACCTAAGAATCAATGTATAATGGGAACCAAACATGTCTTTAAGAATAAAATGAATGATTCTAGTGTGGTGGTTAGGAATAATGCAAGATTGGTGGCTAAGGGGTACAACCAAATATAAGGGATTGATTTTGAGGAGGCCTTTGCCCCTGTAGCTAGATTCGAAGCCATTAGAGTGCTACTAGCCTTTGCCTGTTATAAGGGATTTAAGCTTTTTCTAGTGGATGTCAAGAGTGCCGTTTTAAATGGGGTAATAAAAGAAGATATCTTTATAGAGCAACCCCTAGGTTTTGAGAGTTCCCAATATCTAGATCGTGTCTATAAATTAAAAAAGGCCTTATATGGATTGAAATAGACACCCATAGCTTGGTATTAGAGGCTTAGTACATTCCTACTAGAAAGAAAGTTTGTTGAGGGGAGCGTAGACACCACCCTTTTTCTGAGAAAAGTAAGAGCGGATTTACCGATTGTCCAGATATATATTGATGATATACTTTTTGGATCTTCTAATCAAAAGTTAAGTGATGATTTTTCTAAAATAATAAGTAAGGAGTTTGAGATGAGCATGATGGGAGAATTATCCTACTTTTTAGGATTTAGCATAAGGCAAATGGATGATGAAACTTTTATCTATCAATCAAAATATATTAAGGACATCTTGAAGAAATATGAAATGGATAAAGCCAAGCTAATAAACACTCCCATGAGCTCCACTGTCTACTTAGATAAGGATTCAAATAAAAAATCTATTGATCAAAAGAAGTTCAGAGGAATAATTGGATCACTACTTTACTTGATTGCTAGCCAACCTGATATAATGTTTGGTGTTTACCTCTGTGCTAGATTTGAAGTTGATCCTAAAGAATCTGATCTAACTGCAGTTAAGAGAATACTTAGATATCTCTTAGGGACCCCAAACTTAGGAATCTAATATCCTAGGCACATCACTTCTTTTGAGATTATTGGATATTCTGATTCTAATTTTACAGGGTGTAGGGTGGATAGAAACAACACTTATAGAACTTGCCAATTCATTAGACAGTCTTTAGTCTCCTGGTCCAGTAGAAAACAAAACTCTGTTGTACTTTCCACTATTGAAGCTGAGTACATTGCCTTAAGAAGTTATGTGGCCCAAGTCCTTTGGTTGAAGCAACAAGTTTTAGATTTTGGATTACCTATTGGCATAATTTCTATTCTATGTGATAATACTAGTGCCATCTACATCTCTAAAAATCCTATCCAACATTCAAGAACCCAACACATTGACATAAGACATCACTTCATTAGGGACCATGTTACAAAAAAGGACATTGAGCTACACCATGTAGTAACTGAAAACCAAACGGCTAACATCTATACTAAACTACTAGCCTTGAACACATTCAGCATTTTAAGGACTAGATTGGGTGTGATTGACATAAACGCATGAATCTGATCATCGTTGATTTCTAAATTTTCTATTTTTCATTTTTCTTTTAGTTTTTGTTGTTGTGAATTTGGTTTCAAGGACTAAGATTTTGATGATAGCAAACCTTTTCATTTTTGTTTAAGGTTCTAATATTTCAGGTTCACAGGATCAATTGCAATTCAAGCCAGCCTAAGATCGAGTCAGTCTGGTTGTGGTTAAGATTCAATATACTTTTTTATTTTTCTTGAGTCAAATGTAATGTAACGGATCCCCAAGCTAAGTAACCTTGCACACACACACTCAGGGGGAGAGTTTTAGTGAGTTAGAGTTTCTATTTCAAATTTTGTTCTCATCATCCTGGATGATATTCATGTCATCCTGGACGATCTAGTGAAAATAAAAACCCTAATTAGGGTGAACATGTTAAGACAATTTGATTAAGCAGATCATCCGCGACGATAGACCCATCGTATAGGATGATATGCCTAAATCAGATATGCTCAGCCACAAGACTGAGTTAGGAAAGTTTTTATTTTTAGAAATTTTGTCTGATTGTCCCAGATGATTTGTGAAACATCCTTAATGATCTTTTAAATCATGCATAAATTAGTCTAGTGAGAACCTTGAGAGAGAGATAGAGCTTTCGAGAGAGAGAGAGAGAGAGAGAGAGGTTCTTGTGAGGGGGAGTTTATGAGGTATTCACAAAGGTTGCTCCAAGTAAAGATTTAAGTCATCTTCTCCGGTCATCGTCTCTTATCTTATTAGTGTCTCTGTGGAAGGATCATCATCAAGAAGATCAAAGTTCTCTGCCTGCTTTAGGAGGAAGCGAAAGAAGTCCAGGTTCTCTTCCTACTTCAGGAGGAAGAGAAAGGAGTCCAGATTCTCTGCCTCTCTAGGTTGGTGGAAAGGAGTTTTATATGGGCTTCTCCGCCTTGCTGTGGGAGAAGAAGGAGAGTCACTTAGTGTTAGTACGATACCGAGAGGGGAGGCACCGGGGAGTGGACGTAGGTCAAGTTGAGTAAACCACTATAAAATCTAGTGTGTTCTTTCTGAATATCTTCCATATTTATTTTTCTGTTGATGTTCGTGTGATTGTGATTATTATTTTGTTATGGTTGAACATCTGCACATCATCATGAAACTATAATTATTTTAAAACATTCAAAAAGGTTTTTCTAAATCATTCTTGCTCACAAAATTTTAAAATAATAAATTCACCCCCCTTCTTGGTTAGCCTCGAGACTAGTTCACAAGGGCTTAACATCGCTAACAAACTTTTAAGTGGTATCAGAGAGGGATTCATAAAATCTAGTTTTAAAAAACTTTTGAATTTGATCCATGGCAAACTTTGGTAATAGAAGTACTGCTGAAGGTTATTCCATTACTCGTCCACCTTTGTTTGATAATAAACCTTTTAATTTTTGGAAAACTCACATATCCACGTTTTTAGAATCTATTGATTATCACATGTAAATGCTTGTTAAAGATGGTTATGAAGCACCGTTTAAACTTGTTAATGGCATTAAAATTGAACTTCCTTTTTTTGAATGGACATTTGATGATCATGATTTAGCACAACTAAATGCAAAATGCTTGAACTATTTTTTTGTGCATTAAAATATGAGGATTACATGTGTGTCTCTACTTGCACTACTGGTAAAGAAATCTGGGATAAACTATGCATTACTTATGAAGGTACATCTGAAGTTAAATAATCTAGATTGAATATCTTGCGTCACAAAAATGAACTCTTTCGCATGAAACCTAGTGAATCAATTTCTGAAATGTATACTAGATTTAGTCAAATTGTTACCTCTCTACATGCTTTAGGAAGAGAACTAACTAACTATGAAAAAGTGAATAAAATTCAGAGATGTTTGCCATCTTCTTATGATGCCAAGATAATTATAATTACTAAATCCAATGATTTGAATACTTATTCTATTGATAACTTACTTGGGTCACTCATTGCTTACGAGTAAGGAGAGAACCAATGATAAATTGATGCAGGTGAGAATAAGAAGGAGAAAACTGTGGCGCTGAAGGCCAATGATACTGACATTGATTCTTTCAGGTCTGATAGTGATGATGTTGCCTTAATCACTAGGTAATTCAAAATCTTTCTAAGAAAGAAACACAAGAACTTTTAGAAGTGGAACAAAGGTTAGAGTAGCAAAAATTTTAAAGTTTCTTCTGATATAGTTTGTTTTGAATGTAAGAAGCCTGGATAAATAAAGGCTGATTATCCTACACTTAAGGCTCACCGAAGCAAGGAGAAGGTGAGGAGAAACCCAAGTTTAGGAAGGACAAGAAAAAGATCCGAAAGGCTTTCTGGGCGGACTCCACATCTGACTCCTTTGAGATTGAAGCTGAGGAGGAGACTACAAACTTGTGTTTGATGGTGGATAAACATCTTGGTCAGTCTGATCAAGAAGAGGTACATGAACTAACCTACAATCAATTACTTGATGTTTCTGAGAAATTTCATTCATCATATAGGAAACTTAAAAAAATGCATGCTAGCTCGAAATTGGAATACTTAAACTTAGAAAAAGAGCATAAAGTTTTGATTAAGGATCATTCTACGCTTGATATCAATCACATATCATTACTTGATGAATTTGATTAGTTGAATAAAAAGCATTCTGATTTGATTATTGAACTTGATTCATTAAAAGAATCGCATGTTGAATTAGAAGCTACATTTAAGAAATTAGAATCTCATGCATCTGATTTAGATAGTGATGAGCATTATTTAAAATTTGAAATTACAAGTCTCAAAAAAGAAAAATGAATTTCTAAGTATAAAAATTACTCCTTTTGACAAAAATAAAGCACCTCCTACTTTTGCATAATTTTATGCACCTCCATCACTTGAAGAATCTAATTCAAAATTATCATAGCATGTTTCATTCAAACCTAGGAAGAGGAACTATCACCCACGTAGATTAGTTAACCCTTTTCCTGACATTAAATGTTTTTCTTATGGCATCCTAGGACAGCTCTCTCACACCTGCATTATTCACCGTAGTACACATTGGGTGTGGAGGCCCAAATTACATGTTTCACAGCACAGCACACATGTATTGCATTCTTCTTTTCATAAGAAGGAACCTTAATTTGTTTGGGTTCCTAAATCTAATGTTTGATGATTTTATAGGTGTGCTCTCACATAAGACCTCATGAGAGCATAAGTCCTTTGGTTGAAACAATATATTCCTCGACTTAGGATAACCTTTTGGCATAATTTTTGTTCTATGTGATAACACTAGTGCCATCTACATCTCTAAGAAACCTATCCAACATTCAAGAACCAAACACATTTACATAAGGCATCACTTTATTTAGGATCATGTTAAAAAAGGGGATATTGAGCTACACCATGTAGCAACTAAAAATTAACTAGCTGACATCTTTACTAAACCATTGGCCTTCGACTCATTTAGCATTTTGAGGACCAGATTAGGTGTGATTGACATAAATGCATGAATTTGATGACTGATGATTTTTGAATTTTCTATTTTTTTTAGTTTGTTTCTGTTAGTTTTTTTGTTTGATTTGATTATCTATCTCCTGTTGGTTTTTATTCTCTTTTGATTTTCTTTTTATTGTTATTATTTTTCTAATTTGAGTATTTATTTTGATGTAATTTCCTGCTTGTCTTGATTTACTACTTTTCTTCTAAATTAGATCACTGCTCACTACTACTGATAAACTAGATTTCTGACTGAGAGGTTTGCCTTATTGTTATTTGGAAACTTATAAGCAGTGATTGACTCCTCTGAATTTGTTAAAGGGAAGAAATATTGATGATTATTTCTATTCCTCTAACTCTTTTAATGGTGTATTTTTTTATTGGATAAAAATCTTCTTTAAAATCAAAAAGTTAATTTTTGAAATATAGATCTATTTTATCTTCCTACAGTAATCTACCTCATATGAATAGTGTTTTCAAAGCTTGGGATCATTATTATATTTTTCTTAATCAAGTGATTGCACTTATCATATGATATATGGTTTTTATTCTATGAATTACTCCTCCTTGTTATAGAGAGTGAGTTTTGTCTTCTCTTAAGTCTGGAAGGTAATTTCATAATTGAGATTCTTTAACGATTATGAAAGGAAGCAAGCTTGTAAAAAATACGCAAAGAGAACCAAAATAAAAAAAGAGGCACAACATAAGCCCAAAGCTGAAAAGATGGGCAATGTCGCCAAATTAGAAAGATACACAAAGTGTATCAAAAATTAAAAGATGCTCAAAGTGCACCAAACAACTTGAAAAGAGGCACAAAATGAGCCCACAAAAAATAAGCTTTCTTCCCTTTCAGATTTTTAAATGTCTTAGAAAAATCCATGCGCCGCTTAATATTTTCAAAAGCTTGAGATGAAAAGTCATAATTTCTGATTCCTTACTTTGTAATATTATTCTATCAGATATTTTTTAGGAATAAGGCTTGAAAGGATCTCTTTTCAAATCTAATTTCTTTGCTTCTGAATTAGACTTTTGTTTGAAAGGAATTTGAACCTGCAAGGTGTCCGAGGTAGGAGTTACGAAAGTTGATTTTCCAACTTTTTTTGGATTTCAGTGTGGTCAATTTTCTTCTTATCAGCTTTTGAATTAGAAATTAAGGAAAATTCTGATTTATTGGAGCAAATCAATTAATAAAAAAAAGGGTTTTGAAAATTATTTTCCCATTTCTATTTTTCCTTGATTTTTTTTTATTTTACTTTTTTTCTTTTTTAAGTATTTTTGGGATTCTATGATCATTCCTCTCCATTCTTTATCTTGGTCAAATTTGTTCTTTACATCATCCTGGATTATCCATACATCATCCTGGATGATCCATATATCATCCTGGACCATCCATTTAAATCATTCCCACCATGATCCAATGGCTGGTATGCACCAATTATTGTTGATCGTCCTGGATGATCCACCTCATCATCCTAGATGATCCATGTGGCAGCAGTTGGATGATTTAAATTCAGCTCGTCTGATTCATTTATTACATATCATCCTAGACTTTCCACCTAATCATCCTGGATGATATCTTTAGTCAAATTCATCCAGCTTGTCTCCTCAGGATGATCGTCTGTGTCTAATCATCCTGGATTATCCGACTGCCTTTTTCACCAATCATCCTATCCGCCATTACTACCCATATCATCTTGGACGATCCTGCGGTCGTCCTGGATGATCTGGATGAATTCTGTTTAAATAACTATTTTCTTCAACATTTTTAACTATTCTTCCTTCGATCCTTCATCCACTCATATTCTAATGCCTAGTGGCAAATGATTTCGGCATCTGGGTGCTAGTTCCTCTAGGGGATGTGTTGATCCACGCTTTCTTGAAGCAACCGATCAGGCAACCTTCCAGTGATACCTTGAGGTGGGGATCACCCAATCCAAAATCGTCAATCCCCATATTCTTACTTATCTTGTCTTAGATCTTTTCGCCACACTTCTCTAACATTCATCCTGACTTTAGCTTTTCCATTCAGTTTTGAGATTTTACGTGTTTTCTTTATGAACCTTCAAGTTGAGTCCTTTTACTTTGCCCTCCGATCATTTGTCAATCACCGCCCTATCGAGCTAACCACCCAAGACTTCTATGATATTCTTTAACTCTCAATTACTGGCAACAAACTCCATCTCATCTCCTTGGACCCCAATTTTGATTGGAGTGGCACAAATCAATTTCTTTGGGGCACCAATGTCCACTATCATGATAATGCATGCTCCTTCTTACTTAAGGATGCTCGGACAATCCAGCATGTCCTTCACACCTCTATCATTCTGAAAGCCAGGGATCCACATCACCCCCTTACTCTCCCTAACTACCTTCTATATCCTGGCACGTCGTGATTTTAATGCTACCAATTTCCTCTTTTGTTACATTGAACACCTCACTAGGATTAAGTATTCGGGGCATAGGCGACACCCAAATCTAGCCATAGGACACATCTTTACCTATACTCTCGAGACAAAATACAATTTGTAATATTTGATTCAACCTGATGTCCCTCCTTCTTTCTTCTCCAATAATTCCTTCCATGTTCTGCACAGTACACGACTTCATCTGGAGCCCAGCACGGATGTTGAGGGAGAAGAAGAAGAAGCTGCTACGATACCCAAACCTTCTTCTCTCTAGATAGAGTCACCTCTAGATCACCTGGTGCATCAATTTGACTAGTGGGGGGCATATTTTGACTCATACATGATTGCTTAGGAGCACCAACATGCTGAGGATGTCCACCGCTTCAATACCTATATAGCCCAGTAGCAGCAGCACGACCAGGACATGGCCTAGTTTAGCTAGTAGTTTGCCACTCTCCACAGCCTATTTCAGCTACCACCTCCTCCACCATCTGATCAGGATCCCCCTTTCTACTAGTTTGCTTGTGTTTTTTGATGTTTATGTTCTTTTTGTACTATTTTTTTTCTGTCTGTTTGTTTTTGTTTTTGTTGATGTTTGTGTTGTGTTTTCACCTTTTTAAAATGTCAAAAGGGGAAGTAGTTTGTGGTTCATTGTAAAGTTTTTTTATTATCAATGAAAATATTCAGTGATGTTTGAACCAAATATTCACCGTATTTATTTACTGAACTATGAATTAATAATAAATGTTTGCCTTCATTAAAAAGGGGAGATTGTTACGAATCTAGTTTCAAGGACTATAATTTTGATGATAGCAAACCTTTTCATTTTTGTTTGAGGTTCTAATCTTTCAAGTTCACAGGATCAATTGCAATTCAAGCTAACTCAAGATCGAGCCAGTCTGGTTGTGGTTCAGGTTTAATGTACTTTTTCATTTTTCTTGAGTCAAATGTAATGGATCCCCAAGCTAAGTAACCTTACACACACACACTCAGGGGGAGAGTTTTAGTGCGTTAGAGTTTTTATTTTAAATTTTATTCAAATCATCCTAGACGATATTCATATCATCCTAGACGATCCAGTGAAAAGAGAAACCCTAATTAGGGTGACCATGTTAAGATAGTTTCATTAAGCAGATCATCCTGGATGATAGACCCATCGTACAGTAAGATATGCTCAAATCAAAAATTCTCAGCTGCTAGACTGAGTTAGGAAAGTTTTTATTTTTAGAATTTTGGTCTGATCGTCCAGGATGATACGTGCATCATCCTGGACGATCCTTTATAATCATGCCTAAATTAGTCTGTTGATTAAGGAAAGTAATTAATATTTAATTAATATGATTATATCATCTTGGATGATCGCAATATCATCCTGGATGATACATGTAAAATCCTAACTATCTAGAGCACTTCACCTGGACGACCCGAGAGATTTGTTGGATGATATTCCCAATTTTAAACTTATCGTACATGATGATATATATATCATCCTGGATGATATATATATCATCCTGGATGATATATATATCATCCTGGATGATTAAGTCATTTTGAGATCGTCCAGCATAAGTTATCCTAAACGACCCGAGCGGTCTTCCGGACGAAATTCCTTATTTACACTAATCATCCCGGATGATCGAAGAATCGTACGAGACGATCTGAACAAATTTTGTCTTCTAATCATCTAGAAAAACTAGATCATCCACGCTGATATATGTGATTTTGTACTAATCATATTGGATGATCTACCGATCATCCTGGATGATTGACGACCAGTTGAGATTTAGGACAATTTTTGAGCCCTCCTATTTAAGATCTTTTTCGTTCAATAGTTAAAATCTTTTTCCACTTTCCTTGCGAGAGAGAACATGTAGAGAGAGAGAGCTTGGGAGAGAGGGAGAGAGAGGATCTAGTGAGGGGGAGTTTGTGAGGTGTTCACAAAGTTTGCTCTAGGCAATGATCTGAGTCATCTTGTCCGGTTATCATCTCTTATCTTGTTGGTGTCTCTGTGGAAGGATTGTCTACAAGAAGATTCAGGTTCTCTGCCTACTTCAGGAGGAAGCAAAAGGAGTCCAGGCTCTCTGCCTGCTTCAAGAGAAAGCGAAAGGAGTCTAGGTTCTTTGCCTCACGGAGTTGGTGGAAAGGAGTTTTATATAAGCTTCTTCTCCACCTTACTGTGGGAGTAGAAGGAGAGTCACTTAGTGTTAGTGCAATACCTGGAGGGGAGGCTCCGAGGAGTGAACATAAGTCAAGTTGACCAAACCACTATAAAATCTAGTGTGCTCTTTCTGATTATCTTCCGCATTTATTCTTCTGTTGATGATCGTGTGATTGTGAATATTATTTTGTTATGGTTGAACATCTGCACATCATTGTGAAACTATAATTATTTTAAAACATTCAAAAAGCTTTTTCTAAATCGTTTTTGCTCACGAATTTTTTAAATAACCAATTCACCCCCCCTCTTGGTTAGCCCTGGGACTAGTTCACAAGGGCTTAGTCCTAATGAAATTTTATTTGTTTGAGTTGATTATTTGTTTCTTTTTAGATCATTTATTTTCTTACTATTTTTTGTTTAATTGATTTGTTTATCGGATTTGGTTCTTTCTTTTTACATGCTTTTCTCTTGGTTTTTTATTTATTGCTGATTTTCTTGAATATTAAATCACTGCTCACTACTGTTGATAAATTCAATTTCTAACTGAGAGTTTTTGCCTTATTTTTATTTGAAAGCTTATAAGCAGTGATTCTCACCTCTAAGACATTTAAAAGAAAGAAAGATTGATGATTATTTCTCTTCTACTAACTCCTTTAATGGTGTATTATTCCTTTTGGATAAAAATCAATTTTAAAGTTAAAAAGATAGTTTTTGAAATAAAGATCTATTTTATCTTCTTACAGTAATATATCTCATATGAATTGTGTTTTCAAAGCATTGAATCATTGTTATGTTTTTCTTAATCAGGTGATAACACTTATCCTATGGAGTATAATTTTGTTTTGTGAATTACTCCTCCTTACTGTAGAGAGCGAGTTTTTTTTTCTCTCTTATGCCTGGAAGATAATTTCACAACTAAGATTATTTAGAGATTATGAAAGGAAGCAAGCTTGCAAAAGAAATAAAAAGCTGCACAAAATGGGCCCAAAAATAAAAAGATGCATAATGGTGCCAAAAATGGAAAGATACATAAAGTGTATCAAAAATCAAAAGATGCGTAAAGTGTACCAAATAAATTGAAAAAAAAGACACAAAATGAGCCCACCAAGAAAAAAGCTCTCTTCCCTTTCAGATCTTTAAATATCTTAGAAAAGTTGCGCCACTTAAGACTTTTGAAAGCTTGAGATTAAAAATCATGATTTCTGATTCCTTACTTTGTAAGACTATTTTATCAAATACTTTTCTGGAATGAGGCTTGAAAGGATCTCTTTTCAAATCTAATTTATTTTCTTCTAAATTTGATTTATATTTGCAAGGAATTTAAACCTGTGAGGTGTCTGAGGTAGGAGTTACGAAAATAAATTTTTTAACTTTTCTGGATTTTAGTGCCATCAATTTTCTTCTAATTGGCCTTTGAATTAAAAATTTAGGAAAATTCAGACTTATTGGAGTAGATCGATTCAAAAAAAAGGCTTTTGGTGTTATATCTTCATTTTTATTATTTTTTTCCTTTTTCTTTTATTTGATTTTGATTTTTTATGCTTTTTGGGTCCCCTGATCATTCCCCTCCATCCTTCATCTTTTTCATTTTTTTGGTCACATTATCCTGGACGATCCTCACATCATCCTGGATGATCTGATCAAATCATCCCCATCATGATCAAATAGCTGATATGCACCAATTTTTGGTGATCATCCTAGACAATACACCTCATCGTCCTAGCCAATCCATGTGGCAGTAGTTGGACAATTTGAATTCAGCCCATCCAATTCATTTATTATATATCATCCTGGATGATCCACCTAATCATCCTGGATGTTACCTTTAGTCAAAAGTTATCCAGCTCGACTCCTCAGAATGATCGCCTATATCTAATCATCCTGGACGATCCAACCACCTTTTTGACCAATCATCCTAGATGCAATTATTGCTCCTATCGTCCTGGACGATCCTGAGATCATCCTAGACGATATGGCAGTGTTCTATTTAACCAGCTTATTCCCATAATTTTTTCACCACACCTCCTTTCTATACTTACTCAATCCTCTTCTTATGGTTAGTGGCAAGAGATCTAGGCATCAGGGTGCTAGTGCCTCCTAGGGGAATGTCGATCCCCATTTTCCTGATGCAACCGATCAGGCTACCTTCCAGTAATATCCTGATGTAGGGATCACTCAATCAAAAATTATAAACCCACGCAATCTCATATATCCGATACAAGATCTTTTCGCTCACACCTCCCTCACTTTTATTCTAACTCTTGCATTTTCATTTAGCATGAAGCTTCTCCACATTTTCTTTGTGAATCTTCACATCGATTCTTCTTACTCTACTATCTGCTCTTATGTTAATCCCCACCCTGTAGAATTAACCATCCAGGACTTTCATGATATTCTCCAACTATTCATTACTAATGATAAGCTCCATCGTGTGTCCTCTGACCCTAACTTTAACTGGAGTGTTGCAAATCACTTTCTTAGGGACACAAATGCCCCATACCATGATAAGGCCTGCTCTTCCTTAGTCAAGTATGCTAGGACAATCTAGTATGTCCTTCGCTCCTCTAGTATTCCAAAGGCTGGAGACCACATCCACATTACCCCCTTGCACTTCATGAAAACCTATTATATCATGGCCCACCATGATTTTAATGCAACTGATTTCATATTTTGCTACATTAACACCTCACTAGTATTAGGGATCCGGGCCATAGGAGACGTCCCAACTTAGCCTTAGGGCACCTCATTGCCTATGCTCTTGAAATAAAATATAATCTGTAATATCTAGTTCCTGCAAATGTCCAACCTTCCTTCTACTCCAACAACTCCTTCCATGTTCTTCACAGTACTTAACTTCATCCAGAACCCAACATGGATGTTGAGGGAGAAGAGGAAGAAGCTGCTCCTGAACCTACTGCACCTAGTCCTCTCAGTATAGAATCACGGTTAGATCACCTGGTACACAAGTTTGACCAGTGGGAGGCACGCTTTAACTCCTACGTGGTTGCCCAGGAGCAACAACATCCTAAGGATGTGAACCATTTCAGTACCTACGTAGCCTAACAATAACAGCTGCATGACCAAGAGATGGCCTGGTTTGGAGATCAGTTTGCCACCCTCCATAATCTATTTCATCCACCACCACCTCCTCCTCCATCTGACCAGGATCCCCTTTTTACTAGTTTGATTACTTTTGATATTTTCTTGTGTTGGTTTTGTACTATTTTTTTCTTTATGTTTCTATGTGATGTTTTCTCCTTTTTGAGATGTTAAAAGGGGGAGTAGTTTGTGTTAGTTTGTGTTCTGGGTCAGTGTACTAGTCTAATTATCAATGCTCAATGTTTTATCAATGTTTCTTGTTCTTGTACTATTCACCTAGCTAATAGAAATTGCACTCCTTAGTTTTCATTGCTTTGTTATTTGTTTACTGAATTTAAAATTACTAATAAATATTTATCATCATCAAATAGGGGGAAATTGTTGTGAATCTGGATTCAAGGATTATGATTTTGATGATAGCAAATATTTCTGTTTATGTTTGAGTGTCTAACCTTTTAGGTTCACAAGATCAATTGTAATTAAAGCCAGCTTAAGATCGAGTCAGTCTGTATGTGTTTCAGGATCAATGTAATTTTTTCACCTTTTTTGAGTCAAGTATAATATAATTGATCCCCAAGCTAAGTAACCTTGCACACACACACTCAGGAGGGGAGTTTTAGTGAGTTTGAGTTTCTGTCCATATTTTATTCAAATCATCCTGGATGATCCATTGAAAATAAAATTCTAATTTCGGTGACCATGTTAAGTTGGTTGGATTAAGCAGATCATCCTGGATGATACACCCATCATACAAGATGATATGTTCAAATCAGAAATTATCAGCTGCATACCAAGTTAGGTAAGTTTTTATGTTTAGATTTTTGATCTGATCATCCTGGATGATATATGTATCATCCTAGATGATTGATTACAATCATGCCTAAATTAGATAGGTGATTAAGAAAAGTAATTATGGTTTGATTGATTTGACATATCATCTTGGACGATCACAAGATCATCCTGGACGATCAATTAGTAATCCGGACTGTCCAGTGCTTTTCGCCTGGATGACCCAAATAGTGTGCCAGATGAAATTCCCATTTTTCAACTAATAGTACAGGATGATATCAATATCATCCAGGATAATCAAGTCATTTTGAAATCATCCAGCATGGTTGACCTGTATGACCCTAACAGTGTGCTGGATGATTTTGGAAAATTTTGAACTAATCATACAAGACAATTTACGTATCATCTTCGACAATCAAGTCATTTTCCTTTGATCATCCAGGCTTTTCTCCTGGATATCCCAAACTATCTTCTAGATGATATTCCTTATTTGAACTAATCATCTAGGATGATCGCAGAATCATCCCGGATGATCTGAACAGATTATTCTTCTAATCATCAAGAGGAACAAGATTATCCAGGCCAAAAGGAGTTAATTTGCACTGATCGTACAGGATGATCTAAGGATCATCCTGGATGATCTTTGATGGCTAGTCAAAATTTAGGGCAATTTTTGAGCCCTGCTATTTAAAATCTCTTTAGTTCTACTATTCAGATCTTTTGTCGCAGTCCTTTCCTGTGAAAGCTTTGAGAAGGAGAGAGAGAGAGGTTGGGAGAGAGAGTAGATCTTGTAAGGGGGAGTTTGTGAGGTGTTCATAAAGGTTGCTCCAAGCAAAGCTCTAAGTCATCTTTTTCGGTCATCGTCTCTTATCCTTTGGTGCCTCTGAAGGAAGGATCGCCTGTAAGAACATCAGGTACTCTGCCTACTTCAGGAGGAAGTGAAATGAGGTAAGATTCTCTACCTACTTGAACAGGAAGCAAAAGGAGTCTGGGTTATCTGCCTCACCGGGTTGGTGAAAAGGAGTTTTGTAAAGGCTTCTCCGCCTTGATGGCGGAGCAATAGAAGAGTCACCTAATTTTAGTGCAATACCTGGAGGGGAGGCTCCAGGGAGTGGACGTAGGTCAAGTTGATTGAACAACTATAAAATCTGGTGTGTTCTTTCTGATTATTTTCTGCACTTTACTTTTCTGTTAATGATCATGTGATTGTAGTTATTATTTTGTTTTGTTAAACATCTGCACATCATTGGGAAATTATAATTATTTTAAAACGTTCAAAAAAGTTTTCAAAATCATTTTTACTTTCTAGAATTTTTAAAACTATCAATTTACCCCCCTCTTGGTTAGCCTCGGGCTAGTTCATAAGGGCTTAACATCCCTAACAAACTTTTAATTGTTATAATGGGCATGAGGACCAAGTCCTCCTCAGGGCATATCAACTTGCATGCTAGGTATTCCAACCCAAAAAAATTATTTAAAGAGTATGATGTGTGATTATTGCTCATATAATTTAATATATTAAATTAATAGATTATTGATTTTTTTTTAATTTATTAAATTTTAGAATTTATTGAACTATTTATTAAATTCTAGAAGGTAAGTTTGACCAATTATTGACATTTTTATTTACATGATATTCTAGAAGGTTTATCCTTTCTCATAAATACTAGACCTAATTACGCTTTAAGTTTGTGTCAATTGGATTTTTTTTTGTAATTAGTTATGATTTTAATAAGTTCCAACCATATTTAATGAATCACTTAATTATTAATTAAGGATATTTTTTATTTTAATAGAAAATGAATTTCAAACCTCTTGAAATCTTTACCAAATATCACTGATAACTCATAGGGATGATTTAAAGTGTTTAAAAAATTTGGAATTTTTATTATTTTTTTAGTTATTTAGTTTAATTAGTTAAGAGATTTTCTTTATTTTTAATTAATTTTTAATTTTCTTTTTATTTTGAATGAATTGTAAGGGCCTTTTAATTTTCTTGGTTTAAGAAAATATTTTTAAGCAGTCTGGAGCTTAAAATTTATTTTTAAGATTTATTTTTTTGTTTATTATGAATTAATGAAGATCCTTGGTCAATTATACATGTATATTTTGGGCTCACTGATTAATAGACAAAATGAAAACCAATTGTAGCAAAATTTGAAACATAGGTTCATCTGAACATTTTCTTCAAACTCATTGAATTTTGATTCATCAATGTCTCCCTAGGTTGCACAATTAATCCCCTAAGATAAATACATCTATATTGTAGATGATTTATTTTGGACAATCTAATTATCTAATTAGGTTGAAATCATTGGCATTCTAACCCTTAAGCATACCACAATAAATAAACCAAAGCTTATAACCTAATTCTCTATTGACTCTTATGGGTGAATTGTCTAAGTTATAGGTCAAATGTTCAGTTATAAACTTGAGAAAATTTAATTGAAGCCCTTAGAGGTTTCCAATAAATATGCAAATATTTTGGTACGTATAATAAATGCCCAACAATCATCCATATAATTTTACCTCATGATGAATTTTAGTTGATGAGTAGTTTCAAAAGTACCCTTGGAAGTATTTTTGAAATTACTTTTAATATATAAAATGTTAAACTATGTAACCTTAGGGCTTTTATGAAGGTCATTAGGATGAATCTATAGAGCCTAAGATCACCTAATATAACGAAGTGCTTGAGGAGTTATTCATTTTCAAAGTTTATATGATGTCTTCTAATTTTTTGAATGGATTTACACAATCAACAACCTTTACACGCGGTGCCATTCAATTACCGGGGTAATTATTACAGCAATAACAATATTATATGCTTTCACTGGGGACGTCTGGTCCATGATTGAACACATGGGATTTAATCATAATTAAACCACATGATTTTAATATATCTTACCTGAGCTAATGATTAAAATTAATGGCTAGGATTTCCTATTTAACCACTTGCTTGGATCCTTAATTATGAGCACATTTTGGTCAAATTCAGGAGATCTATCATAGGGATTCCATTCAAACTTCTCACAGAGCATCAACTGAGTATGAACCTTCAATCCAATATTCAGATAATGATGAACCAATTTGGCTTGGGCTATCAGAGCGTGCAATATGGTTTAGTTTTAGTGATTTTGGTTATTTTGGGTCAGCGTAATTGGCTAACACAGCTTAGCCAGGGGATTGAGTTGACCATGTTAGATGCATAAGACCAAGGGCCATGCAATGAAGGTATTTGCTTGAACTAATTTGACTTGGGTTGAGTTTTGGCTCAATGGGAAGTGGTTTTAGACACTTATGCCAACCCATATGGCTAGCAGAAGGGGACCCAAGGGTTGGGTCGCTTAGGGTTAGTCCTATAGTGACCCAATACGCAATCTCAAGGGTTCAATTTTATTTAGTCATGCATAAGTCATTGTAATTGAATGGAGATTTAAATTTATGTGTGTTTGGTCAACCTAGATTGACTTAGTTAAGTAGGTTGGACCATGGGTTAGGGTTTGGTCCAACACATTCCAAATTATGTTAACCTATTGGAATAGGTCTCAAAAGTTGGGGAAATCTTTAAATTTGAAATGTACATTCAAATGCTTAGAGGAATTTTTTTTCAACTAGGGTTGATCATGGCTTAGGTTTGGCATAACTCATTCCAAATAATGTGTTGGACATGTTGCAATAGATATCATGCAATAGGTAAGCACGGATGCATGAAATGCTTGTTCAAATTTTAATAAGTCCTTTAGGTCAACTTAGGTTGACTTAGTAAACCAAGTTTAACCATGGCTTAGGTTTTGGTTCAATGCACTCCAAATCAAAAGTGAGATTTATTGGAAGAGGTTTCAAGGTTTGGTTTGACTAATCCATGGTGGGGTTTAAGGCACATAGATTTTGGGTTTAAGGGCTTCAATAATTTTATGGTCAACCCTAGTCAACCCTAGTCAAACATGGTTCACCAAGGATTTAATGTTATTTTAATAAAACATGATACTGGTAATGATCATGCTCAACGGATTTAAGATGTTTTCCAACATCAACTTTGCAAGAAGCCATGTCTAATGTCATAGGCTACAAATATTTGAGGGTTTTGCAACCTTGGAATATGCTTTGATTTTAATAAGTTAGTGGGCTTAGAACTCACCATAACTATTTTGGTTGACTTAGGGACTTGTCTAATAAATGTGTAAGTGACTGATCATGAATGCAAGGTCATTTAATTTGGTTTTAAGGTGATTGAAATTCCCAAAAATCATGTTAAGGACCAAGGGGTTTTAGGTTTCATTTTGAAGATTGGATCTTGTGGTTTGGAATTTTTAGTGGATTTGGACAGTGGTTTTTGGTTTGTATTTTGGTTAATGAATGATTTAGAGGGGTTTTAGATTTGATATAGACAAATAATTGAGAATTAATGATCATTGTTAGTGATCCAATAGATGATCAAGTGATAATCATTGGTGACTGTCAATTGATAGATTTGATTTTTTATTTTACATTAAATTATTAGTGCGATATCGAAGTTTAATGATTGTGGGAAATTTTTATTTTGAATTGCCACTAATAATCATTTCGTAATTATCAAGTGATTCATCAGATTATCTAAAGATAATTAAGGATAACTGTCAAGTGATGATTTTGAAGTGAGTTACCTAATCACTATGCCAAAGCACAGTGATGGATTTGATTTTAAGCTTCAAATGAGGTTCAATGATATATATGTGGTGATTAGATTTTCTTTAAATTAGGTAATTAACCTCACTAAAAAATGAGGTCAATAAATGGACCCCCAATTGATGTTTTTTACTTAAAAAGGAAATCACACATGTTAGTATTGAGCAAAGGAATAAATTGAATCCAAAGATATTTCAATGATCAAAGCATAAAAGGAAATGATCCGAAGCATGAAATTTAAAATTTAAATAATGTTATAAATATGAGCCCAAATATAGTAATTTTGATGATAACAACATTTACTAGTTCCTTACTACTGTTATTCTTGCTTATCTATTTTATTTGCCCTGCTCACTAACATTTGAGGATCACAAGCTCACTTGCAGGCTAACTCAAGATTGGGTAGATTAGGATTGAGTCAATCTGTAGTTTTAATTCTAATATATTTTTTATCTTTTCTTGAGTCAAATGTAATGTGGTGGATCTTAAAGTTGAGTAACCTTGCACACACACAGTCAAGGGAGTGAGTAAGTAAGTTTAGGGAAATTTTTAATTTTTTCAACAAATTATACATAATGATTATGTTTCATCCTAGATGATCTGTTTAGCACAAAACCCTAATTAGGGCTTATGTGTCAAATAATCTTGATTAAATTAATCATCTTGGATGATCCTATCATTGTATAGGATGATATGCATTAATCAAAAAATCTAGCTTCCAGAAATGATTTAGGCAAGATTTAATAATTAATATTTTGTTCTAATCATATAGGATGATCCTGGTCGTCCTAGATGATGTGTAGCAATCATGGCTAAATTGATCCTGTGATTAGGAATCTAAGTATGGTTAGATTGAATGGTCATATCATACAGGATGATCGTCTATGATCATAAAGCATGATCCATGATTTTTCTTTTATATGGACTAAGACAAGCACCAAAAATATGGTATGAAAGACTTAGCACAATCCTACCAGAAAGAACATTTGTTAAGGGGAGCATAGACACCACCCTATTCTTCAAAAATATAGGAGATGAATTACTGATTGTGCAAATCTGTATTGATGATATTCTATTTGGATCTTCTGATGAAAAACTGTGTGATAAATTTTTAAAAATAATGAGTAAGGAGTTTGAAATGAGTATGATGGGTGAACTAACATACCTTCTTGGATTTAGCATAAGACAGAAGGATAATGAAACTTTCCTTAGTCAGTCAAAATATATTAAGGACAACCTTAAGAAATATGAGATGGATAAAGCCATGCCAATCGACACTCCCATGAGTTCCAGTGTTCAGTTAGATAAGGATTCTAATGAAAAATCTGTTGATCAAAAGAAATATAGAGGAATAATTGGATTACTTCTTTACTTGACTGCTAGTAGACCTGATATTACTTTAGTATTTATCTCTATTCTAGATTTCAAACTAATCAAAGGAGTCCCACCTGACTACTGTTAAGAGAATCCTTAGATATCTAACCCAAGACTTAGGAATTCAGAATCCTAGAAATAACACCTCTTTTGAAATCATAGGATATTCTAATTCAGATTTTGCAGGATGTCGAGTTGATAGGAAAATCATTTTTGGGATATATCAATTCATAGGATAATCCTTAGTCTCTTGGTCTAGTAGAAATTAGAACTCAAATGCCCTGTCCACTACTGAAGCTGAGTACATAGCCTTAAGAAGTTATGTGGCCCAGGTCCTTTGGTTGAAGCAACCAATTTTAGATTTGGGATTTCCTATTGGCATATTTCCAGTCTTATGTGATAACACTAGTGCCATCTATATTTAAAAGAACCCAATCTAGTACTCCAGGACCAAACACATTGACATAAGGCACTATTTCATTAGGGAACACATTACTAAGGGAGATATAGAACTGTAGCATGTAGCCACTAAAAATCAGCTTGCAGATATCTTCACAAGACCACCGAACTTTGAAACCTTTAGCACCTTAAGAACCAGATTAGGTGTGATGAATATTCATACTTAAAAATGATGCTTTCTATTTATGTTTCTGCTCTTAGTATTTTGTTTGATTTGTTCGTTTATTTCTTTTTATGTGTTTTTGTTTTATGTTATTTGATTTCCTGTTGTTTTCTTCATTTTCTTAAGAATCAGATCACTGCTCACTTCTGTTGATGAACTTATTTTTTAAATAAGATGTTAGTCTTATTTTTATTTAGAAGTTTGTAAGCAGTGATTAACTTCTCTAAAATATGTAAAGGAAGGAACATTGATGATTAATTCTCTTCATCTAACTCCTTTAATGGTATGTATATTTTTTTGAATCAAAATCTATTACAAAATTAAAAGTTGGACTTTGAAATAGAGATCTATTTTATCTTCCTACACTAATCTATCTTATATGAATAGTGTTCCAAATCATTGAATCACTTTCATATTTTCTTAATCATGTGATTGCATTTATCATATGAGTATGATTCTATTTTATGATTTATTCTTCCTTATATTAGAAAGTGAGTTCCTTCCTCTCTTATATCTGGATAATAATCTCACAAATGAGAGTTTATAGAGGTTCTGAAAGGAAGGAAGCTTTCAAAAGAAATGAAAAGATGCATAAAATGAGCCCAACACTGAAAATATGTGTAATATTCGCCAATTAATTACAAGTTACACAAAGTGTATCAAAAATCAAAAGGTGCTTAAAGTGTGCCAAATAATTGAAAAAGAGGCACAAAATAAGCCCACAAAGAAATTAGCTTCCTTCCCTTTCAAACCTTTAAAAATCTTAGAAAAATCTATGTGCCACTTAATATTTTCAAACACTTGAGATTGAAAATCATGATTCTAGATTCTTTACTTTGTAATACTACTTTATTAGATATTTTTTTTGGAATAAAGTTTGAAAGGATCACTTTTCTTATCTAATTTCTTCCTTTTTGAATTAGATTTTTGTTTAAAAGGAACTTTAACATGTAATGTGTCTGAGGTAGGGTTTAAAAAATTAAGTTTCTAACCTTTCTGGATTTCAACATTGTTGATTCATTTCTTTTGAGTTGTTAAATTTAAAATTTAGGTCAAATTATCATTTACTGGAGCTGATTGATTAAAAAATTACTTTATTTTTGTTTTAATGGTTGTTTTTTATCATATTTTTATTTTGTTGTTGATTTTTGCCACCACCACCTCCTCCAAATGATCAAAGTTCTTCCTTTTATTCTATTAGTGCTTGTGTTTTTATGTTTGTACCGGTCTTTGGTTTTGTACTTTATTCTATTTTAGCACTTTTTTCTCTTCCTCCTTTTTATGACGTCAAAAGGGGGAGTAGTAGTTGCCTGTTCCAGTAAATCCTATGCTTTAGTGGAATTTCTGTTCTATCTTTTATGTCTTCTGTTTCTATTTTTTATATCTTAAGAAAACTGAGAAAAGAACAAAAACAAAAATTCTCCTAGATTTGAGATTTTTTTAGCAATGTTTGCCATCATAAAAAAGGGGAGATTACTGTAAATTTGGGCCCAAATATAGTGATTTTGATGATAACAAATATTACTAGTTTGTTACTACTGCTATTCTTGCTTATCTATTTTATTTTCCCTGCTCACTAATATTTTAGGATCATAAGGTCACTTGTAAGCCAGTTTAAGATTGGGTAGATTAGGATTGAGTTAGTCTGTAATTTTAATTCCAAATTTTTTTTCTTTTCTTGAGTCAAATGTAATGTGGTGGATCCTGAAGATGAGTAACCTTGTACACACACTCAAGGGAGTGAGTAAGTAAGTTAGGGAAGTTTTTAATTTTTTTAACAAATCATATAGGATGATTATGTATTATCCTAGATGATCTGTTTAACTCAAAACCCTAATTAGCTCTTATGTGTCAAATAAGCTTGATTAAATGAATCATCCTAGATAATCCTATCATCGTACAGAATGATATGCATTAATAAAAAAATCTAGCCACCAGATATGATTTAGGCAAGATTTTATAATTGAAATGTTGTTCTAATTATATAGGATAATTATGATCATCCTGGACGATGTGTACCAATCATGCCTAAATTTATCCTATGATTAGGGATCTATGTATGGTTAGATTGAAAATCATATTGTATAGGACAATCATCTATGATCGTACATGATGATCCATGAATTTTCTTCTAAATGTACTAGACTTCCTGAAAGATTTTTCAGCATGATATTTTTGATTGAATTAATCATACAGGATGATCATAAGATCATCTGGGATGATCAGTACATTTTTCTTCTAATCATCCTAAACGTCCTGAGTGATTTACCAGATAATAAATCATGTTTTGAACTAATCGTACAAGATGATATATGAATCATCCTGGACGATTAGTATAAATTTGTTGCTCTGATCGTACAGGCAACTCAGATCGTCCTGCCCGAATGGGCTGATTTACACTGATCATACAGGATGATCGATAGATCATCCTAGATGATCTTTGACTGCAAGTTAAAAATTAGGGCACTTTTTAGTTAATTCTTAATTTTTATTTATTATTAAATTAATTTTTAGTTTGACTGAATTTTAAAAAGCTTTTAGTTTTCTTTTGTTATGATTTTAATTCTAAGAATTTTGATATATTATACATAATTTTTATGGTGAAATTAAATCCTTAATTGCACAAATAGAATCACTTTCCACACATGGCACTTTGACTTGTTATCCACTCATTAACTCACTAACAGTATAAATTTATAATTGTTATGAGCTGTTACAAAAAGATTGAGCAGTTCAAATTTAAAGCCTCAAAACCATGGGAATAGAGTATGAAATGAGATATGATGGAATTAGGACTGTCATTTGAAATGAATGGTCCTAATTTCATCTTAAACCTCCCATTTAACTTAATGATTATAGGTGTATTTTGAGCTTATCCTAGAGATCAGCTTTATTTATTTGGTTAAAGCTCATACAAAGCATTGGTAGAGTGAGAACATTCAATCCAATGGTCTGATTTGTGGGGATTCAATGTTCCATTCATACTTTCCTGAGCCTAGCTATGATAGAGTTTGGGAATGAAAGATAACTTGATATAAAGCACCAATTTTCTTGTCCTTTCTTTAGGTATGATCTTCTGGATCCTTGGAATATTCCTTCTTAAGCAATCCTACGGATAGCCTAACCAAAGTCCACTCAATGTATGGGACACCTTAGGTTAGCTCCTAGGAATCCTACGGATAGCCCTATTGGTTTAAATGGTTTAATTAATCTTTGGTCAATGAATACACAAAGAATTTCAACGTATGCAAGCTTGTTCAACCTTGGTTGACATGGTCAACCAAATTGACCCATTGGTTATGGTTCAAACTTTTCCAAATGAATTTTAAATTTTATTGGAGGTATTTTTATGGCTTGGTAAAGTCTTTTTATGGAAAATGCATGTTTAACACTTAATGATGCATTCAGTTAAGCTAGGTTAACTTGTTTAACAAGGTTTACTAGTGGGCTAAGGTTAGATTCAAATTATTCTAAATGCATGAAATGTAACTTCAAGTTTTTTTTGGCTGGTGGGCTGGGGTGGGGGGGGGGGGGGGGGGGGGGGGGGGTGGGGGCAGGGTTTGGAATCCGTAGCAAGGCCTACATGATTAATATCAAAAAATTAGAGGGTCCTTAAAGGGACCTCGAGCTCACTACTGCCCAAAAGAGCTAAAAAAATGATAAAGAAAAACCTACGAGCATAAAATCCCTATTGAGAAAAATTACACAAAAACCTAGGAACATCCTAGGTTACCAAGAAGCCATTACCAAAAAAATGGGAAAGATCTTCTGATTGACTTTCAACACCATCACTTCCCCAAAAAAATTAGCCACTAATCTATCAACATTGAATAGATACTGTAAAAGAAAGTGACAAACAAGCAAGAAAATGCACAAACAAACAAAAGCATTATAAATTAAATTAGCAACATAACTATAATAGAAATTATAATCACCTTTACTAGGAAACTAAATGCTAACCTATAATTTCATGGAACATACATAGAGAGAAATAATACAAAATAATACCTAAACTTGGTACTAACATCAAAGATAAAAAATTGCACAGAAAAGGATACAAACCCCATAGTATTAAAAGATAGAGCCAAAGTGGGATAGGTATCAAAACCACCTAAAAATTTGTGATACTGATACGTAGGCTCACTTAAGCCTAGCCAACCCATCATATACCAGAAAGCGTCTTAAATGAGAGAATCATAAAGGGAGAAGTAGCCAACAAAAGTAGTAGCAGTAATAGAGGTAGTAGTAAAAGGGGTCACCAGCTGAAACCTTCTTATAAACAAACAACACTACGACACAACCCAGATACAGCAAGAAATTAAAGCACTAATAGTTACAACAATGAATTTTTGGATCCCTAAAGGGTGGTAACAGCCCCCCAACCCCCCCCCCCCCCCCCCCCCCCCCCAAATAACGTCATGAAATTAATGAACTTTAGAAAGTCTGGCCACCAAGGCCAATAAACAACCAAAAAACACATAGAGTTAAGAGAATGCATAAAAGCACACCACCCCCAGCAAGTAAGAGTAGAGATACAACAATGAGACAACAATAGCCAAACATAATAGGTCAAATAGCAAACAATGAGGAAGGGATAGAGCTGGTAGATCATCAAAAGGGAACACATAAATAACTAGCCATAAAACACATCAACAACATTACAGCTATACTAAAGAACCAACCTCAGGGATCCAAAATGCTCACATCAATGAAAAATGAAACCCAACTATAGTAAACACTAAAGCTAATAAAAGAATAACAAATCTAGAAACCAGCAATGAAAACATTATGGTGATAGAAACAAACAAAGCTCAAGGCAGTAGTATCAGTGTTCCCCTCATAGATAACACTAAATTGGCAGTCCATTCTAGCCCCAGACCAACCAAGGAAAGTTAAAAGGCCCCAACACCTGAGATGGTTGAAGCAGATTGAAGAACAATAGATATTATAGTTTCAAAGAAAACCACCACTATCATACCAGTACCACTTGTCCAATATCAAGAGCAACCGATAAAGAAACTCTAGGTAATACATATCCAATAGGCTAATAAATTTTTTATCATTGAAGCCAAAATTATAAAAAGAGATACTCACAATGGAGCTACCAAGCCTAAAATTCCACCAAAAATAATTATCCTTGCTTCATGAATTGCACAAAATCACAGTACAGAGGAACCTAAAACTCTTCATAGAGGCCATAGAAGAGCAGCAATTGAGGTGATGATAAGAAAAAAAGAGATAATAATCATTGCTGAGGATGAGAATATGAGAGGGATCAAAATGATTGCAATTGACCAAGAGGCCAGAAAACACCCAACAATCCAGAAGAAAATTAAAACAACCAAGCAGAATAGAAACCAAATGAACATTCATAACCTTATAATCAAGATTACAAAGAAAAAAAAAGCAACACAATAGACCAAACCCAAAAAAAACCAAAATAACCAATAAAACCATCAAAAAACAAAAGCACCACAAATAAAAAACCCCACATCAGCAAAAGAACCTTCCCCAAATAAGAAAAAGAAGGCTTAAATTCTGACATAGGGAAGACCAATTTTGTCCAATCTAATGAGGCCTTTCAATAGGTTAAGTAAATTAACTGAACTAAAATCAAAGCAGCTATCAAGATTACAACCAAGATTGGCTAAACAATCAGCACATGCATTACCTTCCCTATGAACATGAGTAATAGTATAATTGACAAAAATCAATAGTTGGTAAATTTCCCTCGGAAGGAAAAATAGACCAGAATTGCAAATTTTTTTAACAGAATCTTTTAAACCGTAAATACAGTAGGTAGCATTCACATCAATCCAAATATAAGAAATGCTAAGAGAAATGCACAATTTGAGGCCATGTAAAATAGTTGAAAGCTCAAAATAAATGATAGAACACTTATTTAAAGGGCCAACATTGGCCATGACAATATTCCCAAGACCATCTATGATAAGACCAATAAAACCATAAATTGAGTCTTTAACAGAACCATTAGCTTTAAGTTTAAAAGTATTTTGAGGAGTTTTAGTCTAGAAAATCAACTTTGGATTGTCCAAAAATTGACTAATAGGCATGAAAATGCCAATTTCTTTAGCCCCAAAAGTATAAACTTTAAAGTTTTTAGAAGACAAAAGGTTGGAAAAAAAGGTGCTCAAGAACTTTATCTTTAATATTCCTAATAATGTGAAGATGATCCCTGAAAATACAGTTCAAAAGAGAATTTTTTTAAACAAGCCATAAATACCACTAAATAAGGGAAGGGATAACATTCCTAATATGCCCTCTAGAGTTAACAAACCATAAATTGAACATATCCTTGATTGAAATATTAGGGGTAAAATTATTTAATCTAAAAATTTGCCCAAAATGAATCCAAATTTTGGTAGCAATAGAACTAGAAATTAAGACATTATGCATTTTCTTAACATGATAGCAACATTGACATTTGGAGGGAATTTTAAAACCTTTTTTAATTAAGTTCTCATCAGTGGGATTATAATTATGCATAATTCTCTAACAAAAGTAACATTAGTAGTGGGAATACTTTTGTGCCAAATCATGGGGAAAAGTTTGTAAATAGAATTATTTCCTCTAAAAGCATTCCAAGAATATTTTAATCAAAATATGCCATTACTGGAAAGGTTACATAAGAGATAATCATTAGAAGTAATATTTATAGGATATTGTAAGAAGTTATTAATAATACATTCAAGAAGAAATTGATTGACTTTAATGATAGCAAAACAAAAAGTAGAAACGAGAGAATAAATAGAATGAGGCTCTAACCAATGATCTTGCCAAAAGAAAATCTAAGCACAACCAAGACCCCATTGGATAAAAGGTTCAGCTTCCTACTTAATACTGAATGTCTTTTCCAAACTCTAGAATCACCTTTTTTGTAAAAACACATAGTAAGATGTTTACCAACATAGTACTTAGCATACATGAACTTGGCCCAAAGGCTCTCTTTAGCACAAAAATTAAACCAATGTCGTTTATATTCATATATCCCAAAGAACCTTCCTCCAAAACACCACAACAATTACTCCACGATGACCAACTGATTTTAGAATTAACATTAGAACCTTTCCAAAAAAAAAAATAATTGAATAACTTTTCAAGCCTACAACAAACACCATGTGTGGGTTCTAAAGTTTGAAAGGTATAAATATGAAGGGAGCAAAGAACACTTTTAATGAGAATCAATCTCCCACCAAAGCTTAAAAAATTGAACTCTCAAGAGTTAAGTGTATTCTACACAGAGGTTATAAGATCAAAAAAAAAGAAAAGTCTTCTTTTCATCTTTAAAAAGAAGAATAACTAAATACTTCATAGGTAAAGAACCTTGGATAAAACATGTAATAGCTTTAATAGCATTGACATGATTATGAGGAACATTATTGGAGATAATAAAAGATGCTTTTAGATCTATTAAAGAAAATCCCACTAGAATTTTTAAAATTACGTAAAAATTGTATGAGCATATTAACTATATTTTGAGAAGCATTGTTGAATATATTCACATCATCCGTAAAGCATAAATAGAAAATAGGAAAGCCACCCATGGTTCTAAAGTAGATGTTACGGTGATTTTCAAAGAGATTAGAAAGGCCCCTAGATAAATACTCCGCAATAATAAGGAAAAGAGCAGGAGAAATACAATCTCCTTGTCTTAAACCATGAGAAGATTTGAAAAAACCACTACTTCTACCATTGATAATCACGGAAAACAAAGATCCTTCAATACAATTTTTGATAAGGTTAAATAAAACTGAATTGAAACCAAAAAATGAAAAATATTATAGAGGAAATTTGAGTTAATGTTATCATATACATTGGCAAAATCTAATATCAAAATCATTTTACCACCTCTCACCTTGATATCAAGGTCATTAAGAATCTCTTGAGCAAGTAAACTGTTATGAAAAATAGCTCTCCCCTTAATAAAACTAGTCTGATTCACAAAAATAATTTTGTGGAGAAAAGGAGATAAATGATTCATAATAATTTTGGAAACCAGCTTACTAAAGAAAGAGTAAAGGCTAATAGGCCTAAGATCTTCCCAATTGTTAATTGCAATCTTCTTAGGAATAAGCATAATAGAAGTCGAAGAAAATATTTTAGGAATCAGGTTCCCAGCAAAGAAATATAAAATAGCACCATATAAATCAGAGCTCAAAATATCACAAGCCTTTTGAAAAAACATAGTAGGAAAACCATCCAGCGCAGCAACATAATTAGAATTCATAGAGTAAACAATCTCTTTAACTTCCTCCAAAGGAGGAGTCTAGGTAAGAGACATATTATCATTATGATTAATAGTATTAGGAATGAGATAATGATTATGTATAGGAGTAGGATCAAAGTTTTTATTGAAGAGAAATTTAAAATGCTCCATCGGAATTAGCAATTGCACCTGCATCCTCAATTTTGGGTACCATCATGATGAGAGATTTTGAGAATAACATTTTTTAGCTCTATTCTTCTTAGCAAGGGCACGAAAGTACTTAGTATTTTTATCTCCTTCAATGAGATGCTTGGAAGCAGCTTTTTGTTTCCAAAAAACCTCCTCCTTACCTTATAAATTAAAAAGCAAATTTTTAGCATCTTGAAGAAGTTTAAAGTTTTCATCACTAGAATGAAGTTGACAATTTTGCTCGATAGAGTTGACTTTATCCTCAGCAGCCAAAATAATAGAAAAAATATTTTGAAAACATTTTCATTCCACCAATTAATGTTAAAATTTAATCATTTAAGCTTGAACCACAATCACTTCATACCCAAAATAGAATTATCAGGATGTAGAGGAGAACTCCAATTCTCCTTCACGATATTTAAAAGGTATTATCAAGTAACCACATATTTTGAAATCTAAAGTTAGGAACATAACCTTCCAGGCACATCATAATACCAATGGGGAGAGGGGAATGACTAGAAAAGGTTCTACTAAGATAATTAATAAAAGTATTATTGTAAGAACTAATCCAAACATCATTAAAAAGAAAATGATCTGAATGTTGCCACATATTAGGTTGATTCCAAGTAAAAGCATTACCAACATAACCAATATCAACTAAGTTGCAATCCAAAATGAAATTATTAAAATCCTCCATAGATTGGTAGACATGAGTAGTGCCACCAAGTCTCACAGACATATTAGTGATAGTGTTGAAGTCACCACTAACCAACCATGACAAGTTAATTAAATTTTTAAAAGTTACTAGTTATTCCCAGAGAACCTTTCTAGTATTACGAGAGGAAGCAGCCTTCACAAAAGAAGCATAACACTTAAACTACCACAATTCAATATTAAAATGAACTGCTTGAGTTAAATCACCAATAACCTCAATAGAATCTAGGTCTTTCCAAAATATCAACATATTATTAGACACATTAGAAATGGCATGATCGAAACTCAAAAAATGAATAGTGGAATCTAACTGATCATAAGAAACAAAAGGTTCAAGCAAAGCTAAAATACAAGCATTATGAATATGACATAAGTTCTAAACTCTAATACTAGTAGAAGGATAACCAATACCCCTGATATTAAAAATAATAGACTTAAACATTAGAATGCAAGTTACTAGTTTTAGAATGAGTGCTTCTAGCAGAATGCAATATGATATTTTTATTTATCTTATTCTTCCTACCCTGAACTTTAATAAAATCCTTATCATTGTTCTACAATTTAACATTCAAACTCCCATAATCATTAATTTCATTAGCATTTTGATAGAGAATAGTAGAAGCCTTACTAACATTACCCAATTCCTTGTCATGAGTCATAGCATAGTCTGCCATATCATCCTGAATAAATTCTCCTTCTTCCATATTTTCTTCTACTACATTTTCTTGCTCATTCACAAAGGGGTGAGAAGAGATGATATTAGCACATTTAGTATTGTTCAAAATCAAATCAAATACATGCAGGTTCTTATTAATAGCACAAGGTGATTGAAAGATTGTTGACATGGTGTTGTGTTCATAATTAATAGCCACCATTTACTCATCAACATTTTCAACATCATTAGAGACTTGGCATTGTTTGTCTAAAGTAGAAAGAGGTGGGTCATTGGTCACTCCCTTCACAGTTGAAGGATGGATTGCCTCTATGATGCTATGAGATCTATCATTTTCCAATTCCCTAGAGGCAGCAAGATCATGGTGAACATTCAGAGTAGATTGTGGGTCATTTAAAAGGTGCTCTCGTTGATTATTAATCTCCACTGGGGTGTTAAATTTTTGAACTAGATTAGATGTAACAAGAGGTGAAGAAGCATTCAAGGTACTTTTTCCTTAGAATCTTTGGAAGGATCCTTTAATTTTTGTAAATGAGGATGCAAAATAAAACATTTAGAAATAGAGTGTCCATGCATTTTGCATTTGTTGCAAAAAATTGGAAAAGTTTCAAATTCAACTTTTTGTATATACCCCTTATGCTCCGATCCAAGCTAAATTTTCTTAAGATGTTTTTTGAAATGTCCATTTCATTCAAAATATGAGCCACATATGGATGAGACACATATGCAGTTGTCTAATCCATTTGTAGGGGTCGACCATAAGTTGAAGCTAATGCAAAAAAATTTTGAGTGTTAAATAAAAGAAGCCTAAAATTTGGAAAAGAAATCCTCATCGATGTCGTAGGCGATTCTTCCTTGACATCAAAATTTGAAGTCTATTTAAGCAAATGCATTTGGCATGCTTCGATGTAATAGGCCCTCCTAGAAAATATGTGACTACAATCTAGGTCATTAGAAAGTTGATCTGCAATGTGATGTTGGTCCAAAAGACTAATGAAAAAGGATCCAAAAAGTTTTAGATTAATTAAAAACTTACAAATATTATCAAGATTCGATCGCCTTAGCAAAAATTTCACAACCAAAGTGAAAGCAAAGGGCACAGCTAACTTAGAGATGACATTATCATCAATCATCAAAGCCAAAAATCCTTTAAAAGATGTTTGAATTAAATCTAGTTTATAGAGATGAAGAAGAAGATCCATATGCTACCACATCTTTAAATGATCATGATTTTCCATTAATAGGCACACCAAAAAACTAGCAGGTTTACCCAAATCATCAAGCTTAGGAGGAATCAAGGGGATTGATGATGATGGAGTCAGGATCACTCAAAAGATGTAACAGGTATGGAAAAATTCTTAACCAAAGTAATGAAAACTAAGATAGAACTAGATTACAAAGGAAAACTAGAAAAAACAAATAAGAAATTCTCCACGATGGGAAGAAGAGGGTCATCAAAAACATAAATCACCTTCTTTTTGCTAGGGCACACAAGAGAGTAAAAGAGAGAGTTCCTGATGCAAAATAAGACATTCCGAAATATAGTGTCCATGTGATATAACTTTAGGGTTCAAGGGCTCCATATTGTCAACCTAGGTTAACTTGGTTAACCAAGGTTAATCATGGCTTCAATTTTGGTTTAGTGCATGTCAAAGAAAATTTAAAACATATTTGTGGAAGCTTTTATAGCCTAATTTTATTAAGCAAAGTTAAGGTTTAAGTAAAATTCAATATCCAAGGTTTAGGATTTCAGAGTTTTGTGGCCAACTATGATCAATTATGATCAACCTATTGCAAATCTGGATTCAAGGATTATAATTTTCATGATAACAAATATTTCCATTTTTGTTTGAATCCCAAATCTTTTAGGTTCACAAGATCAATTGTAATTTAAGCCAGCTCAAGATCGAGTCAGCCTGTCTTTGTTTCATGATAAATGTAATTTTTCACCTTTCTTGAGTCAAATATAATGTAATGGATCCCCAAACTAAGTAACCTTACACACGCATACTAAGGGGGAGATTTTTCATTAGTTAGAGTTTATGTTCTATTTTTATTTATATCATCCTTGGCGATAGTAATATCATCATAAATGATCCATTGAAAATAGAAGCCCTAATTAGGGCAGCCATGTTAAGTCGATCTGATCAAATAGATCATCTTTGATGATACTCCCATCATACAGGACGATATGCTCAAATCAAAAAATCTCAGCCGCCAGACTAAGTTAGGTAAGTTTTTATTTTTGGTATTTTTGTATAATCATCTCGGACGATACGTGTATCATCCATGATGATTCATTACAATCATGCCTAAATTAGTCAGGTTATTAAGGAAAGTAATTAAGTATTGATTGATCGATCCTATCATCTTAGATGATCTCAAGATCATCCTGGACGATCAATTCAAAATCCTCATCGTTGAGTGTATCTTAGCTGGATGACCCGAACTATAAGCTGGATGATATTGCTATTTTTAAACTAGTCATATAGGATGATAGCTTTATCATCTTGGATGATAAAGTCATTTTGAAATTGTCTAGCATAGTTATCCTGGATGACCCGAGCTGTATGCCAGATGATATTGGGGGTTTTTGAACTAATCGTACAAGACGATAGACATATCATCCTAGACGATCAAGTCATTTTTTTTAGATCATCCAGACTTTTCTCCTTGACATCTTGAACTGTCTCCTAGACAATATTCTTGGATTAAACTAACCATCCAAGATGATCAAATAATCATCCCGGATGATCTGAACAAATTATATCTTCTAATCATCCAGAGGAACTAGATCATCCAAGACAGAAGGTGGTGATTTACACTAATCATACAGGATGATCGAAGGATCGTCCTGGATGATCTTTGATGGCAAGTTAAAATTTAGGGCAATTTTTAAGCCCTTATATTTAAGGTCTATTTCTTCCTACTCTAAAAATCTTTTACCATTGTCCTCACCTAAGAGATTCTTGAGAGGGAGAGGGAGAGCTTGGGAGAGAGAGAGAGAGGATCTTGTGAGGGAGAGTTTATGAGGTGTTCATAAAGGTTACTCTAAGTAAGGATTCGAGTCATCGTCTCCAGTCATCATCCCTTGTTACTTGGTGTCTCTGTGGGAAGGATCGTCAGCAGAAGATCAAGGTTCTCTGCCTACTTTAGGACGAAGCGAAAGGAGGTAAGGTTCTCTACCTACTTCAGTAGGAAGCAAAAGGTGTCTGGGTTCTTTGCCTCAATGGGTTGGTAAAAAGCAGTTTTGTAAAGGCATCTCAGCCTTATTATGGGAGTAGAAGGAGAGTCACTTAGTTTTAGTACAATATTTGGAGGGGAGGCACCAGGGAGTAGATGTAGGTCAAGTTGACCGAACCACTATAAAATTTGGTGTGTTCGTTCTTTTACTATTCTACTTTTAATTTCTACACTTTACTTTTTATGGATGATTGTGTGATTAAAGTTACTATTTTGGTTAACTAATCATCTCTACTTCAATATTCTTTTGTAATTATTTTAAAACATCTGAAAGGGTTTTAAACTCCATTTTGCTCAAGAATTTGTAAAATAACCAATTCACCCCCCTATTGGTTAGCCTCGGGCTAGTTCACAAGGGCTTAACATCCCTAATGAACTCTCAAATAATAACACTATTTTGCAGGGCAAGAGGATCAACAATGTTTATATACTTGATTTAAATAACATTGAGTGTGCTGCATCATTTTTCTTAAAAACTACTGGTGATGAGTTTTGGCTATGGCACAAAAGGTTATGTCATGCTAGCTTGAAAACCCTTAGAAGAGTAACCCAAAATGATTTAGTTAGAGGTGTCCCCAAGCTTAAGTTCACTAAGGATGACCTGTGTGATGCCTGTCAACTAGGGTAGCAAGTCCAATCCTCTTTCCACTACATTAAGGTCATCAGCACCTCTAGACCTTTAGAAGTACTTCACATGGATCTCTTTGGACCCATTAATACTGCCAGCTTAGGGGGAAAAGTCTATGGATTTGTGATTGTTGATGACTACTCTAGGTTCACTTGAATTAGATTTCTGTCACACAAAGCTTAGTCATTTGATGAATTTAAATCTTTCTCCACTTTCATTCAGAAGAAGTTAGGTTGTGAGATATTGACCATCCATAGTAATCATGGTGGAGAGTATGAAAATGTGAAATTTGGAATTTTTGTGAGGAGCAAGGGATTAGCCACAACATTTTTAGCTCCTAGGACCCCTCAGCAGAACGGGGTAGCTAAATGGAAGAATAAGACCTTAGTGGAAGCCGCTAGACCCATGTTTACTGAGTATTCACTTCCCAGATACTTTTGGGTAGAAGCAGTGAACACAACCTGTTATGTGTTGAATAGGATCAATGTTAGATCCAAACTGAATAAGACACTCTATGAGATCATTAAGGGTAGAACTCCAAACATGTCCCACCTCCATATCTTTGGCTTTAAGGTCTTCATTCTTAATAATGGGAAATCATCCTTAGGAATATTTTACCTAAAATCTGAGGAAGGAGTGTTCTTAGGATATTCAAGTATGGGGAGATCCTTTAGAGTATTTAATAAGAGGACATTGGTGGTGGAGGAGACTACTCAGGTATTGTTTCATGAATCTGATCCTAAGAAATCTAGAGCTGATGAAGAAGATGAATTAGGAGAGAATACCTAAGGAGTAGAATCTACAAATCTGGAGAAAATGGTAGAGACTCAAAACACTGATGTAGTAGAAGAGATTACCCAAGGAGTAAAAAATGCAAATTTGGAGGAAAGGGTAGAATCTCAAAACACTTTGCCTAGAGATTGGAGATATTCTTTGAGTCATCCTAAAGAAATAATCTTAGGAGACCCTTCTGAAGGTGTTAGAACTAGGTATGAACTTAGGAAGGAAGTAAACCATTCTATCTTTATCTCAATGACTGAACCCACCAACATTAATCAAGCCCTTTTTGATGAATTTTGGATCTTAGCTATGCATGAAGAACTTAACCAATTTGTGAGGAATGATATTTGGGAGTTACTAGAAATACCTATAAATCAAAGTGTAGTAGGAACCAAATGGGTCTTTAAGAATATAATGAAAGATTCTGGTGTGGTGGTTAGGAATAAGACAAGATTTGTGGCTAAAGGGTACAAAAAATAGAAGGGATTAATTTTGAGGAGACCTTTGCCCTTGTAGCTAGATTGGATGCCACTAGAGTGCTACTAGCCTTTGCCTGTTATAAGGAATTTAAGCTTTCAAATGGATGTCAAGAGTGCCTTTTTAAATGGGGTAATAAAAGAAGATGTCTTTGTAGAGAAACCACCAAGTTTTGAGAGTTCCCAATATCCAAATCATGTTTTCAAATTAAAAAGGCCTTATATGGATTGAAACTGGCACCCAGAGCTTTGTAAGAGAGGCTTAGCACATTTCGATTAGAAAGATAGTTTGTTAAGGGGAGCCTAGACACCACCATTTTTCTGAGGAAAGTAGGAGATTATTTATTCATTGTCTAGATCTATGTTGATGATATACTTTTTGGATCTTCTGATAAATATTTATGTGATGATTTTTCTAAAATAATGAGTAAAGAGTTTGAGATGAGTATGATGGGAGATTGTCCTTCTTTTTGGGGTTTAGCATAAGGAAAATTGATGATGGAACCTTTATTAATCAATCAAAATACACTAAGGACATCTTGAAGAAATATGAAATGGACAAAGCCAAGCCAATAAACACTCCCATAAGATCCACTGTTTTTTTTTTGAAAAGCAAATAAGAACTTTGCATTAACCAACGAAAACTAGAAGAATTACAAGATACTACCATCTGATTCCTCCTTCAAAATGTCTAGAAATGAAGGAGGAATCTTATTCACAATGATGTTGTCCCAATAGAATGAACTAAAGATTGCATAGTTAGCGTATAAATCAGCTAACTTATTACATCTCCTATCTATACAATTGAATAAGACAAAATCAAAACTTTTAATGAAATAACACTCCTTCAATCCACCGTGTCTCCACTCCTTCTTCAATAGCATGATGATATTGTCATTATCTCCTTCAATTATAAGTCCCTTAAAATCCAGCATCCAATCTTCAATTACACGATTAATTGAACTTATAGCAAGTAGTTCTAATTGAGCAATATCCTAATGCACTCCAGAAAACCCAAAAGCTGCAAGAAATCTGCCTCTATGATCACAGAACACTCCACCCAAACCAGCTCTATAGGAGGAAAAAAGAGCCGCATCCACATTCACCTTGAGTCAATCGGGTGGAGGAGGGTGCCAACAATTTTGAAACAACAAATGCTGATTAGCATCCAACCGGCCTGAGCTAAAATAGTTAAATTCAGATGAAGCAGCTGCATAGAAAACTGACTCCACCGCTACTAACAGAGAAGACTTTTCACTTTTCCCATGAACCACATCATTCTTATTCTTCCAGGAAAAATAAACCATATTACAGAACAACTTAATCAAGGAAGCATTTTGATTATCCATCCAATTGATTACTCCTTCCAATGAACTAGCATCTGGAAACCACATGGTCAATATCTTCTACCTCATGACAGCCTCTTGGACACATATCCACCGCAGTCAGCCTTCTGTAAGAAAGGAATTTATACGTTGGAATGGCACTATTAAACACTCTCCACCAGAAATTCTCAATACGGGAATTCAGATTCACCTTTTTAAACCATTTCCAAAGTTTTGAATCTTCAGAACTTCCCTCTACTGCCTCCGCAGCCAAGAATGAAATCGATTTTCCAGAGTGCTGATGAATTAGTTCCAGTTGATCTTCAGATAATCTGTAATTAATCTTAACTTGCTTTATCACCACCACCAGCTCCGCCCCAAAGCAGTTATGCAATACAGAATTATTCCAGCAGCCGTTGGAGATGAGACTGCTCACCAACCCATCGCTGCAAACCAGAGGATTGGTAAAGGTTGGCCACCTGCCAATGCTTTTGTCCCAAATCCAAGTATCACTCAAGATATCAATACCTTCACCATCTGTAATGCACCATCTTACAATTGGTCTGAGAAATTTCCAACCAGCTGCAATTAGTTTCCAAGCATTAGAACCCAACTTCCTTCCACCCTTAGCATTCCAAACAGAACCATATTTCGGGTAAAGGACTCTATGTAGCAAATCATCCCTGTTCTTGGTATATCTCCAAGCCAGCTTAGCTCTAAGAGGACCATAACAACTAGCACAAGAATAAAACCCACGCCCCCACAATCCCATGTCCTACACATTGTTTCCCACTTCACATAATGTAGACCAGACCCACCATTCATCTTATTCCAAATGAAGCTCCTTCCGAGCTTGTCAATCTCATTCAAAACTCCCACTAGAATAAGAGAGAGAGTAGAGTGAAAGGTGGGATAAGAGAGTAATATCGTTTTAACTATAGTGATCCTTCCTGCCAAAGAAATGAATTTCCTACCCCAAGTGTTCAGCCTCCTTAGGATGTTATCAGTGATGAATTGAAAATTAGCTCTAGCAAGTCTTCTCAAGGCCATTTTAACACCTAAGTAATTGAACTCCTTAACTCTTTTAAAACCCATGATCTTGATAATAGCTCGCCTCATTCTCCCATTCACTGCTTTTCCAAACGGAATACCAAATTTTTTAATATTAATTTGCTGGCCTGTCCAACTACAAAACTCCTTCAAAATAGCTTTTATCTCTTTTACCTTCTCCAATTTTGCTTCAGAAAAAATTAGAACATCGTTGGCATAGAGGAGGTGTGAGATTCTTGGACCATAAGGGTTCACTTGAATACCAATAGCTTCCTTGAAATAAAAAGCATTAGACAGCAACTGAGAACAAAGAATGAATAAATACGGAGACAACGAGCACCCTTGCCCAAACCCACTTTTAGCAAAGATCCAGTGGGAAGGATTACCATTAATTAATAATGAGAAAGCGGGATGTTGAACACAATCCCAAAGAAGATTAGAAAACAGTGAAGGAAAACCAAAATACTCCAGTGCCTTAGCAAGAGTTGGCCAACTCATGGAATCATAAGCCTGTTCCATGTCGATTTTAAAGGAGACTAACCCTTTTGAAGCTTTAGAATACCAAAATTTATGAAACACCTCCTGCGCTAACAAGACATGATCATAAAGTGATCTACCCTTTATAAACACCGCCTGCTCTTCATAGATCAATTTAGGAATAACACCAGTGAATCTATTTACTAGAACCTTGGATGCAATCTTATAAACCAGATTACATAAACTTATAGGCCTGAAATCAGAAGGAGATAAAGGGTTAGTCTTTTTAGGAATCAAAACAATAAGTGTTTCCTTCCATTCATGATACATTCCATAATTGCTGAAAAAGCCATACAACGCCTTCCACATATCCTCCTTAATGATAAGCCAATAGTTCTTGATGAATGAATAGGTTATACCATCCTTCCCAGGGGAAATGAAACCTCCGGCCTGATTAATCACAGCTTTAACTTCCTGAATGGAGAAGTCCTTATTTAGAACCTCTAAATCCTGTACTTGTAGTCTACTCCACGGTTCAGGCCAACCTACCAAATTACAACTTCTTCCGCTCCATTTCTTTCTAAAAAACTGAACCAGAATGTCTTCCACTTGGTCCGGATCCTCTTCCAGAACGCCATCTTCTAACTTCAAGCTGAAAATGAAATTAGAATTCCTATGAGCACTTGCATACGCCTGAAAGAACCAGGAGTTGCAATCTCCTTCCACCATCCACCTAACCTTAGCACGTTGTTTCCACCATGTATTAAGCCGCGCAAGGATGGAGTTCAATTCATTGATCTTCACCTTAAGCTTCCACATATCCTTTGCTTGAAGAATGCCAACCTCTGCTTCTTGTGTTTGAAGTTCCAGGATTTCTGCTTTCAGCCTATCTTTCTGCTTGTTAAGGACCACGAATTTAGCTTGAATCTAATAGAATAATGCCTTCTATGCACGTTTAAATTTTTTATTAAGAACTTGAGCAGAATTCCCCCTAGCCTGTTTATTCGAAGAGTTTCTCACCACTGCAGCCGCCGCTGGGTAGGAGGCCCAAACATCTTCAAACTTGATAGTTCTTCTACCCAAAGGAATACTGTCAACCATATTCAACAAGATGGGGCAATTGTCCGAAGACACACGAGGAAGGTGCCTCAGCACCAAACGATGAGACAACTCTGAGGCAGCTGAATTCACAAAGCATCTGTCCAGCCTCTCCAGAATCCGATCAGCACCAGACTTATTGTTGCACCATGTAAATTTAGGCCCAATAAAGCCTAGTTCATGGAAATCATTATTCGTTAAAAAAGACTTCATATCCTTAGGGCCTTGAGAGAACAAGAATCTCCTACCACCTCTTTTATCTTCCTTGGCTAATAAGCAGTTGAAGTCACCTCCCAATACAAAAGGAAAATCAATACCGGACAACATCTCTAGCTTCTCCCACAAACTCCTCCTCTTATACACATCCTTGTTGCCATAGATGGAAGCAACTCACCCACTTTCCTATATTAAGAATATCAAGATCCCCCACAACCATCTGACTAGAGGAATCCAACACACTGAACGAAGCCAAACTATTCTTCCACATCACTAAAATACCACCATACAAGCCCAACGAAGGGATATGAAATAAATCCCAACCACTACCAATCAAAGAAATAACATCCCTACTCTAAAAACACTTCAATTTAGTTTCAAGCAAAGCTACAAAGAACACCCCATGCTCCTTCACCACCTCTTTAAGATATTGAGAAGCCTTGACTTGTTTAGCTCCTCTACAATTCCAAAACAACATCGACGACATTAACGAAAATGAGGTGAAGCACCCCCAACCTTGCCCTTCACATCACTCTCCAGCCATCGGGTTCTAGGAGCAACATTCACAGGACCAAGTCCTCTTAATTGTTTAACGCCTTTTTAATGAGAAACAGATGTACCATCTTCCACCAAACTCAACTCAATCTTCAAAGAATTATTAGACTCCTCTAACACATCACCAACTTGGCTTTTAAAACCAACATCAGCAACAAAATTAACTCCCATATCTTCCCTATCTCCTTCCACATTAAAGGCCTCTAACGCTTGAAATTTATTATCAACTTTAAGTTATGAGGATGAATTGATAGCCATACCTTCCAAACTACTTTGATTCTGAATGACTTCATTGATCCCCACAGAAGGAAAAACCTCCGCAAAAGGATCCGCAGGATCAGGCAGTGAATTTTTTCCTCCCAGCTCTCGTAAATCACTCGAATTGTCATCTGAAGCAATGTTTACCACCTTCTCAACTTCCTTAGTAGACAACCCTGCTACTCCCTTCATGGCATTTTCCTTCATTGGTAGAGGATTTGTAATTTTATTTCTATTTCTCAGCCTTTTCTTTCCATAGTTGACATGGACCCAAGGTCCATAACCCTCTCTTTGGCTAACAGTAGGTGCTTCCTGTCTTCTATCTGTCCTAGTAATGTCCATCTTCCCAGCAATATCTTCTATGTGCTCCTGACGTTCTTTATTCACAGAGCATCCTTTTAAATAACTATCTTTAAAGTGTCCTATCTTTCCACAATTGAAACAAAATGTAGGCAACCTTTCATACTCAATGTTTTGGTAGAATTTGCCAAGATTTCCTTCCACCCACACCCCCAAAGGAAGTTGAGTGTCCAGCTTAACCCGTACACATACTCGTGCAAATTCCCTCCTCCCTTATTGGAACATGTTAGCATCAATAAGATAAGGGATTCCTACCATGGATGCTATCCTGCTCACATTAATCTCATCCAAACATTGAAGTGGGAGATTAGGCATACGTATCCAGATAGGCGTCGTTAATCCTTTCAAAGAAGAAGGTGAAAAGGAAGGAGACCAACGATCCATTCCAATTATATTACCATTGACATACCACAGCCCGTTTGATAAAATCAGATCTACAGGCTCTAGCTCTTCAAAGGCGCAAAGAACCCATCCCAGGCCAAGTAAGGTCAAATGAAATTTCCCAAAGGAAGCCCATTGCCTCCTCAATTCCATGCTTATAACTAGAAATGCCACATTATCACCAAACACCTTAATAACTAGAGATTTCTTCAATCTATTAGAATTATCCAACTCATTCTGAACATGCAACTTAACCACCGATCCTTCTTCTATAAATCCTTCTCCCAGATTTAAATCAGTAACTTTGATATTTTTCCTCTTATTCCAAGCATTCAAATGAGCTGTTGTGTTTCTGGGAGAAGAAGCATCCAATTGTTTCGGAGAGCTATAATTGCCCAGATCTCTTGAATCACAGCATCGAACCTTTTCCAATCCAACGCGTGGTCTGAAATCACAATCAACAGTATCTTCAACATTTAATTTTTTAATTTCTGGCAAGACCTTTGCATCAATACCTCCAGAAGAAACCTCATCCATAACCACACCACCAGCTCCACATCCTTTATGTACATTATCTACCAAATCGCTCCACCTAGGCTTGGAGCCAGAAGTGGAAGCAGCTTCATACATTTTCTCGACACCTTTCCTCGAATCAGAAATCTCCAACGGACCGTAAGCCACATCCACAGCCACCACACTCTTACCTTTTCCAAGAACTTCTACAGGTTTATTCGAAACTAGCAAACCGCCTTCATTAATGATCAAGGGAGGATCATTCTTATGCCTAGGTTTTGAATTGAGAAGAAGATTTGGCTCACCATATGCAGGAGGTGAGAACTCTTCAAAAATTTTGGCAAAACTCCGAGAAGATGATGAGGGTCGGCAAGCATCGATATTACCGACCACCAGCTGAGGCCAGCAGCCATCCACCATCATCGGAATTGGCTAAGAATGCGCCAAACGGGAATTCGAGTTCCAGTGTTTAGTTAGATAAGGATTTAAATAAAAAATCTGTTGATCAGAAGAAATACTGAGAAATAATTGGATCACTTCTTTACCTGACTACTAGCAGACCTAATATCATATTTAGTGTTTATCTTTGTGCAAGATTTTAAGCTGATCCTAGAGAATCCCATCTGACTGTAGTTAAGAGAATTCTTAGATATCTCTTAGGGAACCAAAATTTAGGAATCTGGTATCCTAGGCACAACACTTCCTTTGAAATTATTGGATATTCTGATTATGATTTTGCAGGGTGTAGGGTGGATAGAAAGAGCACTTCTGGAACTTGCCAATTCATAGGATAGTCTTTAGTCTCCTTGTCTAGTAGAAAACAAAACACTGTTGCATTTTCTGCTATAGAAGCTGAGTACTTTACCTTAGGAAGTTGTGTGGCCCAAGTCTTTTGGTTGAAGTAACAAATTCTGGATTTTGGATTACCTGTTGGCACAATTTCAGTTCTATATGATAACACAAGTGCTATCTACATCTTTAAGAATCACATCCAACATTCAAGAACCAAACACATTGACATAAGGTATCCTTTCATTAGGGACCATGTTACTAAAGGGGACATTGAGCTACACCATGTAGCAATTGAAAACCAACTGGCTGACATCTTTGCTAAACTACTAGCCTTTTACACATTCAACATTGTAAGGACCAGATTGGGTGTGATTGACATAAATGCATAAATCTGATGATTACTGATATCTGAAGTTTCTATTTTTTAATTTTCTTTTATTTTTGTTTCATTTGATTATCTATTTCCTTTTTTGTTTTTATTCTCTATTGATTTTCTTTAATTTTTGTTGTTTACCTGATTTGGTTATTTTTTTATGTGATTTCATGTTGTTGTTGATTCATTGTTTATTTTCTTCAGAATAAGATCACTGCTCACTACTACTGACAAACTTGATTTCTAAATGAGAGTTTTTGCCTTATTTTTATTTAGAAGCTTGTAAGTAGTGATTGACCTCTCTAAAATAGTTAAAGGGAAGAAATATTGATGATTGTTTCTGTTCGTCTAACTCCTTTAATGGTGTATTATTCCTTATGGATAAAAATCTTTTTTAAAATTTAAAAGTTGGACTTTGAAATAGCAATTTTTTTTATATTCCTACAGTAATCTATCTCATATGAGTAGTGTTCCAAATCATTGAATCACTTTCATGTTTTCTTAATCGAGTGATTGCATTTATCATATGAGAATGGTTCTATTTTGTGGTTTACTTTTCCTTAAGAGAGTGAGTTTTTCTTCTATTATATCTGGAAGATAATCTCACAAGTAAGAGTCTTTTAGAGGTTTTGAAAGAAAGAAAGCTTACAAAAGATGCGCAAAGTGCACCAATAAACTAAAAATAAAACAGGCACAAAATGAGCCCAACTAAAAAAATACGCAATGCTTGCCAATAAAAGTGAAAAGTTACACAAAGTGTATCAAAATCAAAAGATGTGCAAAGTGCCAAATCTTTGAAAAAGAGGCACAAAATGAGCCCACAATGAAATAAACTTCCTCCTCTTTTAAATATTTAAAAATCTTAGAAGAATTAAAGTATCCTTAATATATTCAAACACTTGAGACTGCAGCCCAACAAGCAAACCAACATAAAAGAGGCTCATGTAAACTGAAGGTGATCTTTTCGGAGAAGGTGATCTAGGAGATTTTGGAAATTCTTTGGCAATCGGTGGTTCTCCGTCAGCCGTATGTGGCCGACGGAGGTCCTTGATGGATAATTTTTTCTGAATTAAGATTTGTTTTGTATTTGGCGAAAGTCCATTTTCCCGGTACTATGAATTGGAATGATTCTTTGGCTTATCTCTCATGTTCAGAGTATCTAAGTAAACCTGGAATGACCGATGGTCTTTCTTGGTTTGGTTTTTCTATTGTGGTAAGATTTTTTTTGGGATGAAGATGATTGTGGCATACCATTCTGCTCTGATCCGAAGGTGATTTTGAAGGTGATTTTGAGGGCGATTTGGTTCCCGGTTGTTCTCCGTCAGCCCATTGTAAGTGACAGCGGATCATGGTGTGGATTTCATATTGGGTTTAGATGTGTTTTTCCATGTGGAATCTGATGTTTGGATTTTGTCGGATTCTTTATTTTTTTTTTAGGTTTTTGCATCGAATAAGCTCTTGGTGTGTGGTCGATGGTTGTTCAAGATTGTCTGTGGTTGTTGTTGCCTTATAGTGGCAAATCATTATTTTCTGAAGGTTTGTTTACGAATTGGTTAGCTCCGCCAAGAATCTTCTTTATTGCAGTATTTTGGCTGCCTTTAATTGGAGGGTCCATGGAATATAGTATTGGCATTCCTAGATGTTTTGCTCATGATCTTAAGTGGGATCCCATCCCATATAAGTTTATGGCTTTAGGGTTTTGTTCTTTGATGTTCAAGGATTATTTGTTGATAGATTGGGGTTTATGAAGGCTTCTGTTATTCCTGTAGGAGTGATTTCTTCTATATTTAAGGGAATAGAGATTCTGCTTCTTGCAGATTTGTTTCATAATGCTGTCATTTATGCAGTTCTTTGTTGGCCTTTGATTGGAGTATATGTGGAAGATAGTTTGGACCTTTATACAAGGTTTGTTGTTGATTTGAAGTGGGATCCAGCCCCATCTAAGATAATGATTATTACTGTTTTGTTTTGTGATGTTCAAGAATTGTTTGTGGAAGGATGGAAAATTTTGGAGATTTCCATTGTCTTTTTGGGGAATGGTTTCTTGAGCAACTTCTTATCTGTTAAGGTGAAGGCTGCTTTACCAAACTTGGCACTTAATCTCTTAGTTGCTGCTAAACACTTATCTTAGATAAGTGGTTTTATCTAGATAGAGGGAACTATGCTATTGGTCAGGTTGTTTTCTTTGATGAAGAGTTTCACTTGGTTTGGATGCTTGATGATAGAGGAGGTTTTATGGCAACTTGGTTTTGAGAATTTCAGCTGTTCTTTTTATTTGTATCAACGAATTAGATTAATGAATATGTGGACTCTTACTAGTTCTTACTTTTCACCTAATTAGGAATTTTGGGATATTAACCAACCTTTTTGGTTGTTTATTATTTGGTGTCCCCATCACCCCTGTTAGTTCAAAGTGAAGAGTAGTGTTTCCTATTTCAATTATGATAATTTCTTTGCTGCAAATATGTTTTCTTAGGTAATGTTTGCTTTTCAATAAGGCTTCTTTTCTTTATGTTAGGAAAGGATTACCTATTAGCTTTATTTCTTTTTTAGATTGTAATAGGTTTTTTTCCTGTTCTTAATGCAAATTGCATTTTTTCAAAAGAAAAAAACACTTGAGATTGAAATTTGTGATTGCTGGTTGTTTAATTTGCAAAACTATTTTATCACATATTTTTTAGAACTAAGTTTGAAAGGATCACTTTTCTTATCTAATTTCTTTTCTTATGGATTAGATTTTTGTTTGAAGGGAATTTAAACTTATAAGGTGTCCGAGGTAGGAGTTACGAAAATTAATTTTCTAACTTTTCTAGATTTCAGTGTTGTCAATTTTCTTCTTATTAGCTTTTGAATTGAAAATTAAGGAAAAATTCTGATTTACTAGAGCAGATTGATTAAAAAAAAAGAAAAAAAGAAAAAAAATGTTTTTGGTGTTGTTTTCTCATTTTTTTATTCTTTTTCTTTAGTTTGATTTTGTTTTTATTTTGTGATTTTTGGGTCCCCTGATTACTAGCTTTGTTATTTTTTTTACTTTTTAGCGATGTTTTTGTACTGGATTTTGATGTTACTCCGTGATGTTTTTTCTATTTTTACCTTTTTGAGATGTCAAAAGGGGGAGTAGTTTGTGTTCTTGGTTATTGTACTATTTGAATTATCAATGTTCAGTATACTTATACTTTTTGCCTGGTGAATAGAATTTGCTTTGCTTTGCTTAGCTTTCCTTGCTCTGTGCTTTACTCGCTGAATTGGAAATTATCTAATAAATATTTGTCATCATTAAAAAGGGGGAGATTGTTACAAATCTGGATTTAAGGATTATGATTTTGATGATAACAAACATTTCTATTTTTATTTGAGTGCCTAACCTTTCAGGTTCATAAAATCAATTGTAATTCAAGCCAGCTCAAGATAAAGTCTGTTTGTCTTTGTTTCAAGATCAATGTAATTTTTCACCTTTCTTAAGTCAAATGTAATGTAATGGATCCCCAAGCTAAGTAACCTTAGACACACACATTCAGGGGGAGATTTTTGGTGAGTTAGAGTTTCTATTCTCTTTTTGTTCATATCATCTTGGATGATTGTAATATCATCCTAGATGATCCATTAAAAATAGAAACCCTAATTAGGGCAGCCATGTTAAGTCAGTCTGACTAAATAGATCATCTTGGATGATACTTCCATTGCACAGGACGATATGCTCAAATCAAAAAATCTCAGCCGCCAGACTAAGTTAGGAAAGTTTTTATTTTTAGTATTTTGGTCAAATACTCCCAGACAATATGTGTATCATCCAGGATGATTCATTATAATCATGCCTAAATTAATTAGGTGATTAAGGAAAGTAATTAAGGATAAATTGATCGATCACATCATCCTGAATGATCTCATGATCATCCTGGATGATCAATTAGAAATCCTCATCGTCCAGTGTATCTCAGCTGGATGACCCGAACTATGGGCCGGATGATATTACCATTTTTGAACTAATCATATAGGATGATAGGTTTATCATCCTAAATGATAAATTCATTTTGAAATCATACAGCATAGTTATCCTAGATGACCCAAACTGTGTGTCAGATGATATTGAGAGCTTTTGAATTAATCATACCGGATGATAAACATATCATCCTGGATGATCCAGTCATTTTCTTTAGATCATCCAGACATTTGTCCTGGATGTCCTGAACTGTCTACTGGATGATATTCCTAATTTAAACAAATCATCCAGTATGATCACAGAATCATCCTGGAAGATCTGAATAAATCATGTCTTCTAATCATCCAGAGGAACTAGATCGTCAAGGCCAGAAGGTGGTGATTTACACTGATCATACAGGATGATCGAAGGATCATCCCAAATGATCTTTGATGGTAAGCTGAAATTTAGGACAATTTTTTATACCTTCTTTTTATGGTCTCTTTCTTGCTACTGTAAAAATCTTTTATCGCTGTCCTCACCTAAGAGATTCTTAAGAGGGAGAGGGAGAGATTGGGAGAGAGAGAGAGGATCTTGTGAGGGGGAGTTTGTGAGGTCTTCACAAAGGTTACTTCAAGCAAGGATTCGAGTCATCGTCTCTAGTCATCGTCCCTTGTCCCTTGGTGTTGTTGCAAATTTGGCTTTAAGGATTATAGTTTTGATGATAACAAACATTTCTGTATTCTATTTTTGTTTGGCTAACATTTCAGGTAGAAAAGATCAAATGCAATTCAAGCCAACTCAAGATCGGGTCCGCATGTGTGTGGATGTAATTTTTCCCTTTCTTGAGTAAAATGTAATGCAATTGATCCCCTAGCTAAGTAACCTTACACACACACACTGAGGGGGAGAGTTTTAGTGAGTTAGAGTTTCTGTTTTTAATTTTTGTTCATATTATCCTAGATGATATTTATATCATCCTGGACGATCTAATGAAAATAGAAACCCCAAATAGGGTAACTATGTTAAGTCAGTTTGATTAAGCAAATCATCCTGGCTGATAGACCCATCGTACAGGTTGATATGCTCAAATTAGAAATTCCCAACTGTCAGATTAAGTTAGATAAATTTTTATTTTTAGAGATTTGGTCTGATCGTCCAGGATGATACGTGTATCATCCTGGACGATCCTTTATAATCAAGCCTAAATTAGTCTGGTGATTAAGAAAAGCAATTAATGTTTGATTGATACGAACATATCATCCTGGATGATCTATATATTATACAGGATGATACATGCAAAATCCTGACCGTCCAGAGCATTTCACCTAGATAAATCAAACTATCTTCAAGATGATATGCCCGAGTTTGAATTAATCATACAGGATGATAGAGATATCATCCTGGACGATCAAGTTATTTTCAATCGTACAACACATTTTGTGCAGGCCAATCCAAACTATGTGCAGGACAATTTTGGGTGTTTTGAACTAATCGTACAGGATGATAGAGATATTATTTGGGACGATCAAGTCATTTTGAGATCATTCAACATAAGTTTCCCTGGACGATCCGAACTATCTTCTGGACAAAATTCCTGATTTACACGAATCATCCCGGACGATCGTAGAATTGTACGAGATGATCTGAACAAATTTTGTCTTCTAATCGTCTAGAGAAACCAGATCGTCCAGGATGATATATGAGTTTTTACACTAATTGTATAGGATGATCCTTTGATCTTCCTAGACAATATGTGATGACCAGTTAAGATTTAGGGCAATTTTTGAGCCCTCCTATTTAAGATCTTTTTCATCCAATAAGAAAAATCTTTTGCCACTTTCCTTACCAAAGAAAACATTGAGAGAGAGAGAGAGAGCTTGGGAGAGAGAGAGAGAGGATCTTGTGAGGGGGAGTTTATGAGGGTTTCATAAAGGTTGCTCCAAGCAAGGATCTGAGTCATCTTCTCCGGTCATCATCTCTTATCTTATTGGTGTCTCTATGGGAGGATCGTCCATAGGAAGATCTGGGTTCTCTGCCTGCTTCAGGAGGAAGAAAAAAGGAGCTTAGGTTCTCTTCCTACTTCAGGAGGAAGCGAAAGGAGTTTAGGTTCTCTGCCTGCTTTAGGAGGAAGTGAAAGGAGTTCATGTTCTCTGCCTCACGAGGTTGGTGGAAAGGAGTTTTGTACAAGCTTCTCTACCTTGCAGTGGGAGCAGAAGGAGAGTCACTTAGTGTTAGTGCAATACCCGGAGGGGAGGCTCTGGCGAGTGGACGTAGGCCAAGTTGACCGAACCACTATAAAATTTGGTGTATTCTTTCTGATTATTTTCTACACTTACTTTTCTATTAATGAATGTGTGATTGTAATTATTATTTTGTTATCGTTGAACATCTGAACATCATCGCATAACTATAAATGTTTTAAAACATTCAAAAAGATTTTCTAAATTATTATTTGCCTATGAATTTTTAAAACTATCAATTCACCATCCCCCCCTCTTGGTTAGCCTCGGGACTAGTTTATAAGGGCTTAACATCCCTAATGAACTTTCAGGTATCTCTGCAAGAAGGATCGACCGTAAGAAGATTAAGGTTCTTTGCCTGCTTCAGGAGAAAGCGAAAGGAGGTAAGGTTCTATGCCTGCTTCAGGAGAAAGAAAAAGGAGTCTGGGTTCTCTACCTCACCGGGTTAATGAAAAGGAGTTTTGTAAAGGCTTCTCTGCTTTGATATGGGAGCAAAAGAAGAGTCACTTAGTTTTAGTGCAATACCTAGAGGGGAGGCTCCAGGGAGTGGATGTAGGTAAAATTGACCGAACCACTATAAAATCTGGTGTGTTCGTTCTTTTACTATTCTGCTTTAAATTTTGCACTTTACTTTTTGTGGATGATCGTGTGATTAAAGTTTCTGTTTTGGTTAACTAATCATCTCCACATCAACATTCTTTTGCAATTTTTTTAAAACATCCGAAAAGGTTTTCAAAATCTATTTTGCTTAAGAATTTATAAAATAACCAATTCACCCCCCCCCCCCCCCCTTCTTGGTTAGCCTCAGGCTAGTTCAGAAGGGCTTAACTTCCCTAACGAGCTCTCATAACCAAGGTTCAATGTGGGTTTAATGCATCATACTAGTGATTATTATTAGGATTAATGAATTTGGAGAGGCCTCCAAGGTCAAAATCACATCATGCCATATTTTGTGGCAATGGCTATAAATATTTGAAGGTTTTATAGCCTATGAAAATGCTTTGAGTTTTAGGGGTTAAGGATCATAAATGCTTTCAAACTGATATGGTTGATCTTAAGGGCATGCATAACCAATATTCAACTAATAGATCTTGAATTCATGATCATTTATTCAATTTCATGGCAAACAAATATTTCCTTAAAAATTTGTTATAAACCATAGGATTTTTGTTTTCACTCAAACATGGCATTTAGGAGGTTTAAATTAATCAATGGATAATTAATGGATTGGATTTATATTTGATTTTGAAAATGATTAGTGGGAGAGTTTGATTTTGTAATGCTCAGATCACTGATAATCAGTAATAATTGTTAGTGATTGAATGGGAGATTAGGTAACAATCAATGGTGATTATCTTCTAATGGATTTGGATGTTTGATTTTGGTTTGATTTGAATATTATTATTGAATTCCAATGATTAAAGGAAGATTTTATTTGGCAATGATTTTATAACTAAGAATCATTTGGTGATTGTAAAGTGATTGATTTGGTGATCAAATGACAATCAATGGTGATTTTGAAGTTATGGTTTTAGTGTCAATGATCAAGGTACTAGGGAAATGCATGGTATAGAGTTTGGTTTTGAGTTTTGACTAGAGTTTATTAATTTATGGTTGGATATTAGTGTTCGATATAAGTTAATTGAACTCATTCAAAAATAAAGTCAACAAATGGACCCCATCAGGTGTGATCAACTTGAAAGGTAAATCACACGTGTTGGTGTTGACCGAAGTGATCAACATAATCCCAAAGATTATTTGATAATTAGATTTTACTATGGATGAGTTCATACTTGATTTGGATAATATCTCTTAAACAAATGGTGTGAAATCTCGATGGGATAGCATCTCCCAAATAGATTGATTTATACTTAACTAGGACATCAACTCCTAGACAAGTAGAAGGAAATCTAGATGGGATAGCATCTCCCTAATATATGGATTTATACTTGAATATGATAATGTCTCCTAGGAAAATGGAAGAAAATCTAGATGGGATTGCGTCTTCCAAACAAATGAATTTGTACTTTACTAGGATGGCTTATCCTAGAAAACTGGGAAGTAATCTAGATGAGATAACATCTCCCAAAGATATGGACTCATACTTTACTAAGATAATACCTCCTAGATAAGTGGAAGGAAATATGGATAGGGTAGCTTCTCCCAAATAGATGGATTTATACTTGACTAAGATAGCATCTCCCATATAAGTGGAATGAAATTTGGCTGAGATAGCTTCTCCCAAATAAATGGATTTATATTTCACTAGAATAGCATCTCTTAGATAATGGAATGAAATATGGATGAGATAGTATCTCCCAAATAAATAGATTTATACTTCACTAGGATAAAGTATCCAACATAAGTGGAATGAAATTTGGATGAGATAGCATCTTCACATTAGTTAGATTTATAATTCACACGATAGAGTCTCCAAATAACTGGGAAGAAATATGATGGGATAGCATCTCCAAAACAAATGGATTTATACTTGACTAGGATAGCATCAGTTAGATAAGTGGAAAGAAATATAGATGAGATATCATCTCCCAAATAGATGGATCTATACTTGACTAGGATAGTGCCTCAAAAATAAGTGGTAAAAAATCTAGATGGGATAACATTTCCCAAATAAATGAATTTATACTTCACTAGATTAGTGACTCCTAGACAAGTGAAAATAAAATATAGATGAGATGGCATATCCAAAACAGATGGATTTATACTTGACTAGGATAGTGTCTCCTAGACAAGTGGAAAGAAATCTGAATGGGATAGCATCTCCCAAACAAATGGATTTATAATATAGCTTAGAATGAATGGTCATATATAGAATGAAATAATTTGATAACATTTGTAGATTTTAAAACTTGTAGCCTTTAGTATAAATTTTTGTACCCAGTCATATCCTCTAGACCCATTTTCTTCCAAAAATTTCTACACATTCATGTAATATTTGGAAATAATGGTAAGAAAATATTTTCATTTATTATTGTATATTTTTGTTAATAGCCACCATAGTATCACTTGACATATCATCCATTTATAGGTAACATTGGAGGATCTCCTTTACAATCCATTAACTGGTAAGATCCTCCTTAGAATGCTTTCTCTGCCATAATGGGATGTTCCCAAGTTGGTTTAAATTTACCACCTATCTTTTGATTAGCTTAGATAGGACTTTGTAAAACTAAAACCAAATTATCATGTTCTTTAATCATCTTAGCTTTATATAACTCAAGGTTCTTTGAGCTTACAGACACTTCTCTTCTAAACTTTTGAGTTCTTCAAGCTTGAGTTTTGTATTCTATTCCTCAATAATTTTATTATTGAAGGCTTCTCGTAATGAAGGTAATTATACCTCTAAAGGGAGAACAACCTTCGATCTAATGACCAGAGTGAATGGTGTAGCTTGAGTTGGAGTTTTATATATAGTTTTGTATGCCTAGAAATATTCTCAAAATTTTAATGCCATTAGAGTTTATTATCATCTAATGCCTTCTTTGAATTCTCACTAACATTTTATTGAAGGTCTCAACTAATCCATTTGCCCGAGGCTAATAGATTGTTGAGTATCTCCAATCAATATTCTAATATTTCACGAAGTTATTTATTTTAGTGCATCTAAATGAAGGACCATTATCTGATGTGATCTAATGAGGAACGCCAATATTTACATGACATGTTCTTTGATGAAATTTAGAAAATGATGAGCTTTACTTCTCTCAAGGGAATTTCTTCTGCCCACTTCTTGAAATAATTTGTAGCTACTACTATGAACCTAAGACCTCTAGATGATGGCAGGTCAATTGGATCAATAATATATGTGCCCCAACTTTTAAAAGGACATGAATAAACCATTAGATATAATACATTTGGTGGTTGCTGTAGAACCACACCATGTACCTAACATTGATGACAACAACACCTAACTTTCATACAGTCTTCAATCATCAACGGCCAATAATATCACATTCATTTATTTTCATTTTCATCTTTGGACCTAATTAATATGCACCACACGAACCGTCATGTACTTCTTCTATAATCTTTTGTGCTTCTGATTTACTTAAATATCTTAAGCACTTTTGTTTAAGTGGTCTTCTATATAAAGTGTTATTCATCAATTTATAAGATAGAGATCTTCTTTTGATCTGATTAGCTACCAATCTTTCGTGAGGGACCTTCTTTTCATGTAATTATTTGATGAAAGGTTTTCTCCAATCTACCATTTCATCTTCTACTTCCAAACCAATTTTGACCTCAAATGGGGATTTTTTGTTTATATATTAAAAGTTTGTAGATGGTTAGACCTGATGACCTTATACTTCTATCAGAAATGAACGCTTTGTCATATTTTTCATTCCACTCAAAGTGAACAATTTTCATGTATAGAGATTTGAATGGTTGAAATTTACCCGACAAATATGATATGAACCTTTAAAGGTATACTAATCGACCTTAAAAGGATCATAATTGTGTGAAACTTTTGGTTGGCAATATTTATATTATTTCCTTGATTTTACTTGGATCTATCTCGATTCCATAAAATTTAACAACAAAACTTAAAAACTTCCCTGAGTTGATGACAAAATCACATTTCAAAGGATTAATTTTTAGATTATGTTGACGCAATCTTTGAAAATTTATTCTCATATTATACAAATGATCGTCTCTTTCAAAACTTTTAATGACTAGAACATCAACATAACAATCCACTTGGTGGTGAATGACTTCATCAAAAATCTTTATCATTACTCATTTGTAAGTTTTTCTAGCATTTTTTAATCAAAATGACATTCCTTTATAGTAATAGACAAATATTAGCATTCAAAATGCTATATATTTTGCATCTTCAGGCACCATCTTAATTTAATTTTATTCAAATGAACCTACTATAAAGGAAAATAATGCACCCAAAGATCTAATATCAACCATGAGTTTTGATATATGAAGCGAGAACTCATCTTTAGAATAGGCCTTATCGAAATCTCTGAAGTCGATACAAACTCAAATTTGATCATTCTTTTTCTTGACTATGACAATGCTAGCTAATCAGGCTAGATATTTCTCTTCTCTGATAAAACCAGCTTTGATCAACTTTTTATGTTATGATATGACTTATTTTTTTACATCAATTAACATTCATTAAGGTGCATGTTAGATGTGAACCATTCCTTGTTGAATTTCGATGTTATGAACTATTATATCTAGAGATAATCTAGTTATTTAGACATAACTCCAAGAAAAATAGTCCTTTAATTCCTTGAGTAATTTTATAATTTTATTTGCCTCGTTCTTATTCAATAAAGAACTTTCAAAAATTAGACAAGGATTTTCTTCAATACCCAGATTTAGTTTTTTCAAATCATCAATAATAAACTTAGTCCCTTCTTCAAGTTTTGGAGGTGCATCCCTAACTTGAGAATCATCTAGATAATCTGAAGTTTCTAAACAAAGTACGTTAAAGACTTTACCATCCATTAAAAAGAGACTGTGAAACTCTAGATTATTTGATATGACCAAACTATATTAATCATCATCAAAACAAACATAGAGTAGTGAAGGCAACACCTAATATTGATATTTGTTTATGATATTTCTTATCCCATAGCTATTCAAATCATTTAGCTTCACGTCTAGTCCAATTTGACAATGTTAAACCATGCTTAGTAAATTTTTATACAGTTTGAGTAAAAGTCAAAAAGAAGTTCTATTATTTCATGCATAAATGTGTTATTGAGGGTTACATCAATTTTAGTGGTTTTAATGGTGGAAGGTACAACCATAATGACTTTAGTGTTTGGGTTTAAATAAAGAGATGATTTCATCTCTAACCTTTCACATCATTTTGATAAAGTGAGGTTAAAGTAATATTTTCCACACTCTACTTTAGTCTTTGAAAATTTGAGATATTTTAATCAACTTCCTTAGTGACTTGGATCCTGTCCTTATTGCTGTCAGCTTCCATCAAAATTTTAAACCTTTGATGATTTGTGTATTTCCTATATTGTACAACCTATGGATTTTTATCAATCACATAGGATTCTTCCTTCGAACTAGATCCCAAATTGATATGTCTTACAGGCTGAATTATTTGCACATACTCCTCATTTTCTTTCACCATTAGATATTTCCATACTAGACCTATTCCTCTAGTTAATCGAGCCATTCCACCACCTCTTTGTGAGGGAGGGGCAAATGATCAGCAAACATCGTGTTTGAGAATATGATGCTTTTATTTCTCTTTTACTTCTTTTTTTTCTCTTTCTTTTCATTTATATTTTTTATTTCTACTTCAACTAGTTTGAATTTTTTAGTGAAGATAGTCAGCTTATTTGGCAGATAAAATGACAAATAATTGTAAATACTAACTTCATGGATTGAAAATGGTTATAAGTCACCTTTAATATAATGTTCTCCTTTGTGAGAGTATTTGATATAATAATGAGGGGTGGAAAGCCCCATTCTATATTCATCTAGCCAAGGTTTGCCCAAAAGAGTGTAGAAAGAAGCTTTAGAATCTATTACATGGAATTTAGCATTAGTTTTTAAGTTTCCTACTTCCAAAAGCTAGGTAATTGAAACCAAAGCCCTCTTGCCTTATCCATTAAACCCTTGTAACACAATTTTATCGGATCTGATTTAGTGAGTATCTACCCTTAGGTATGGAAGAGTTTTGATAGTCATAATATTGACCAAAGCACTCAAATTTACAAGGACACATGACAATTTGAAATTATCTATGTTCACATTTATATATAATGGGCAATTATGATCTGTACTTCCCAATAGTAAATCATTATATGAGATTGTAACTTCTTGAAATTCTTTACAACTCAATGTTTCTTCAAACTATGTAGATGCTTATTAACTATAGCAGTCTCTACATTAAGCTAAGCTTTGATTAAAGACTCCCTCATTTCTTTAGAAAGAACCAAAGCATCGTAGATACTCAGTTTTCCATGCAATTTTTTGAGATGTGCTAATACAAAATAATCCACTTTATGAATATCTAACTTATCCACATCTAAATTTATTAGAATTGGCATTGAGGTTTCTAGATTATCAATAACTTTTTTTCCTTTTTTGGTAGGAGGTACAGAAGAGGAAACACTTTACCATTGCTTAGATTTATTTGAACAATCTCTTCTTCTAGAGAGACAGTTAATTTACTTAGTTTTGAATTATCATTTACTTCATCAGATGAATTATTAGAATAAGAAAACTCATTTCCTATATAAATAAGATTAGCTGTAGTAACCGAAGCTAGTGAGAGAAGCTAACGAGAAAAAGCTCCCAATTCATTTTGAATTCCCAGCTTTCATTTTTTTCCTCTAGCTCTTTTGGTCCGGCTGCAGATGGTCACCGACCAGCTACAGCGACCTCTCCATCAATGGTTGACCATAAGTTTGTTGCTAACCTTCTGGATTATTTGAGTTTAAATCACATATTTAGTATTTCCAATGTGTCCTTAGTTCCTCCATCATGCTGATCAAATGTTATTAGTTATCCGGGAGGGTTCTTCTTATTCTGGTAAGAAGGATCTTGTCATCTTTGGTAAAGTGAAAAAGATTTTTTATGAGATTGAGAATCATCATTCTTCTGGAGTTAAATTTTTTAAAGCTTTGATTTTTTTCGTTTGCTACAAATGATTCAGAAGCATCTTCTTAGTCTGGTATAAAATTATTTATTAATCATTTTGGTAAGGCCAAACTAAGTTCTGGTTTGAGGAGTAATGGGGATGCTTTAGTTAAAGATTATCTTTTGGAATCTAGTTTCAGTAAAAATTCTAATATGCATAACCCTCAGGTTGTTGATAGTGGTATTTCTATAGAAGATGCTTATCTTGGATAAAAGTGAATGAAGGATGTGGTTTTTTTGGAGAAGATTGTTGATCATCCTAAAAGTCATAGTGCTTGGAGAACTTGGGATAATATCAAAATTATTCATTCTGAGTTTGATTCTTTGATGATGGATGATGGTTTAACTTTGAAATTAAATGCTCAAAATGAAATGGCTAATACTAAGAGACTTCAAAATGCTTTTGTGGTTAAAGTATTTAATTATAATATTTTCTTTCATTTAATTAGTTCTAAATTATGTAAGCAGTGGAAATAATTTGGACATTTTCATATTACAATTCTTAAGTTGGGTTGGATTCTTTGCTGATTCTAAGCTTCAGAATCAGTTGAATCAGTTTTGAGTGGTGGACCATGGTATGTTTGTTGACATATTATTGGTCTGGATAAATGGTCTCCTAATTTCTCACCTACATCTTTGAAGTTGCCATCTCCAATTTGGGTTAGAATGCCTAATCTTCCCTTGTATTATTGGGATGAAATCAATGTTTCAAGGATAGCTTCAAAGGGTCGGCTACCATTAATGATGTATGGTAACATGTTTCAATGGGGGAGGAGAGAATATGCAAGAGTTTGTGTTTGAATCATGCTAGATAAGCAAATTCCATTACGGGTTTGGGTTGAAGATTTGTCTGGTAATTTTTTTAAAAAGTTTGAATATGAAAAAATATCTACATTTTGCTTCAAATGTCGTAGAATTGGACATAGAGATTATGATTGTGTTGATGTCACTTCCAGGTATGTTAAAGGCTCTTCTGGAATAGAGAATTCTAATTCAGAAATTATTTTTTTTTAAGTTGTTGAAACTTTTGTTGGTAAAAATTATTCTAGGTATGGGCCATGGATCCATGTCAAATTTGGGAAAAAGAAATTTAAATTGTTATAGGCATACCATCTGCTAGAAATACTATGTCAAATAAAGCTCAGGGATTAGCTCTTGATTTTACTCAGGTCCCCTTGGTTCAAGAAGTTCTTAAACCAATAATTGAAGAGACGGTTCCTCATCCTTCTTTAATTAACTGCAATACTCTGGATAATATGAGTAATCAGTATTGGTGTAAGGATTTGGCTGCATCAGCTGCTGCAGAACAATTGGTTGTTACTGATCTTAGAATATAAATAATTCTTTTAACCGAATCCATCTCTAATTTGAATAAAGCTGGGGAATCTATTTCTGTAGAAATAGTTGAGGATGATATGTTAGGCGAGGTTACTGATGCTGATGATGATTTTAAAGATTTTTTGATAGAAGAGTGTAGAGTTGGAGATGTTGCTGTAGAGAGTTCTATTACTGGAGGAAAAATGGCTAAGAAGAAGGGTGATTCCAAACCGTCTACTGAACTTTTTTCGAAAGCTGGTGATGTTCATGTTGATGATTCTAATCTGAATGTGAATGGTTATGAAAACTTGTCTCTGCAGGAGTTGTCCATCAGAAATAAAAATCCTTTGATAAGTTCTAAGTCTCCATGTTTTGTTAATTGTAATAGGGTTATAAGTTCTTTAATTATAAAACATGAATGCTTTAAAGAACTTAAATCCCTAGGTCCTATTGAAGATTTTCCTAGGAGAAGGAAAGTTGATCTTAATTTGAGTAATGGTGGTGGTGGGTCTTCCCCTTTTTTATTTGCTAAGGGGAAGGATGTTTTTTCTAAGCATGGAGCTCAAGCTTTTGGAGGGTTTTAAAATCTTTTATAGGTTTAGTGATTTTTTGGGGGATAGGGGATTATGCTCTATAGGCTTGGGTGTTCTTTTTGTTGGTATTTAGCATTAGGGTTGAACTTTGTGAGTTTGTTGTGGCATTTTGCCTGCTAGTATTTTTTTATGTTGTTTTTTATTTACATTCTGGAATTATAGTGATGAAATTTGGGACTCTTACTAGTTCTAACTTTTTAGCTATGTGGAAACTCTGGGATACTAACCAACCTCTTAGGTTGTTTAATATTTTGTGTCCCCATCACCCTAATTGGTTTAAAGTCAGAAGTAGTGGATCTCATTTCTATTATGATAGTTTCATTTTGGCATATAATATTTATAGGTTTTTTTGGTTTTCAATAAGGTTCCTATCCCTATGTTTGGATTGGGAACTCATAGTTTTATTTTCTTTCTAGCTTGTAATAATTTTTTTCTTGCCGTTAATGCAAATTGTATTTCTTCAAAAACAAATTTATTTCAATTCACTATTAGAGAAATATTGAAAAAATTATTTCAATTCATCTATTTTTATTTGTGATTCTTTAGATTTATTTTTTGTAAATTTGTTTATGTTATCAATTGTATCATCATCACCAAATATAGACAAAAATGTATATTGAATAATTCTTCATTACTTTCTTACTCCATGGAGGGTCGAAATAGAAATCAAACAATGTAAGAGGCACAAGATATTTTGCTTTCCTATTCCAAGAAATTAAAACTTTAGTTTCCACACTAGTCTTTTATTTATGGATTCCTCTTTTTGTGTTGCTGAAGACTTACCAACTAAAGTTTTTAATTTCTTTAACTTGAACCTTATTTTGAACTGCTTTTTCATGACCTTCCAGATTATCTTGAAGGGGATTCTACACTCCTTGAGATACCTGAGTAAACAAATGATAAAGTTTATTTAAAATTTACTTAAAAGATTGGGATAAAGCTATATCCCAATCATCCTCAGATTTAAAATTTAAGATTAATATGGAAGGATAATTAATTAAGCATTTAACTGATCCTTAACTAGAATTAACAAAATAAACCTTGAATATCACTACTAATCCGTCTTTAATGATTCTTTCAAGCCACTCTTTGAAAGTTATATAGTCCTCTATATCATGACTAATTATTTGATGATATGTGATATACCTAGGTTTCCCCACCTTACCCATATCTTCTGGTTTCTTAGGTTTTAGGAGTGTATTTTTTTTTGAAGATGCAAACCAATTGCATTGACCAAAAAAAAAAAACTATTACAACCTACAAGGCATTATTATCAAATCCTCCTTTAACAAACTAAGAAAAGAAGGAGTAACCATATTCATACAATATCATCCCAAAGAAAATTACTAAAAAGAGCATAGTTAACACACAAATTCGCTAACTTATTACAATTTCTATCAATACAATTGAAAATAACAAGGTTGAAATCCTTGAAAAAAGTAAGATCTTCCAACAACTGACCCTTCGTTATTGAATTTTGAAGAAATTTGATAATGTTATAATTATCACCTTCGATGATAATTCCCTTATAATTCAACAACCAATCTTTAGTAACATCTCAAAGAGATTGAATAGCTAAAAGCTCCAATCGAGAAACATCCCAATGAACAAAATTCTGGCCAAAAGCCAGTAGAAATCTTCCTTTACTGTCACGGAAGACACCACCAATACAACCTTTATATGATGGTAATAAAGAAGCATCAACTTTTATTTTGATCCAATTGGGAGGAGGAGGGTGCAAATGATTCGACCACAGGCTGCTCGACAGATTAACACCCCAGTGATCCGAACTTAAACTACCAACAAATGAAGAAACTGAAGCATAGCTGACTAATTGAGCAGTAATCACCATCGAGCTCTCTTCAATACCTTCATGAGTATACTTATTACTAGCCTTCCAAGAAAGGTAAACCAAATTACAATACATACTAACTAACAACCCATTTTTCGAACTAAGAAGGGTCAACCACATACAATAATCTTCAAATGTATCAAAAGAAGGGATCCGAAAGCCCCATCTATTTAAGTATTGAAATACCTCCATTAGCTTCAAACACTTTGTAGTCACATGTTCTTTATCTTCAATCATATTGCAACCTCTAGGACAAGAAGTAACCTCTTGCAATCTCCTATAAGACATGAATTGAAATGTTGGAATAGCATTGTTGAATAAATGCTAGAATACCACCACTCATGGCATGAGCTTAGCCTTTTTGATCCATTTTTAATAAAGACAGCTAGACTAATCCTGCACTGAAGCTTCAAAAGCCAATGCCAAAACCGATTTCTCAGAATTTTGATAAATAAGTTCCATATTATCATCATATAACTCCTGCATAATTTCAATTTGACATATCAATTCCACAAGCTCCTTCCCAAAGAATTTACATAGCTCACCTACATTCCAAAACCCGCCTACATTGAACTTGTTTACAGTCAAATCATTACTTCCTGGAGTCGCCACAAATGTTGGCCACTTATTAATACAATTATCCCATATCGAAACATCCTTGTAAACATCTATTAAGCCACCATACGCAATTTTCAACCTAATAATAGAATTCAGAAATTTTCCACCGTCAGAAATAATTTTCCAAGAAGTCGAACCTCCCTTCTTTGATCCAACCTCACCACACTGAGAACCATATATCAGTCCAAGAGTTTTATGCAACAAAGACTCTTTATCTTTTACAAATTTCCATGCCAGTTTTTCCCTCAAAGGTCCAACTTTACTTGGACAAGAGTGTAAGCCACACCCTCCCCGCTCAATCAGCTTGCACAGTACATTCCAGTTAACATAATGAAGACCTAACCTCCCATCCCGCTTAATTCATATAAAACTTCTAAACATCTTATCAAGCTCATCATGCACACCTTTAGGGACAAGAGAGTGTGTATAATGAAAAGTAGGATAAGAAAGCATGACCAATTTAACAAGAATAAACTTCCCCGCTAAGGAGATGAACTTACTTCCCCAAACATTCAGCATTCTCAAAGCTTTATTAATAATAAACTGAAAATCAGACCCTACAAGGCTCATTAAAGCAATTGTCACTCCCAGATAATTAAACTCTTTAACTAGTTTAAACCCCATGATATGAGTTATGGCTTTCTTTTTCCTCCTCTTAATATATTTACCAAAAAGAATAGCAAATTTGTTAACCTTTATCCTCTACCTGGTCTAACCATAAAAATCTATTAAAATACCCTTGATCTCCTTCACAACCTTAGTGTTAACTTCAAAAAAAATAATAGTATCATCTGCATAAATGAGAAAATGAGAAATCCTCTGGCCATTTTGACAAATTTGGACACCAATTGAATCACCTTTCTGAATAAAAGCATTGGATAAAAGTTGCAAGCAAAGAATAAATAGAAAAGGTTATAAAGGACAACATTGATTAAAGCCATTCCTAGCATTGATCCAATTGGAAGAACTGCCAATAATAATCAAAGAGAACCTTGGATTTTCAACATATTCCATAATCAGTTTGAAAAACTTAAAAGGAAACCCAAAATACTCCAAAACTTTCCTCAAGGTATCCTGACACATACAGTCGTAATATTGCTCCACATCAATTTTGAAGGAGACTAAACCTTTAGAAGATTTAGAAAATTTGAACCCGTGGAACACTTCATGAGCTACTTGCACATGGTCTAACATCGACCTCCCCTTCAAAAATGCTACATGCTCTTCCGAAATCAGTTTTGGAATAATGGATATCAATTTATTCAAAAGAATATTGGCAACCACCTTGTAGATTGTTCTACAAAGGCTGGTAGGCCTATAATTGGAAGGAATCGTAGGATTGCTCATGTTAGGGATAAACACAATTAAGGTCTCTTTCCACTCAACATTCATTTCCCAGAGTAAAAAAAAAACTAGTTAATAGCATTTCAGAAATCTTCTTTAATAATACCACAATAAGCTTTAATATAAGAATAAGAAATGCCATCATTACCCAATAAGCTTTAATAAAAGAATAAGAAATACCATCATTACCAGGAGCTATGGTACCACTGGCTTGATTCGCAATTCCCTCAACTTCCTCTAAAGATACATCCCTATTCAACAAACATCTATCACCTTCATCAAGGGAACACAAAGGGTAAGGCCAACCCTCTAGAACACAATCCATCTCCTTCCATTTCCTGTTAAAGAAATAGATAAAAATATCTTCAGTCTGATGTTGATCCTTCACAAACAATCCATTGTCATCTTAGACTTTAAAGATCCAATTTGAATTCCTCCTTGCACTAGCAAACGATTGAAAAAACTTGGAATTAATGTCACCCTCAGCCATCCATTTGTCCTTTGCACGTTGCCTCCAACAAGTGTTCAACTGAGCTAAAGTAGAATTCTGCTTAGTCACCTTTGCCTTCAGAGTCTAGTTATTATCTTCTGAGAGATGACCTACATCCACTTCCATTATCTTCAACTCCAAGATCTCCTCTATAAGAAAATCATTCAATTGAATAAAAATTTTAAGATTGGCTTTACTCCAAAAGAATAAGGCTTTCAAGGCTCTATTCAATTTGGTATTAAGAATATCAGAAAAACTCCCACTAGCCCTCTTACTCCATGATTCCCTCACCACAGCAGATGACGCCAGAAATGAAGCCCAAACATCTTCAAATCTAATAATCTTCTTAGCCATAGGATTAAGATCCAAAATACTTATCAAAATCGGACAATGATCAGAAGCAACTCTAGCAAGATGCCTAACCAACATTTAATGGGAAGAATTGATCGCTACTGAATTCAAAAAACATTTATCCAGTCTTTCCAAAATTCGAGCACCACCAACCTTCTTGTCGCACCAAGTAAATTTGAGGCCAATACATCCAACCTCATGAAAGACTTTATTAGCCAAAAAGGACTTTATCTCCTTGGGTCCTTTGGAAAAAATAAATCTCTTCCCTCCCCTTTTATCCTCCTTAGATAATAAACAATTAAAATTTCCACCCACCACCTTAGGCAGATCTTTGGAAGAGTATACTTCCAACTTCCCCATAGTTACCTCCATTTATAAATATCTTTGCTCCCATAAACTAATCAAACTCTCCACACACCTTTATTAATAACATCTAACTCACCAATAATAAATTGGTAAGGAGATTCCAAAAAAGAAAAGGATGCAATACTTGACTCTCAAAGCACCAAAATACCTCCAGACGACCCATATGAGGGAACTTGATAATAATCCCAATCCGCACTAATCAATAATAAACTTCCCTTCTATCTCTACAAGTTAATTTATTTTCTAACTGACCCACAAAAAAAACTCCATGTTCCCTAACAAATTCCTTAAGATATAGAAAAGCTTGCCTTGTCCTAGCTCCTCTATAATTCCAAAAAGTAATTGATGACATCATTGATCAAGAGGGGAAGAGTTCCCCACTCTATCTTTCAACTCCCCATCCATTCTTGTAATTCTAGGAGCCAACTTAAATGGACCAGTCCTTTAAGTTCTTTAGAATGTTTCTTCTTTACATAAGAAGAACCACCTTCCTTGAAACCCAAATCACCCTTCAAAGTCTCTACTCTCCTCTCAGGAGAACCAACACCACTTTCTCCTTTAGCATCAAAAAATCCAAGAGATGACACAACATTATTAGCAACCGGGGGGGTCTATCTCCCCTTGCTCAGTAATCCCATTTAAAACATTAAACTTATTATCATCATTAGGAAGAATCAGATATTCAGACACCATACCATTTCCAGAATCTGAAGTAGCCACTTGCATTGAATAATCCCGAATAGTAGCAACTTCTGGTGGAGAAACCACACCTCCCAAAACTAGCTCTGAAGTACCTCCTCCTTTAGTCACCCCACCCACATCAGGACTCCTTTCAACACTAACCAAATCCTTTAAAATAGAGTCCTTAAACCCAGCATCACTCACCACATGAAACCCATGCCTCCTCAATCCACAATTTTTAAATCTCCTTTTCCCATTATTGACATTGACCTAGGGTCCATAGCGAGCTTCGCTGACATCAACATCACCATCCACATTACGACTAGTAACTTTGAAAGAATTCACCATAGAAGGAACTTCCACTTTATTGTTGTTCTCAGGTTGCTTAGAACCAACCTAAACAGCAGTTAACCTGATATCCGAACAACTATTTTTGTAATGACCAATCTTACCACACTTGAAGCAGAAATTAGAGATCATTTCATATTCAATCCTCTGAAAGAATCTATCCGAGCTCCCCTCTACCCAAACACCTAGGGAAACCTTATTATCCAACTCGATACGAATACAAATTCTTGCAAATTCCCTCCTACCCCATTAAAACATGTTCCCATCAATCAAATATGGCGTACCTACTTTGGATGCAATCTTGCATACATTAATCTCATCCCAACACTGTAATGGAAGATTTGGCATCCTAATCCACAATGGAGTTGATAACCCTTTTAAAGAAGGAGAAAAAGTTGGTGAGCAGTTGTCAATACCAATGATATGTCCATTAACATACCATGGACCATTAGAAAGTACTGAATCCAAGGCTTTGAAATCATTAAAAGCACATAAAATCCATCCCATACCAGGCAAGGTCAGGTGAAATTTGCCAAACTCTGTCCATGGCCTCCTTAGTTCCAAGCTGATTACATTTAGAGGAACATTCTCACCAAAGACTTTAACCACAAATGCATTATGAAGCTTCTCAGAATTTTCCATTTCATTCTGCATATGCAACTTCATAGTTGAACCATCATCCATCAAACAAGCCCCAAAATCCAAATCAATGATTCCTATATTAGATTTCTTACTCCATGCATTTTGCGAAATGTTTCCACCATGATCTTTAGCATTAGGAACTATAGCAATATAACCATGAAGATTGCACGACTGCAACTCTCTGGACTCACATTGTTGAACCTTATCCAAATCAACCACCATCCAATTTAAACATAATTCTCCAGTATCAGGCTTAGCAATTGAAGAAACATATAATTTGCAAACATCACCATTACCAATTTCCCTATTAGAATTACCAACCACAGGATCAACGCTACAAAGACTTCTTGAAAGTTCGAAAGGGATGTTAAGCCCTACTGAACTAGTCCCGAGGCTAACCAAGAGGGGGGGTGAATTGGTTATTTAAAAATTTCATGATAACAACATAAATCTTTTCGATACTTAGCAGCGGAAACAAGTAAACAATAACGAAAAGATCAACCAACGATAACCACCCAAGCAGTTTATATTGAAAAGTAAAGTGCAAAATTGAATCAGAAAAGCAAACCAGATTTTATAGTGGTTCGGTCAACTTGACCTACGTCCACTCCCCGGAGCCTCCCCTCCGGGTATTGCACTAAACGAAAGTGACTCTCCTTTTGCTCCCACAGCAAGGCGGAGAAGCCTGTACAAAATACCTCCTTTTCACCACACGGTGAGGCAGAGAACCTGACCTCCTTTCGCTTCCTCCTGAAGCAGGCAGAGAACCTTCGAACTCCTTTTGCTTCCACCTGAAGCGGGCAGAGAACCCCGGATCTTCTTGCGAACGATCCTCCCACGAAGAACACCGACTAGACGACAGACAACGAGCGGAGAAGACGACTCTGATCCGTGCTTGGAGCAACCTTAGTGAATCCCTCACTAACTCCCCCTCACAAGATCTCTTCTCTCTCTCCCAACTCTCTCTTCTCTCTAGGGTTTCTCAGGGAAGGAAGGCAGCAAAAGATTTTTCCAAAAGTTGGAAAAAAGTTCTTTTAAAGGAGGGCTTAAAATTTGCCCTAAATCTCAACTGGTCGGCTAATATCGTCCAGGACGATCGGTAGATCGTCCTGTACGATCAGTTCAAATTCAGCTGATTCAGTCTGGACGATTAGGCTCTTCTGGACGATCAGTAGAAAAAGTTGTTCATATCGTTTCGTACGATACTACGATCGTCCGTGACGATTAGTGCAAATTGAGGAAAATCGTCCAGAAGACAGTTCGGGTCGTCCAGAGAAATCTGTGCTGGACGACCAAAAAATGACTTGATCGTCCAGGACGATTTGGACATCGTCCTGTACGATTAGTTCAAAAAGGCCCAAAATTGTCCTGAACACAGTTCGGGTCGTACAGCTGAAATGCACAAGACGATCACGATCGTCCGGGACGAGCCTGCGATCGTCCAGGACGATGTGATCGTATCAATTAAACATTAATTGCTTTCCTTAATTACCAGACTAATTTAGGCATGATTGTAGTGCATCGTCCAGGACGATACACGTATCGTCCGGGACGATCAGACCAAAATACTTAAAATAAAACTTGCCTAACTTAATCTGGCGGCTGGAAATTTCTGATTTGAGCATATCGTCCCGTACGATCCAAAGATCGTCCAGGACGATCTGCTTAATCAGACCCTCTTAACTTAGTCACCCTAATTAGGGTTTCTGTTTTAACTGGATCGTCCAGGACGATGTGGATATCGTCTAGGACGATCTGAACAAAATTGCAACAGAAACTCTAATTCACTCAATCTCTCCCCCTGAGTGTGTATGTGCAAGGTTACTTAGCTAGGGAATCAGTTACATTACAATTGACTCAATAAAAGGAAAAATCATACATTTAACACACTTGGACCCGATCTTGAGTTGGCTTGAGTGGCTCGCGGTCTTTTGTGCCTGAAACAGATTAGCCAAGCAAAACACACTGGAAACATGTTTGTCATCATCAAAATCAGATTTGCAACACTTCTCACCAAAGTGTCAACTTTAGAATCAAATCCATCTCTAATCCCAACAATATGGCTAGAGTTGCCTACTCCATTCACAACCATCATCAAACTATAGGAAGAAAAAGCATTAGCAGTAGAAACCAAATCACACCTCAAATCTTCAAGAAAATCAAATTTCTTGGGAATTTTGAAATTGCTTTCACCCATAACAATTTTCCCTTTACTAATATCCAGAATGATCTTCTTTGAAGCTAACAAATCACCTTCATTAATGACTAAATGTCTACCATTTTTAAATTTTATCATCACATTTTTCCCAGAAGAATTTGATCCAACACTCACAATTCCTTCTCTGAAAGTTGTTGAAGATGAACTAAAATATGATCGACCAGGAAACACTGAACCACAAGAGGAAAGATGATGACCTTCCTAAGGACCACCAGCCGATGGAGGCCGACAACCCTCCATCGCTATTGAAAACCCCATTGAAATGAGCAAACAAAAATTTGAAACTCTGCTCTCTCTCTCTAAAAACCCAGACCTTCTCTATCTTCTCTCTCCATAAAAGGTTCTAGGAGTTTTTAAAGATTATCAAAATAGCATCTCTTTTGAATAAATAACTCTTATTTTTTCATACTTCAAATCTCTCCCATTCTTTGTTAGAGGTGAGCTGGGAATATGAAGGCACCCCTTAGGACATAGCATGCCTCCTATGAACCTAAGAAGAGGTACAACCACTCACATTGGTTGGTAAACCTATTCCCTGCTGTTAGGTGCTATTCTTGTGGCATGGTAAGACAAATTTCTATGATTTATACTGTACAGCATATATCACATTTTGTGTGGAGGCCTAAATCAATTTCATCATAAGCATGCATTCGACTTATTCATAGAAGCATAAGGTGGAACCCAAAGTCACTTGAGTTCCCAAATTTAACCACTAATTAACTTTTTAGTGATGCTCACATAAAAGGCCGAATAAGAGCACATGGTACCTACATAGCAAGTTTTGAAGACATATGATGGGTGACATAAAGAAATTCATCATGCTAGAGGCTAAGGTAATAGCAATGGTTAAGCTAGGTGATAATTATACTAGAAAAGTGGTGAGCTTATGCACGATTGGAAATTCAATAAGTTTTTTTAATGAAAACATTCTTTTAGTAGATGGACTATAGCACAACTTAGTATTAGTTAGCTTTGTGACAAGGGGCTTTGAAATAAAATTTTTATCTACCAAATGCATGATTAGTTTAAATGAAAAAAAATATCTTAAACGGACAAATGATTAATAATGTTTACTTGATTGATCTATCTTGTAATAATAATTTAAATGCTTTTATTTTAAAACTATTATTGATGAATTAGTTAGTGAGGGGAGGTAATCTTTATAATGATTATTTAGTAAGTATGAATAGAGAGTTTGAATTGAGTATGATGGGAGGTTAACATATTTTATTGGTTTAAGTATGAATCAAAAAGATGATGGTACCTTTTTGAGTCAGACCATATATATTATAAAAATTTTAAAGAAATAGGATATGGAAGGTACTATAGCAATAAATACATTAATGAGCTCAACCATTCAGTTAGATAAAGATGTATGTGAAAAATTAGTAGATTAGAAGAAGTATAAGGGGATAATAGGATCACTTCTGTATTTGTCTACTAGCAGACCGAATATAATGTTTGGTGTTTGTCTATGTGCCAGATTCTAAGTCAATCCTAAAGAATCCTATATGACTATAGTTAAGAGAATTCTTTTATACCTTATGGGCACCCAAAACATAAGTATCCATTATCACAAGCATAGCTCTTTATTCAAAATTATATGATATTTGAACTCAGACTTAATAGGGTGTAAATTAGATAGGAAAAGAACTTATCACACTTGTCAATTCATGGGGTAATCATTAGTTTCCTAGTCTAGTAGAAAATAAATTTCAGTAGCCCTATCCACTACTGAGGTGGAATACATATTAGTAGGAAGTTGTGTTGCTCAAGTCTTATAGTTAAAGTAATAAATCTTTGACCTTGGCCATTTTGTCAGCACTATAACAATCAAGTGTGATAACACTAGTGTTTTCTACATTTTAAAAAAATCTAATTCAAAATTCTCTCTCAAAGCATATAGATATAAGAAACCACTTCATTAGAGATCATGTTTCCATGGGAGACAGAAGTTCATTACATAGCTACAGAGAATCAATTGGCAGACATTGACAAAACTTCATCACATAGCTACAGAAAATCAATTCCAGACATTTTCATAAAACCTCTAAAATATAACACCTTTAGAACACTTAGCACAAAATTAGGTGTCATTGATATTCATGCTTAGAAAATTTGGGGTAAAGGCAAAATTAGAAGCATGTGTAGTTATTTGTTTATTTTATACTTTCTCTTTTTTGTGCTCGCGCTTATGTTTTTCTTTTTTTTTTTTTGGTTGGTTGTGTAAGCTTAGTTGTTATAGAACTTTTCCCTCATCATCACACAAAAAATAAACTTTTGAAATTAAAAAAGAATTTAAAAAATTATTAAAAATTAAAGAAAAACTCACATCATATAATCTAATCAACTTCACATTGTACGATTAGCACCACACTAAGCATCCTCACAGATATAAGGCAGCATGCATCACTCCCTCATGCATTCTAGACCGATGCCTTTTGAGTTACCAAATTCTAGCTCTTTTTACCAACACCACTCTTCAATTCCTTTTGACTTTGAGTTTTCCTTTCAAATCATAGCTTCTTAATGTATTTTTTGCTAGCCTAAAAGTCAATTAAGAGCTTCCTCTATTCTATACTGATAGTTCTATCCATGTAGTATTTTGTAGACATCAAGGGGATGAGTATGCAGAACAGGAAGAGAACAAATTCAATGAGGAAGGGGGAAACCTTCCAGGACCAACTCCAGTACCAGCACTAGCACTGGCACTTGCTTACTGGTCCCATGCCTATCACTCAATCGTGGTGAGACTTAATCGTATGAAGGTAAACAGGGACAACAGGCCCAAGACACTACTTAGCATAGGGAGTGGCTTTACAAGCTGCATGAGCTTCTCTAAATAACATGCGCTACACCTGCGTTAGTATTGGGAAATCTAATAAATGTACCAACAACAACACGAGTTACTCCAGCAACACCCCCAACAGATCTAATAGTAGCACATGGTAGTTCGAGCCTGGTCCAGTCTACCCTTCACTAGTACTTTCAGCCACTACCACCTGATTAGGGCCTTCTTACTTATAGGGTTTTGTATTATGGTTTTGTCATTATAGTTTGTGTTATTTATTTCCTTTTTATTTTTCTATTGCTCCTTTTTTGTGATGTCAAAAGCATGACTAGGTGTTGGTAGGTTGCATTTTTTATTTTTGTTTAGTTATATATATATATATATATATATATATATATATATATATATATATATATATATATATATATATATATATATATTTGCTCTTGTATTTATTACATTCTTATTCTTTTAATTAAAAAAATTAAAAATAAACTACTTTCCCCATTTTAGTAGAACTCTGTTAGTGAGGGGAGATTTGGAGGATATAAATCTAAACATGAAAATTAAGCCCAAAATATTTATCATCATCAAAAAGTGAGAGATTATTACAATTTGTGATCTCGAGCCTATGATTTTGATGATTACAAATATTATTGGTTTTCTAATTCATTTCTCCTCGTTATTCCATTGCATATTTTTGCTTATGTGCACTAACATTTCAGGTTCACCATACGCCATGCAATAAAGGATGTAGACTCAAGACTGGGTAGAATAGGTGATGTTTTGCAAGAGTCTATATTTTTATTGATTTAATTTTATATTTCTTGAGTCAAATGTCCTATAAAAGTTGTATGTCATCTTAGTGACCGTGCACACACATCAAAAATTAAATGTTTTAATTTTTAACGTGTTTATACTATACGATCTATATCATGCCATATAATTTGGATAAAATAAGGATTAGTTAAAACATTTAAATAAGAAATTTTAACTCTCTACTAATCATACCATACAATACATTATCGTACAGTATGATCAATTGATATCAAGAACTCCACTATTAATCATAAATTAGGTAATATTTTAAATTTTAAAGTGTGGTCTATTTGTGTAGTATAAATCCAGTTGTATAGTATGATACTTAAGTAATTACCTAAATAAAGATCAGGAAATTAGTTAATTTCATCAATGTTAATTTGTCGTTATAGGTCATATGGTATGATGTAGATCATACTAGACGATCGACAGATATGATTTTCAATCTTCCAGGGGTTTGTATTGGATGAACTATGATTCAATTGAACTAATCCTACTGTATGATTTAGATAATACTGGACGATTGGCATAGATAATTTTTAATCATCTAGGGGTTCATACTAGATCAACTATGATTTGATTGTACTAATCATATTGAATAATCCTCAAATTATTCATGACAATTGGTGGAATAAGTTTAAACTAATCATACAACACAACACTTATTGTACGACACTAAAGGGATTTTTGAACTAATTGTACTATAAAATCCTCAGACAAAGTTAATTATTTATTTATAATATTTATAATTTAATGCTTTAATTCTTTCAATTCATTCGTGCCATTATCATAATAGCCCTGAGAACCAAGGCCTCCTTAGAACACGTAGCCCAGTAGCTTGAGGTATTTCATCCTAAAAACTTTATTGATAGTTTATGAAGTGTGATTGTTACTCATCTGATTTAATTTATTAAATTAATCATTTACTAAATTTTTTTATAATTTATTGAATTTTTGTATTTATTGAGTAATTTAATAAAGTTGGTTTGACCAATTATTGACTTTTTTACATTGAATTATAAAAGTTTTATATCTTTTATAAATACTAGACCTAATTACGAGTCTAATGCTTTTGAGTATGTGTCAATTTAATTTTTTTATAATTAGTTATGTCATTTACATGTTTGGTCATATTTAAAGAATAAATTAATTATCTAATTAAAGAGATTTTTATTTCTGCACTAAATCAACTTCAAATCTCTTGAAATCTTCCCAAAATATCACTAGTGACTTTTAGGGATGATTACAAGTTCTTACAAATATTTAGGACTTTTCTTATTCTTTAGTTATTTAATTTAATTAGCTAATAGATTTTCTTGATTTTTAAATCACTTTTATTTTGATTGAATTTCAAGGGGCTTTTAATTTTTCTCTGTTAGGCATTTAATTCTAAGCAATCTAAAGCTTAAAATGTATTTTTAGGAATTATTTTAGATTTTTTATGAATTAATGAAGATTTTATGTTAATATGTATGTATATTTTGGGTTCATTAAAGAATAGATCAAATGAACTCCAAAAACAATGAAATTTAAAACATAGGTTCTTCTAAACAATTACTTCAAACTCACTGAATTTGGATTCCTTAAAGTCTCCCTAGGTTGCATAGGTAATCCCCTAAGGTAAATACATCTTTACCTTAAAAGATTTTTTTTGGACAATCTAACTATGTAATTGGGTTGAAATTAGTTCTTACCCTTGAAGAGAATATAACAAACCCACAAAAGCATAAAACCTAATTCTTTATGGATTCTTGTGGGTCAATTTTCTATATTATAGGTCAAATGTTAACATATAAACTTGAGAAAAGTCAATCGAGCCCCTAGAGCTTTTCAATTGACATTAAAATTTTTGTGTATGTACGATATATGCCCAAGAATCATCCATATAAATTTCACCTCATTGTGAATTATTTTTAAGAGTCATTTCAAAAATACCCCTGGGATTATAATTGAAATTACCTTTAATATATATGAAATTAAAGTATGCAAACTTAGGGCTTTTATAAAGCTCCTCAAGATGAATCCATAGAGCCTAAGATCACCAAATTTGAACAAGTGGTTATGGAGTTATGAATTTTTAAAATTCATATGATTTCTTTTATTTTATTTCAATGGATTCACAAAGTCATCAACCTTTACACATGGTGCAAATCTAATTAGTGGGGCAATGATTGCTACGGTAATGATATTACACTCTTTCATTGGGGCCATCCAATCCATGATAAAATAAATGGGATTTAATCCTAATCAAACTGTGGGATTTTGATATATGTATAATTTAAGTTGTTGATTGTAATCAATGGCTAGGATTTAATCTTCAACATTCCACTTAGATCATTGACCGGCAGCATCTTTTGGCCAAATTTAAGAAATTAGTCATAAATATCCCATTCAAATTTCCCATAGAGCATCATCTGAGTATGAACCTTCAAACCAATGGTCAGATCCCATTGGTTTGAATGTTGTCTTCACACTTAACCAAAACTAACTAGATTAGAGCTCATGATTGATCTCCTACCTTGGGGAGTAATCCAATTGCTAAGGTTAAAGAAGCTTCGACTAGATCAAGAGAACTTTTTAAATTTAGAGAGCAAGATTGGAGGAGTAGTGGATCAAAATTTAATTTTCAAATGGAGGAGGGTCACCAGAGCACAGCCAAACCCACCATAAACCACCACATAAAGAGCTAGGAGATTAAGGATTGAGTGTTCACACTATCAAGAAGCTATTCGAATAGAAAAACACAACCCTTCATCAAATAAAATCATGGTATTCATACGCACTTCAAATGAACATGGTCAAGAAATTAGCTATGTTCAGGCTACCTCATCCATTGAGTCAGGTTGGATGCTTCAATGAAGCCTTATGAAGGCTTCTAGGGAATTCTAAGGCTTAGGGTCACATGGATTGAAAGCTTAGGTTGAACCCATGGGACATATCAGTGGCTTTTTGAATTGCGGCTAGCTCTAGCCACCATATATGGGGAGACTAAAATGGAGTGTGTTTCAAAGCTTCCTAGAAGCAATGTTGGAGCCAACATGTCTTTGGCTAGTCAAGGCATGCAATGTGGTTTGAGTCTAAGTGATTTTGGATACTTTATATCAACCTAATTCGCTGACCTAGGCATGCCCATGGACTAGGCTAACCATGACAGGTTTATATAACCAAGTGCCATGCAATTTAAGAGCTAGCTTGAAATTATTTAACTTTGGTTGAGCTTTGGCTCATTGGAAAATACTTTTGGACACTTGGGTTAAGCCATATGGCTAGCACAAGTTGACCTAAGGGTTGGGTCACCTAAGGTTACAACCTAGTGACCCAATGGTCAGTCTCATGGGTTCAATTTGATCTAGTCCTGCTTACATCAATATAATTGAATGGGATGTACATGTACTTTTATTTTGTCAACCTATGTTAAGTTATTTGACTTTGTTGGACCATTGGCTAAGGTTGGATCCATCAAATTCCAAAGGACATTTGGTCAAAGCTTGGGTAGATCTTTAAATTTGAATCATACATTCAAATACTTAAGGGACCTTTTGGTTAACCATAGTTAACCTTGGCTTGAGTTTGGCTTAAGTCATTTCAAATAATGTTTTTGACATGTTTGAATTAGTTTCATGCAATGGTGAAGCTTGGATGCATGAAATGCATGTTTAAATTTTAGTAAGTCCATTTGGTCAACCAAGGTTGACTTACTCAACCAAGTTTGACCATGGCTTAAGTTTAGATTCAGTGCACTCCAAATCAAAAATGAAATTTGTTCGAGGAGGTTTCATGATTTTGTTTGAGTGATCCATATTGGGGTTTAAGGGAAATTCATGTTGAGGAGGTTTTGGGTTTTAGGGATTCAATAATTTTATGGTTAACCATGGTCCACCAAGGGTTCAACATTAGCTCAATACATTATGTAAATGATAATTATCATGCTCAATGGATTTGGTAAGGTTTATAAGTTTAATTCCATAAGATGACATGTCTATGGCATAGGATATAAATATTTGAGAGTTTTTTAGCCTTGGAATATGCATTGAGTTTAATAGGTTTTTTTTTTTGAAAATGCAAATTGCATTAAAGATAAGAACTAATTACATAGAAATAAAAGGCTCACATTCCTTCTTTAACAAGCTAGAAAAATTAGATGAAATACTAGCAAACGAAAAACTATCAAAATAGAAACTATCCTGTAATGCCAAAGTAGCACAAACATCGGCTACCTTGTTACACTCCCAATTAACATGATTGAAAATAACTTTATTGAAATCAGTCAAAAAGAATAAATCCTTTATACTCCTAGTGTTGAATTGCCACCGTGACTTCTTCAAAGATTCTTGAATGAAATTGATAATATTTATATTATCTCCTTCAATTATAACTCCTTTACTATCCATCATCCAAGCTTGCATAAATTCCTTTATAGCTAAAACAGCCGCCAACTTCAGTTGGAAGACATCCAAGTGAACTACCTTCTTCCCAAATGCCAACAACAACCTCCCTTTATGATCTCTAAACACACCTCCCATCCCACCTTGATTAGATTCCAACAAAGATGCATCCACATTAATTTTGATCCAACCTAGTGGTGGAGGGCGCCAAACTTTAGTAAACTCTTCTAGGAGATTAACACCCCAGCTATTTAGTATTGGATACAATTTTTGTTTAGATAAGAATAGAACATTTGTTGGCACCAGCAAAGATGGAGAAGCAGTCTTCCCATGAACAAGATCATTTATGTTTTCCAGGATAGAAAAACTGTTGTACAGTACATTCTCACCATGTTAGAAAAATGAGTAGAATGTCTTCTAAGTTCTTTCAAGCAACTTTCCAATGATTGAAATATGGGAATGTAGAATCCCCATTGATTCAACTTGAGAATGATCTCCTTCATGAATTTACAATGGACCACAATATGAGCGTAGCTTTCCACATCTTGGCATCCTCTTGGACATAAGTCATTTTGACTTAACCTTCTATATTTAAGAAACTCATTTGTAGGAATGGCAAACTTACTCATTCTCCACCAAAAAAGCTCCACTCTCGGGTTATGCTTTAGATTTCTTAACCAATTTGCAAACTCATAGTTTTCCTCCTTAGAACACCTCTTCATTGTTTCCTCAAATGCCATAGCAGTGATAGATCTCCCATTAAGGTTGTACATAAACTCCAAATAGTCCATCTACACATCATGAATAATAGGAACCTACAAAATCAAAAGAATGAGGTGATCATTGAAAAAATTCTACAGCATCTCTACATTCCAGCTGCAATCCAGCAAGATGAATTGATTCAGCATTATCTTTTCCATACCTACAGAATCTGCTAGCATTGGCCAAGTGTTAAAGCACTTATCTAATAGCCAAATATCCTTCATTACATGAATATTCTTCCCATCAACAACTCTCCATCTAACTATTGGTTTAAGGAATTTTCCAACCTCTAACAAAATCTGCCATGCCGTTGAAGCTCCTCTCTTTCTTTCTCCATTTAAGGTATTATTATCATATTTAGTAATAATATTCTTATGCAACAAATTTTCAGTATATTAAATACATTTCCATGCTAACCTTGATCTTAGAGGTCCCACCCGATGAATAGCCGAATGCAATCCCAAACCTCCTTCAGTTTTTGGTTTACATAAAACATCCCATTGAATAAAGTGTAATCCCTTCCTTCCATTGCCTTTATGCAAATAAACTCTTTGCAACATTAATCTAATTGATATAAAACTTTCTTTGGAACCATAGAGTGTGTTGATAAAAAACTTAGTAATGATAAAAGGGAGGACTTTACAAGGGTTATCTTACCAGCCAAAGATAAATGTTTACTTCCCTAAGCATTTAGTCTTTCCAATATATGATCAATCATGCATTCAAAATCATATCTTCATAATCTTCTTAAAGCCACCTTAACTCCCAAATAGAGCAGCTCCATAACAACCTTAAAACCAAATTTCTTCCTTATTTTATTCTACATTTGATGCTTCACATCTTTACCAAATAAAATTTGAGACTTGAAGTTATTAACTCTTTACCCCGTCCACGCACAGAAATCTGCAACAATGGCCTTCAACTCTTGGGCCGATTTTGTAGAAGCTCAAGAAAATACTAAAACGTCATCTGCATATAAAAGATGTGTAATTTTCTGAGCTTTGGGTGAAATCTAAAGTCCCAATTCCTGTCCTCTTTGATTTATTGCATTTGATAGAAGTTGGCAATACATAATAAATAAAAAACGTGACAATGGGCAAACATGGCGAAACCCGCTTTCAGCCTTTATCCAATTAGAAAGTCTTCCATTTATGATGAAAGAAAACCTCACATTCGTTACACATTCCATGATCAGCTTACAAAAAGATAATGGAAACCCAAAAACTTTTAACACTTGATTTAGAGTTGGCCAACCCTTGCTATCATATGCTTGCTCCATCTCTAATTTCACTGCCATCAGTCCCTTCTTATTTTTTGAGATCTTAAATTTGTTGAAGATCACTTGAGCAAGCAAACAACATTCAGACATCAATCTATCTGGTATAAACGCAAGTTGTTCTTCCAAAATCATGTTTGAGATACAAACATTCAGCCTATTTACCAACATTGTTGTAATCAACTTATATGTGGTTAGACAAAGGCTAATCAGTCTGAAGTTGGATGGTATTGATGGATTCTTCACCTTGGGGATTAACACAAGAAAATGGTCTTTCCACTCATCCTTGATAGAACCAATTTTAAAAAAATTGTCAACAGCTTTCCAAGTTGATTCTTTCACAATACTCCAAAAGAATTTAAAAGACGAAGGTGTAATCCCATCCAACCCAGGAGATTTATTTCTACCTTGTCGAAACACTGCAGTATTTAATTCTTCCCATGTAAATTCTCCACTCAAGAACTCCACCTCCTAGAATTTCAACTTCTGGGTTTAGGGAATAACAGGCCAACCCGCCATATTACAGTTTCTAGATCTCCATTTCTTGACAAAAAAATTCTGAAAAATAGTTAAAATTTGCTTAAAATTTTCCACCAAGACATTGTTCTCATCTTTAATTTGTCTAATAAGGTTTCATTCTTCTTTGCTAAAGCATACTTGTGGAAGAAATTAGAATTAACATCACCTTCTTCATGCCATCTCACCTTTTCTCTTTGATTCCACCAAGTTGATAATCTTCCTAACGTCACATTAAGATCATGTACATTGCTTCTTAGCAAGTTTAGTCTCTCCATCGTCAAGCCCCCTTCTGAAGCTTCCTCCAATTGAAGTTCCATAATTTCTTTCTTTAATTCTTCCTTCAACAAGTTCAAGCTCTTACATTTACTTTTGTTCCAGAAAAATACGCCCCTCAAGGTTCATCATCGCTTCCTCTACAAGATATCCATATCATTACCAATATTAGATTTCTTCCAAGAGTTTACAACTATGCTCCAAACCGCTGGATAGGATTTCTAGGTATCCTCAAATCTGATCATTCTCGAGTTGTACTGGGCTTCCAACACTTTGAAAACTATTGGACTATGATTGGATGCCACCCTTGCTATATGTCTGACTTTTGCCAATGGAACCTTTTGTAGAGCCACCGAATTCAACAGGCACCTATCTAGACTTTCCCAAATTCTCGAAGCACCATCTTTGTTATTGCACCAAGTGTAACTTGGTCCAACTATACCAACATCATGAAAATTATTGTTACACATAAACAACTTCATCTCCTGAGGCCCTTGGGAAGACAGGAACCTCTTGCCCCCTCTCTTATCTTCTTTAGACAAAATACAGTTGAAGTCCCCGCCTATCACAAAAGGTTTATTTCCCACAACAAACTTTTCACGAATCTCCCATAAACTTCTCCTCACATGAAAGTCCTTGTTACCATACACAGTAGCCACCATCCATGAACCAATCAAAGGAGCATCAAGAACTCCAATAACGTCTTGAGAAGAATGATCCACAACCTCAAAAGAAACCTTATTTCTAACCCACATAACCAAAGTCCCACCAGAAGTACCCTCTACAGGATGATGAAAGAAATCCCATTCCCTCCCAATTACCTTATCAACATCACCCCTTTGAATATTTGAAAGTTTAGTCTCAATAAGAACAACAAAAAATCCCCCATTATCCTTCACAATCTCTTTAAGATAAAGGGAAGCCTCCCTCTTCTTGGCCCCCCTACAATTCTAAAACATAAAGGAAGACATTAATTACCTGGAGGGGAAAAATCCCCACCTCTCTTGTTACCCTTAACTTTCCCTCTTCTATTTTTGCAAGGAACTTCAACAAGGACCAAGGACTTCCCTTCTTTAGCATGTTTGATTTTACCTGAACTTGAATTAAAATCGGCATAACCAATTGGAACTCCACAACTTGGTTTTAACTTAAGATGCTGGGTATAACCTCCCAGAGAGCCCACCTCCTCATTATCTTCTATACGATTAGAAGAAAGTATACTACCTTCCACTTTCTTAAGTGAGCAATCAACTTCCATACCTTCATTCAATTCTGGTTCTCCATCTACCTCTTCCAAAATACTGAATTTGTTTATTAAACTAACATCATAACCATTAGATGGTTGAATCCTACCTTTTGTACCTCCCATATTATGATCATCAATAAGACTTGTCTTGGAAATATGGGATTCATCATTCTTGACATTTGGTACTACTTCAATAATCTCCCCATCTTCAATACTAGACTGCTTATGGGCCCCTAAAGCCTTCACTTGATTAACCACATTTCCTTCATTATTATGAACCATAGCACCATTAACCTTCTTAAAATTTGTAAATCTATTATTTCTGAACTTAACATGTATCCATGATCCGTATTCATCATTTAGTGCTGTAATACCTTCTTCCTGGATATCACCAACTTTTACATCAAGAGGCGCAACATGTGCTGTCTTTGTAGAAATATTTTTATTATCAGGGCAATCTGCTTTCAAATGCCAACTTTACCACACTGATAACAAAGAGATGATATTTTTACATACTCAACTCTTTGAAATGATCTACCATGCATTCCTTTTATCCATACTCCTTTGGTTAGTTTTTGATCTAAATTAATTCGAACACATACTTGGACATACTCTCTCTTACCCCACTTAAAGGAATTTCAATCAATGTACAAAAGTACTCCAACCATAGATGCAATTCTTGCAATATTCTATTCATCCCAGTAATGTAGTGGTAAGCAAGGCATGTGAATCCATACCGGTGTTGTGAGGCCTTTTAACGATTCTGGTGAAAATGAGGGGGACCACCTATCCATGCCGATAATATGGCCTCCAATAAACCAAGGGCCACCACTTAAAACTTCCTCCAATGCTTCAGAATTCTTAAATGAACACAAAATCTAATTTAGACCTAGCGTTGTTAAGTGGAAACTACTATATTTATTCCATGGCCTTCGAAGCTCCATACTACACATTGGAAATGGAATGTTATAACCAAGTATTTTAATCCAAGCGAGTTCTTCAAAACCTGGGAATTGGCAGTTGACTCCATACTATAATTTAACATAATGTGATTAGTTTTCTTCAAGGCATTTATGAAATTTTCTTTAGGGCCAGCGACTTCACTATTCATAGGACAATCACTACCACTTTTCATACCACTCTCAAAATTTGGTAAAGGAATATGATTATCCTTCAGAGAACCATTACCCAAAGTACCAGCTGCATTCAATTCAGAACCATCTATTAAAACCTCCTTAGCAACATGGTCAACCTTATCGCAAGCGGGATGCTTCTCGTAAGATTCATGAAAATTTTTGTTAACTTCACGCAAGGAATTCACATTTATGACACTGTTGCCAGGGATTGCATTTGAATATCCAAATTTGTTAACATAAATTTTAATTTCCAACGATGAAGCTTCATGATCATTCGATTTCTGTGGTGATTCAACGACATACTTCAATTACCGAGGAGTAAAACACTTAGAATTTGTCAAAATACCTTTACCCTTACCTTCCATAAAATAAATCTTCTTCAAAGGAATTTAAAAATCCTCCTTGATTACCAGAGGACTTGCAAAAACCTTCTTACACGCTTCAGAAGCATCATGCCCTAGAATTGGACAGCATCAATTTACATATGCCCTATTTTGTCCACCTAATCCACCAGAAGGCCGATCATTAGTAGGTGTTTTCATCGATGGCTGGTCGCCGTCTGCCTCCATAACCTACCGAAATGCCGAAGATGGTTGAAGAAAATTGGGAAAGGTGAAATTTGAAAAAAGGGGATTTTCTCTCTCTAACGTTATTTTCTCTCACCAAATCAATGCTGCCATTAATTGGATCTCTCGAGTTTAATAGGTTAGATGACTTGGAATGCTCCCAAAATAATGTTATTGACCACAGAGACATATCTTATCAATATACAGTAAACTGATCTTGAATCCAAGGTTATTTAGTTAGGGTTTTAGGTGATTTAAAATTCCCCAAAATCAGGATATGGACCTAGGGGGTTTGAGTTTAGTTTTAAGCTTTGGATTTTGTAGTTTAGATTTTTTATTGGATTTAGATAGTTGTTTTGGTTTGAATTTGATTTGATTAAAGATTTAGAGGGTTTTTAACTTTGACGAGCTTAAATCATTGAAAATATGATGATTGTTAGTGATTGAATAAATGACAAGGTGACAATGGCTAGTAGCTATCAATTAATAGATTTGAGGTTTGATTTTACTTTAGATGTTGAGTGTTAATATGAAGGTCAATGATTTGTTGACCTTATTGTTGAATGAGGATAACTAAACCATCACTATTCATTTCAAACCAAATTTCAAATCCACTTCAAATCAAATCTAAATCAAATTTAAAAAAAAAAACACAAATCAAATCTAAAATCTTCATTTGATAATTACCTTTAGATTGTCATTTAACCCTACACTCAATCATTAAAAATCACCTAAATGACTTTCAATGATATGAGTAATCAAAATAAATTAATTCATTTTAAAATACCAAAACCAAATCCAAAATCTCAAACCAAATTAAAGCCAAAAACTTTAGGTCCATACCTCCTTCTGGTGAAATTTTAATCATCTCAAAAGTATGTCAAATTATCTTAGATTCATGATTAATCACTTGCATATAAATTGGGCATGTCCCTAGAGCTAGTCCTATAAATTTCAAAGCAATCCAAGCTCTCTATCCTTAAAAACTAAATTTATTTTCAAGGCTGTAAAACCTTCAAATATAGCCAATGCCACTAAACCATTCATCTTCTAGAAATTTCCCTTGGATGCCCTCCCACAAGCTTTTAACATGTCTATAAGCAATGTTATATTTGTTTTTGAAAGTGCGAATAGGTTGTTAGACCTATTAATTATATCCCTAGGCTAACCAAAAGGGGGGGGGGGGGGTGAAATGGTACTTTTAAAATCTCTTGGATCATACAAAGTATTATGAGAAAGCTTAAATAGAGGGCTTCAAGAAACATTAAAAACTCAAATCTATTGAATTTGATCATACAGTTCAATCCCATATTATACAGTATAATTAGTTTAAAATATCCATGTTAGTATTATACGAGGAGTAAGAAGTTGTATGATCAGTTGAAGTTTAGGGTTGATCATCCAGTATGATAAGATAATCATCTAGTATGATTATTATAATCAAATTGGTTATCATCCTGTATGATTGGCAACGATGAAATTTTGTCCAATGTAAAGATTGGGTCTTAAAGTATGATTTATCCAATCATATAGTATGATCCTACTGGACAAATTAATCCAAATTTGATTCATAATTATAGGATTAACTTATGTAAGATTTAATTATATTGTACATTTTGATAACTATTATACAGTAAGATTAGTACATAATTTGTATTTTAAAAAATTGCCTAAATTATGATTGGCGCCTAAGATCATGATTTCAACTAATCATCATATACGATCAATATAATCCAGTATGATTTTTTTGAATAGCCTTAACAACATAATTAGCTATTTTAATGATTTTCTAATAAGCTGATCATACAGTAAGAAACATATTGTATAGTATGATTAGTTCAAAAAGTAATTCTTCTAATTTTTCTCTCTATCTCACACCCCTGAGTGTTTGTGCAAGCACGATCACCTGGCTAGCATACACCTTTATAGGACTTGACTCATGAAATTCAAAAATACTTAAATGAATTTTAGAGACTCTTTTAGCATATCCTATTCTACCCTATCATAAGCTCCAAATATTCATTGAATAGTGCATAACATACCTAAAATTTTAGTACACACAAAAGTAAATGTATTGTACAAATACTTGGAGACACAAGGATTCAATCAGTAATGTTTGTTATAATAAAAACTATAAACTTGGGAGCCCAAGTTGCAACATCTAGTTCCCTCATATGTCATGCACAGTTTATCCAATATTTCTTTCCCCGTAGTACAGGTAGATACTCTCATATAATCTTCAGATTTTAAAGTATAGAAAAAATAATTCAAATATTTAACTATAGATTAAAATAGTGGTTGATATTTATCAATTTTTTAAGGGATGAAGCAAGGAAAAGAGGTTGGGATTTACAAAAGGGATTTGTTTAAACTTGAGCATTTCTTTCTAGAGGATAATGGATGAAGGCTAGTGGGCAATTTGAGATTCTGAAACAATTCAGAATTGCCCTAGTCTATTTTTTATTGGGCTTTAAGTTTCGAAGAAGAATAATTTTATGTGTGTTGACATTTTATTAGAGATTTAGGATTATATTCCTGATAGTGAGGGCCTAAGATTTCAAGTCCACCTCAGAACCTAGATGAAAGTTGGGCCACTATGTAGTAGCAACCCGAAGACTTACATTGGACTAGATTGGAAAGATAATTAAACAACCTAAGTGTTTTAAAACCATGATTCTGGCCTCATGAAAGATGGGTAGCCTGTTATTTATTAATGTTTGAAGAATTTGAGATGGACATCTATAGAATTTCTTAAGTGGTCCATTTACTTATGTGTTGCTTAATTATGCATAAAGCAATTAATTTTTAATTAACATATTTCTAATGCAATGCATGCAAATTAACTCTTTTATTTAAAAGCGATATGTTTAGAAAATAGATTTTTCCTATAGAGCACAAAATCCTCTTAGATAGAATTAAACCTTTATAGGCAAGGTGATTTGCTACTACCAGCAGGCATAGAGGTGCCTAAAAAGGAGGGACAAAATGCATGAATTCATGAGAACTCCAATTGTGCTCTCTCTTACCTCCTATGAACATTTATATTTCTATGTGATCTTAATTTCTTTTACTTGAATATGAGTAGAAGAATTATTTTTGTCCATAAGAGCATAACATAATCTAGGATAAAATAGAATATGCTTGAAAAAAACTATAAAAATAGACAATTTATAATGCATAAGTAATTTAAAGAAAGTTTTTTAAACCAAATGAAAGAATATAAGAATAAAGGCCATGTGGTAAGCACCACTTAATTACAAACCAAGGTCTGCATGAATTTAAATATGGCCAGGTTACACCGACAACAACCTTGATTATATTCCTATGAAATAATGTAAGTTCCTTTTTCAAACAAAACATTTCTTTTATCTTCAAATTTCTATCGCTTCTTTCTTCAGGAACCTTATTTTCATTAAGTTTGGACATCAAAATTAAATAACTCTCCCATAAAGGATATTTCTTTCCTCTTTGGACGCCAAATCTCTAAGAAAAGGCTTTACTTTATGAACTTTCACAACTCTTAACCCATGTTACATAGGAAAATTTAAAAGAGAATCTATACTCCCTACATGTTAGTAAAAAACAAAGTTCATAAAGAAAATCATCCATGAAAAACCCAATCATAAATGTCACTTGCTCTTTTTGAGCAAACATATTAACTTGGACATGCTTTTAATTTTTGGGGGACTAGGCAATAAAGTGCATATGCACAAATTTTATTAATTAAAATTATAATAATTATTAACCCCCTTTTCATAGCCCTGCATAACCGTGATAAATATTTAACATCCAAATAATTCCTAATTTGGGAAAATCTAAATGCCCATCACTGATCACATCAATAATTACTTTAAGGCATGTGGAAAGAAAGTGTAATAAAATTAGGTTATTCATTCATCAAAATGAAAGTACATTTCACATTTAAGATAAAACTTATAAGAGAATAGTGAGCTAGCCTATAGCTATAGTTGTTTGTTCTAGCAAGCAATCTATAGTGTGTGAAAGGGGTTGTGTGGCTTAGATATTTCCTAAGTTTAATATTGGTAAATTTTTTCTAACACTTGAGTTTTATTTGTTCAAGGTCAAAGGGTATTTATGTTCAAGGTTATGTTTTAATGTTTTAATATTCATTTTTGTAGATGAATTTTAAGTGTTAAAGTTAATTACTATTTGTGTCCTTTAGCTCCTATATTTTAACTTATCATTTAACCCTTAATGCCTTATGAATCCTATACACTCATATCCCCTAAACAGAATTTAACAGAAGGTATGAAGGCTTCCATTTATTAGTGATTTATTATTAATTATTTAAGTTGAACAATGTGGGACTAACTTAATAGCCTCATTGGCCCGGGTTACCCGATATTTACCATGTTACTTAATTAATATATTATGGTTTGATAATCATTTTATCAATTTTAATTAGTTTATTACTTATTTTAGAGTTATTATTGGCTTATCATCAATTAGTTTGTTGCTTTTTCACAACAGGCTCTAGGACATGGCCTCCTTAGGACACTTAGCCCCGCAGCTCAAGTTAGTCTGGCCTATAAACCATATTGATGAAGTGTATTAATGATATTACTGATTTGTTATTTTATTTGAGTTCATTAAGTTGTTTGATTTAGGAAATGTTTTCTTTTAAATAAATTTATTAAATATTTGATTATTGTTGTTAAGTAGATTTGACTTTAGGTTTGAAATTTTAGTTTAATTTTAATTTTTAAAACTTTATATTTTTTAGAAATATTAGATTTAATTTATGATTCAATGTAATTGAGTATGTATCATTAAGATTTTTTTTATAATTAGCTATGCTTTTTTTAAAATTCAGCCCCTTTTACTGAATTATTTAATTAATAATAAAAGTAAAATTTCATTTTGTTTCCAAATCAACTTCAAACTTCTTGAAAACTTCCCCAAATATCAATAGTGATTCATAAGGATGATTTCAAGTGGTTGGAACCATTTTGATATTTTTATTTATTTTGTTTAATTAAATAAAAATTTTCACTAGTTTTTCAAATTACTTTTACTTTATTTAGAATTTGATGTGGCTTTTAATTTTTGTGTGTTTAGATTTTAATTATGAGAAATATGAGCTTTAAAAAATATTTTTAGCATTTTATATGAATTAATTATGAAATAATTATGAACCGAGGTTAATTATGCATGTGAGACTTGGGATCCCTACTTAATGGTCTAAATGATATTCAATTGCAAAGAAATTTGGATTATAGGTTCACCAGAACCTATGCTTTGAGTCCCCAAAAATTTTCTTCGTGGTGGTCCTCCTATGGTTCTCAATTTGATCACCTAGGGGAAATATAATTATGCTCAAGGATTTAATTAGGGAAAATTTGACATGGGATTAGGGTGAAATCAGGGGCTTTCTAATCCTTACCCCAAGCACATTCAATCCACAAAAAATAAAAACCCAAACCTCATTGGAATAGAAATTTACCCAATTTGAAATCATAGTTTAATTATTAACCCATGAATTTAAATTGGCTAATTAAAGCCCTTGAACACTTCAAATAGAGCTGATTAATTTTGAATATGTCAATAACATGCCAAAAATTAATTCCCCATAAGTCTCAAGTTATGATGATTTAACTAGGGTTTATAATTTCAAACATACCATAGGAGAATTCTAAAATTACCTAAATTGCATTAGGAATCTTAATTACAAACCTTAAGGCTTTTTTAGGGCTCCGCAAAACTATTCCAATGAGTTTAAGAACACCCTAATTGGATAAGTGTGTGAGGAATTATGAAATTTTTAATTTATAGTGACTTTTTTATTTTTAATTAACCAATTACACAGTCAACCATGCTTTAACATGCTACATTGTGCGATCGGTCAACCAATTAATGGTAGCTAATATTAAAATATAGGATTAAACATAGCCATTTGGTATACGATAACAAAATTGTGGTTTAATCCACTCTAAGACCAAGGGATCTAATGGGAGCCATTGATCAAGATGAATGGCTCTGATTTCATCTTTAACCTCCCATAGGATCTCTCAGTTGTCAGCCCATTTTTGTATGATCTGAGAGATCTAACCAGTAAAATTGAATGAAATTTCTCAAAGAGCTTCACCATGACCTAGACCTTCAATCTAACAGTAAAAAACACTCTGTTTGGAAGTTCACTTCATACTTTATCGAACAACCTAGCTAGGGAGCTTGAGATTGGGTGGTTACCTCAGGTTTTGCTCCAAATGCCTTAAACATACTTTAAGCAAGTTTCTATGGACCTCTAGAGCATTTCTTCTAAAGGGACATCAGTTGGAGGATCCTTGGAGGTGGAGTTGGACCTTAGATGGAGAGCTTTCATTATACCTCACTTGAACTTGCTAGAGATGGGTAGCAAAGGGGATGCAAAGCTTATGGGAGACTTCTATAGCTCTGGGAAATGTTTTTAAATTGAAAGGAAGAAATGAGAGGGACGGGTTGGGTTTGCCCTATTTAGACCTTTTGAATTAGTTGTAATGGTTGGGATCACTTAGGTAAACCTCAAAAATGGTTGCCAGCTAGAGGGGCAAACTAGAGAACATTCCCTGAGATAAGTGTTGGCAAGACCAAATAAGAGAGGCTTTACTTTAACTCATGTGAAGGGGGAAGGACTCACTTGTGGTTGGTTTCACCTTTTTCATCAACCTCTAGCCACCATTGTCTGTGTGTGTGTGTGTGGGGGGGGGGGGGGGGGGGGGGGGGAGCTGATGTGGAAAGGTGTTTGAAACATTCGTAAGCCTAATACATGAGTCAATTTGTAATAGTGAAGTGTAATATGGCAATGTGGCTCAGGGGAGGCATTTTAGGACACTTTGGGCTAGCCTAACATTTGGCTTAGGTCAACCCATTGGCTGGGTTGACCATGGCAGATGCACTTAACCAAGGGCTATATAATGTAAGAGTTTATTTGTCTTGGTGAGGCCCAAGGTTGAAGTTGGCTTAATGAAAAGTTAGCCTAATTCTTAACCTCAATGGGCCAAGGGCTGTACCAACTGAGGTAGGTGAGGTGGAATGTGTGTGAACTTATGCATGTAGGAAGTAGGGTTTTGTTATAGACTGTGTAATGAATGCTTGTGCTTGTCAATATTGAGTAATGATTAAGTTTTTCCTTGATATGTTAATGATGAAACCCCACTTAAATTTACCTAGGTATATGTGTTGAATCAAGCAATAATGTGATTAAGTTGGGTGTCAAACCCACGAGGAAGTGTTATGCTTATCTGAAATAAAATTATTACTTCTTACTTTTAATGCATAACTTATCATACTAAAATAAAAAAGTTGTTTTTGGAATTTCTATCGTTTGATAATAATAGTAAAATAGTTGATACAATGTTTAATAAAATGTTTTAGATTAATGAATACAAATATCATATTTTTCTTTATAAGACTCTCAATTGTAGCTCTGATTCAGAGCATGAACATCCCTTGATCTCTGTCGATCTTGTAGGGGTGAAAAGGATATATGCTAACTTCCTATAATTATAATATCTCCTTAAAAATATAGCATATTCAAACATCCTATGTCTAGGTATGCCAACATTCCATCTTAATATTCCTAATTGTTCTTGCATTCTTTCATCGAGGCTATACATTACGCTAGGTTTTGACTACACATATGGATAATATGTCTATTAATTGAATAATATGATATAATTAAAAGAATCATTAAATCTTTAAAGAATAAGAGTCTTCATTAGTACTTTAATGTGCTCTTCACTTTATCAATCCAAAATATGAGATTTAGCCATACATAAGATAAATGATAAGCAAAGTCATTTTCATTATATTCATAGAAGAATAAAAGTATAAGGGAAATTAGTGTAATATTATCACCATGTAGGATCAGAGTTTCTCCTCTACACTCCTTCTTCCTTCACCTATAGAGTTCCATCAATAAAATATAGATTAAACACTCCAAAAGATTATATCTTGTACTTCCATAGCCTCCCATAGATTTTACTCTATGAGGGTACTAGAGAAGCAAAATAAAAAGTACTAAATTTTACACAATTGACTGAACTCTCCTACAAATAGAATAGAACATCTATTTATAGAAAAATAAATTGGGAATTTAGCACTATGAGACCTGAAAGTGAACTAGCTCCTGGGCATTGAAATGTTTGCTCAGTCACAATGCTTATTTATGTGGAAGGATTTTATGGTGAATAGTCATGACCATTATTTAAAATAACATAATGCATAGAAGTTACATCTGCTACACCGTGATGGTATTAAAATTGTAGCACTGCAGCACCTGAGTGGATAAAAATTAGCTGAGGCATTAAAGTGTGTAGCACCACAGTATTTGATTTCCCACGAACTCGGCACTACCATGCTAGCTTTCTAATGCAACAGTACTTCAAATGCCATGACATTAGATATTTTGTCATTGCAGTGCTCACAAATAGAGAGCATGACACTGTAATGTCTAGACGTGATGCCTCAGAGGTGTTGAATATTAAGTAGCGGTGGTATTTCCTCTAGCCCCGCAATGCTAAATGTCCTATTATATTTTTCATCATTTTTGGTTTTTCACATACAAAAATAATAATAATAATAATTCATTACCACTAAACTTTAAATAAAATAAATATTACATAATTTACACTTATCAGTAGGTGTAATGGGTCTTAGGGGGCTAATGCTAGCATTAGTTTTGGTCAATTTGACTTTATTTGATAATTGGTTTAAGAGGAACCTTTCTTGAGCAGTTGGGTCAAGCCACATGGCTAACATAAATGAACCTAAGAGTTTGGTCATATAGGGATGGCTCCTAGGCCCAATGGATAATTCCAAGGGTTCAATTTAGTTTGGTGAAGACTGGAGCATTAAATTTGAGTTGGATTTAGGTGTAGGCTTGATTCGTCAAACTAGGTTGATTTAGTCAAATTAAATTTAGCCAACGGTTGGGGTTACGCCTAAATAATTCAAATTGATACTTTAGACTCGATGGAAATGGTCCCATGTAATAGGGAGGTCTCCAAGCTCAAAATGTATGTGTTGCAAATCTGGTTTCAAAAAGTACAGTTTTGATGATGACAAACATGTTTGTATTCTGTTTTACTTGGCTAACCCATTACAGGTACAAAAGATCAAAAGCAACTCAAGCCAACTCAAGATCAGGTCCAAGTGTGTCTAAATGTAATGTTTTCCTTTTCTTGAGTCAAATGTAATGTAACTGATCCCCTAGCTAAGTAACCTTGCACACACACACTCAGGGGGAGAGCTTGAGTGAATTAGAGTTTCTATTCATTTTTTGTTCACATCATCCTGGACGATATTCACATCATCCTGGATGATATTCACATCGTCCTAGATGATCAAGTGAAAATAGAAACCTTAATTAGGGTGACCAAGTTAAGTGTGTCTAATTAAGCCGATCATCCTAGACGATCCATACATCATACGGGATGATAGGCTCAAATCAGAAATTCTCAGCTGCCAGATCAAGTTTGATAAGTTTTATTTTTAGAGATTTGATCTGATCATCCCGGATGATACATGTATCATCCTGGATGATCCAGTACAATCTTGCCTAAATTAGTCTGGTGATTAAGGAAAGCAATTAATATTAAATTGATACGATCATATGGGACGATCCTGATTGTCCAGTGTGTTTCACCTATACATCCAGAGTGGTGATCAGGATGATTTTGGCACTTTTTGAACTAATCGTACAGGACTATATCAGTATCATCCTGGACGATCAAGTCATTTTAGGTCATCCCGCACAAGTTTCTCTAGACGACCAGAGCGGTCTTCTAGATGAAATTCCTAAATTTACACAAATTATCTCGGATGATCGCAGAATCGTACGAGATGATCTGATCAACTTTTTCTACTGATCGTCTAGAAGAGCCAGATCATCCAGGCTAAAATAGGTGATTTTGAACTAATCATACAGGACGATGTATTGATCATCCTGGATGATATAGGTCGACCAGTTGAGATTTAGGGCAAATTTTGAGCCCTCCTATAAAAGATCTTTTTCTTCCAACAAGAAAAATCTTTTGCCACTTTCCTTTCCAGAGAAACCTTGAGAGAGAGAGAGAGAGCTTGGGAGAGAGAGAGAGGATCTTAGGAGGGGGAGTTTGTGAGGGATTCACAAAGGTTGCTCCAAGCAAGGATCAGAGTTATCTTCTCCGTTCTTCGTCTCTTATCTTGTCGGTGTTTTCTGTGGGAGGATCGTTCGCAAGAAGATTCGGGTTCTCTGCCTTCTTCAGGAGAAAGCGAAAGGAGTTCGGGTTCTCTGCCCGCTCCAGGAGGAAGCGAAAGGAGTTTGGGTTCTCTTCCTGCTTCAGGAGGAAGCGAAAGGAGCTCAGGTTCTCTGCCTCACTGGGTTGGTGGAAAGGAGTTTTATATAGGCTTCTCCGCCTTGCTGTAGGAGCAAAAGGAGAGTAACCTTTGTGTTAGTGCAATTCCCGGAGGAGAGGCTCCGGGGAGTGGACGTAGGTCAAGTTGACCGAACCACTATAAAATCTGATGTGTTCTTTCTGATTATTTTCGGAACTTTATTTTTCTGTTATTATTTGCTTGGGTTAAATCTGTGGTTGATCTTTTTTCTTGTGTGTTTTCTTATTTTCGCTACAAATCATCAAAAAGATTATTCTTGTTGCTTACAAATTTTAAATAACCAATTCACCCCCTCTTGGTTAGACTCGGGACTAGTTCAACAGGGCTTAACATCCCTATCAAACTTTCAAGTTGTATCAGAGAGGGATTCAAAAATTTAAGTTTAAAAACTTTTGAATTTGATACATGGCTAACTTTGGTAATCGTAATACTACTGAAAGTTATTCAATTACACGACCATCATTGTTTGATAACATACCTTTTGATTTTTGAAAAACTCAGATGTCCACTTTTCTTCAATCAATTGATTATCGCTTGTGAATGCTTGATTAGGATGGCTATGAGCCACCTTTTAGAATAATTAACAATGTTAAAATTGAACTGCCTTTCAATGATTGGACTTTTGATGATCATAACTTAGCGCAACTGAATGCTAAATGTTTGAACTATTTTTTCTGTGCCTTAAAATCTGAGGATTACATGTGTGTTTCTACGTGTGCAATTGGCAAAGAAATTTGGGATAGATTGTGCGTCACTCATGAAGGTACAACTGAACTCAAATAGTCTAAGTTAAACATATTGCTTCATGACTATGAACTTTTTTGCATGAAACCTACTGAATCTATTGCTAAAATGTATACAAGGTTCACTAAAATTGTCACTTCTTTGTATGCCTTAGGAAGAGAACTTACAAACTACGAATGAGTGAAAAAAATTCTTAGATGTTTGCCTTCTTCGTATGATGCTAAGATAACTGCAATCACTGAATCTAAAGATTTGAATACTTACTTTGTTGATAGCTTACTTGGATCACTCATTACTTATGAGCATGGGGTGAACCAAAGATAGCTCGATGCAGGTGAAAAGAAGAAGGAGAAAATAGTGGCACTGAAGGCCAACGATAGTGATACTAGTACTTTCAGGTCTGATAGCGATGACGTTGCCTTAATCTCTAGGCAAGTCAAAAGCTTTCTAAGGAAGAAATACAAGAACTTTTAGAAGTGGAACAAGGGTAAGTCCAGCAAGAATTTTAAAGTTTCTTCTAACACTGTTTATTTTGAATGTAGGAAACCTGGACACATTAAGGCTGATTGTCCTACACTTAAAGCTCACCTAAGTAAGGAGAAGGGTGAGGAGAAACACAAGTTTAGGAAGGATAAGAAGCCGATTCACAAGGCATTCTAGGCAGATTCTGCATCCGACTCCTCTGAGACTAAAGCTGAGGAGGAGACTACAAATTTATGTCTGATGGCTAATGATCATCCTGAACAGTCTGATCAAGAAGAGGTATGTGGGTTTACTTACGAGAAATTATTTGAAGTGTTTGAAAGAATTCATGCATCGTATAGGAAGCTTAAGAAAACTCATGCTAGCTTAAAATTAGAATTTCTAAATTTACAAAAAGAGCATGATTCTGTAGTTAAAGATCATTCCACACTTAACAGCAATCATATGTCTTTACTTGATGAATTTGATGAATAGAACAAAAAGTATTCTGATCTGATTACTGAGCATGATGCATTCAAAACCTCGTATATTAATTTATTAAGAGCTTTTAAAGAATTAGACAACATGGCATGTGAAGAGGAGAGTAGTAATGGAGCATTGAAATTTGAAATTGCAAGTTTGAAGAAAAGAAAATAAATTTCTAAAAGTTTAAATCAGTGCTTTTGAGAAAAATGAAACACCTCCTACTATTACACAATTTTTTGCACCTCCACCTTTTGAAAAATCTATTTCAAAATCATCAAAGCATGTTTAATTTAAATCTAGGAAGAGACACTATCACCCACGTAGATTAGTTAACCCTTTTCCTGGTGTTAGATGTTTTTCTTATGGCATGTTAGGACACATCTCTTACACCTGCACTGTTCAACATAATACACATTAGGTGTGGAGGCCCAAATTACTTGTTCCATAGCACAACACACATGCATTACATTCTTCTTTTCATAAGAAGGAACTCAAATCTATTTGGGTTCCTAAATATGATGTTTGATGATTTTGTAGGTGTGCTCTCACACAAGACCTCATGAGAGCATATGGTACCTGGACAACAGTTGTTCAAGACACATGACTGGAGATGCAAATTAGTTCATTTCACTGGAAGCCAGGGCTGGAGGCAAGGTTACACTTAGAGATAACACAACCAGGAGGGTGGTAGGTTCAGGTATAATTGGTGATTCAAAGAATTTTATGATTGATAATATTTTGCTTGTAGATGGACTGAAACACAACCTACTGAGCATCAGTCAGCTCTGTGACAAAGGATACAGATCAAATTCCAGCCCACTTACTATATTATAACCTTAAATGATAAAATTATTTTGCAGGGATAAAGTATCAACATTGTCTACATGCTAGATGTAAGTTGCTTTAAAGCTGATGTTTTAATTTACTTAAAAACTGCTACTGATGAGTCTTGGTTATGGCATAGGAGATTGTGTCATGCTAGTATGAAAACCCTTAGGAGAGTCACCCAAAAAAACTTAGTTAGAGGTGTCCCCAAGCTTAAGTTCACTAAGGACCACCTGCGTGATGCCTGTCAATTAGGGAAGCAAGTTCAGTCCTCTTTTCACTTTGTTATGAACATTAGCACCTCTAGACCTTTAAAAGTCCTTCGCATGAATTTCTTTGAACCCATTAGCACTGCCAGCTTAGGGGGGAAACTCTATGGTTTTGTGATTATTGATGATTACTCGAGGTTCACTTGGATTAAATTTCTATTACATAAATCTGAGTCATTTGATGAGTTTAAGTCCTTCTTCACTTGGATTCAGAGGAAGTTAGGTTGTGAGATCTTGACTATTCATAGTGATCATGTTGGAGAGTTTGAAAATGTGAAGTTTGGAACTTTCTGTGAGGAGTAAGGGATTAGTCACCACTTTTCAGCTCCTAGGACCCCTCAGCAGAACGGGGTAGCTGAAAGGAAGAACAGGACCTTCGTGGAAGCTGCCAGAGCTATGCTTGCTGAGTATTCACTTCCAAAATACTTTTGGGCTGAAGCGGTGAACACTGCCTGTTATGTGCTGAATAGGGTGAATGTTAGATCCAATCTGAACAAGACACCTTATAAGATCATTAAGGGTAGAACTCCAAACCTGTCCCACCTCCATGTCTTTGGCTGTAAGGTTTTCATTTTGAACAACGGGAAATCATCCTTAGGAAAGTTTGACCCCAAATCTGATGGAAGAGTGCTCCTAGGCTGTTCTAGTGTGGAAAAATCCTTTAGGGTGTTTAATAAGAGGACTTTCGTGGTGGAAGAGACAACTCATATGGTGTTTGATGAATCTGATCCTAAGGTGACTAGAGTTGAGGAAGAAGAAGAGGTAGGGGAGATTACCCAAGGGGTTGAAAATGCAAATCTGGATGAAAGGGTAGAACCTCAAACCACTTTGCCTAGAGATTGGAGATATTCTTCGAGTCATCCTAAAGAACTGATCTTAGGAGACCCTTCTGAAGGTGTTAGGACTAGGCATGGACTTAGGAAGGAAGTAAACCACACTGCCTTTATCTTAATGACTGAACCCACCAACATCAATCAAGCCCTTTCTGATGAGTTTTGGATCTTAGCTATGCAAAAGGAATTGAATTAATTTGTAAGGAATGAGGTTTGGGAGCTAGTAGAAAGACCTAGAAATCAAAGTATAGTGGGAACCAAGTGGGTCTTTAAGAATATGATGAATGATTCTAGTGTGGTGGTTAGGAATAAGGCAAGATTGGTGGCTAAGATGTATAATCAGATTGAAAGGATTGATTTTAAGGAGACCTTTACCGCTGTAGCTAGATTGGAAGCCATTATGGTGCTACTAGCCTTTTCCTGTTATAAGGGATTTAAGCTGTTTCAAATGGATGTCAAGAGTGCCTTTTTAAATGGGCTAATAAAAGAGGATGTTTTCGTAGAATAACCCCCAGGTTTTGAGAGTTCCCAATATCTAAACTATATTTATAAATTAAAAAAGGCCTTATATGAATTAAAATAGGCACCCAGAGCTTGGGTTGAGAGGCTTAGCACATTTTTGTTAGAAAGAGAGTTTAGTAAGTGGAGCATAGACACCACCCTTTTTCTGAGGAGTGTAGGGGATGATTTACTCATTGTCCAGATTTATGTTGATGATATAATTTTTAGATCTTCTGATAAATATTTCTGTGATGAGTTTCTAAAATAATGAGTAAGGAATTTGAGATGAGTATGATGGGAGAATTGTCCTACTTTTTAGGGTTTAGCATAAGGCAAATGGCTGATGAAACCTTTCTCAATCAATCCAAATATACTAAGGACATTTTAAAGAAATATGAAATTAACAAAGCCAAGCCAATCAACACTCCCATGAGCTCCTCTGTTTAGTTAGATAAGGATTCAAGTGGAAAATCTATTGATCAGAAGAAGTATAGAGGAATAATTGGATCACTACTTTACCTGACTGCTAGTCGACCTGATATTATGTTTAGTGTTTATCTTTGTGCTAGGTTTCAAGCTGATCCTAAAGAGTCCCACCTGACTGCTATTAAAAGAATTCTTAGATATCTTTTAGGGACTCCAAACCTAGGAATCTGGTACCCTAGGCATAACACCTCTTTTGAGATTATTGGATATTCTGATTCTGACTTTACAGGATATAGGGTGGATAGAAAGAGCACTTCTGGAACTTATCAATTCATAGGACAGTCTTTAGTCTTCTGGTCCAGTAGAAAATAGAACGCAATTGCACTTCCACTGCTGAAGTTGAGTACATTGCCTTAGGAAGTTATGTGGCCCAAGTTCTTTGGTTAAAGCAACAAGTCTTGGATTTAGGATTACCTGTAGGCACAATTTCTGTTCTGTGTGATAATACTAATGCCATCTGCATTTCTGAGAATCCAATCCAATATTCTAGAACCAAATATATTGATATAAGGCATAACTTCATTAGGGACCATATTACAGAAGGGGACATTGAGCTACATCATGTAGCAACTGAAAATCAGTTAGTTGACATATTTACTAAACCACTGGCCTTTGACTCATTCAGCATTTTGAGGACTAGATTAGGTGTGATTAACATAAATGCTTAATTCTGATGAATACTGATTTCTGATTTATCTATTTTTTCATTCTGTTTCTGTTAGTTATCTGTTTGATTTGATTATATATTTTCTGTTATTTTTATTTTTCTGCAGAATCCTATTTTAGCATTGGTGTTAGTTTGATTTGAGTATTTATTTTGATGCGATTTCCTACTTATTTTTATTTACTGTTTCATCTCTTTTATTTACTATTTTATCTCTTTCAAAATCAGATCACTACTTACTACTGCTGATAAACTGGATTTTTGACTGAGAGTTTTTTCTTATTTTTATTTGGAAGCTGGTAAGAAGTGATTGATTCCACTGGATCTGTTAAAGGGAAGAAACATCAATGATTGTTTCTTTTCCTCTAACTCCTTTAGTGGTATATTATTTCTTTTGGATAAAAATCTTCTTCAAAATTAAAAAGTTAGTTCTTGAAATAGAGATTTATTTTATCTTCCTATAGTAATCTATCTCATATGAATAGTGTTTTCAAAGTCTTGAGTCATTGTTATAATTTTCTGAACCAAGTGATTGCACTTACCATATGATATATGTCTTTTGTTTTGTGAATTACTCTTCGTTATTATAGAGAGTGAGTTCTTTCGTCTCTTATATCTGGAAGATAATTTCATAGCTGAGACTCTTTAATGATTATGAAAAGAAGAAAGCTTATAAAAGAAGCATAGTGCGCCAAACAAATTGAACAAGAGGCACAAAATGAGCCCAAAGCTGAAAAGATGTGAAATGTCGCCAAATTGAAAGATACACAAAGTGTATCAAAAATCAGAAGCATAAAATAAATTGAAAAAGTGGCACAAAATGAGCCCAAACCAAGCTATTATCCCTTTCAGATCTTTAAATGTCTTAGAAAAATTCATGCGCCACTTAATATTTTCAAAAGCTTGAGTTTAAAAATCCTGATTTCTGATTTATTACTTTGTAATACTATTATATCAGATATTTTTTTGGAATGTGGCTTGAAAGGATCTATTTTCGAATCCAATTTCTTTTCTTCTGAATTGGATTTTTGTTTTGAAAGGAATTTGCATCTACAAGGTGTCCGAGGTGGGAGTTACGAAAGTCAATTTTCTAACTTTTTTGGATTTTAGCACTGTCGATCGTCTTCTTATTAGTTTTTGGATTCAAAATCAAAGGGAAACTCTGATTTACTGGAGTAGATAAAAAAAAATCATTATTTTTGTGTCTCTCATTTTGAGTTTTATTTATTATGTTTTTGTTTTTCATTTTACTGTATGTGTTTTTGGGATCCCTGATCTTTCATCTCTATCCTCCATCTTTTTCATTATTTTCTACACATCATCCTGGATGATCTTCTTCGTCTTGGATAATCCATACATCATCCTGGACGATCCTTTCAAATCACCCCCACTCTGATCATACTACTGAGATGCATCAATTATTGGTGATCATCCTGGAGATCCTTCCATCCTCCTAGACGATATGATCCATACTTCCTGATCCTGATCAAACGGCTGAGAATGCAACAATTAGTGTACATCATCCTGGACAATCCACCTCATCATCTCAGATGATCCACGTGTCAGTAGTTGGATGATTCAACTTTTCCCAGTCTGATACAAATATTACATATCATCCTGGATGATCCACCTAATCATCTTGGATGATACTTTTCATCAATGGTCATCTAGCTTGACTCCTCGGGATGATCACCTATCTTTAATCATCCTTGATAATATCTGATCATCCCAGAAGATCCGACTACCTTTTAACCAATAATCCTAGCCGTCATAATTGCTCCTACCATCCTGGATGATCCTTTAATCGTACGGGATGATCTGGCCGATTTCTATTTAAACAGCCATTTTCTTCAGCTTTGTTCACATTTCGCCTTCCATACTTCCCCTCTTATGTCTCTAATGGCTGGTGGGAAGCGATCTAGGCAAAAGGGTGCTAGCTCCTCACGAGGAAATATCGATCCCCGCTTTCCAAATGCAGCCGATCAGGCTTCCTTCGAACGATATCTTGAAGTGGGAATCACATTGTCTAAAATCATAAACCCCCACACCCTTACCTAACCTATCCTCGATCTTTTTGTGCATACCTTCCTCACCTTCATCCTCACCCTGGCCTTCCTATTTAGCCTTGAACTTGTCCAAGTCTTCTTCGCCAATCTTCGCATCATCGCTGACTACTCTACCATTCACTCCTATATAAATCAGCGATCTGTAGAACTCATAGCCCACGATTTTCATAATATCCTTCATCTCTCTGTGACTGGCGACAAAATCCACACCCTTATTTTTGATCTTGATTATGATTGGAGTGTCACCAATCACTTCCTTAGAAATACAAATGCACCCTACCACGATATCGCTTGCACTTCCCTCCTTAAGGATGCCCGTACAATTCAACTTGTCCTTCGTTCCTCCATTATCCCAAAGGCTGGGGATCACATTCACATCACCCCTTTATTATCTCTGACCACCTATTAAATCAAGTCCCACCAAGAATTCAATGCTACTGATCTTCTTTTCAGATATATCGAGCATCTCACTACCATTAGGGATCCGGGCCACAGACGACGTCCAAATCTAGCTTTAGGACACATCATTGCATGTTCTTTGGAGACAAAATATGACCAGTAATATCCAGTCCCTCCCGATGTCCCTCCTTCCTACTTCACAAATAATTCATTCCATGTACTCCACAGTACCCAACTACATCCGGAGCCCACCTTGGATGTTAAGGAGGAAGAGGAAGAAGCTGTTCCTTTTCCTTCTGCACCTTATGCACCTTCTCCCCTTCGCATTGCTTCCTCTTTTGATCATCTAGTACAGTGGTTTGACCAGTGGGAGGCCTGATTTGATTCTTATGTTGCTAACCAGGAGCAGCAGCACACTGAGGATCTGCAGCACTTTAATGACTATGTTGCTCAGCAATAATAGCAGCACGACCAGGACACTGCCTGGTTTGAAGGACACTTCACTGCCATTCACAGTTACTTTATGCCATGACCACCTCCTCCTTCTGATCAGAATCTGCCTTCATTTTAGTTTTATGTTTTATGCTATTTTCTGTCTGTACTATTATTTCTGCTCCTCCTTTTTTTGTTGTCAAAAGGGGGATTTAGTTTGTAGTGGTTTTTGTTTTATGTATTGATCTTGTCTTATGTTGTTTATTTCATTCGTTGTTATTTTTCTGTACTGTTCTAGTTATTCAGTGAAATTTGGAAAGATATGTGTTTTTCGTATGTGCATTGTTTAACTCCTGGTTATTTTATTTTAAACTACTGCACGAATATTTGTCATCATAAAAAAAGGGGAAGTTATTGTAAATCTGGTTTCAAAAAGTATAGTTTTGATGATGATAAACATGTTTGTATACTATTTTGCTTGGCTAACCCATTTCAGGTACAAAAGATCAAAAATAACTCAAGCCAACTCAAGATTGGGTCCAAGTGTGTCTAAATGTAATATTTTCCTTTTCTTGGGTCAAATGTAATGTAATTGATCCCTTAGCTAAGTAACCTCACATACACACACTCAGGGGGAGAGCTTGAGTGAATTAGAGTTTTTGTTCATTCTTTATTCAGATCATCCTGAATGATATTCACATCATCCTGGACGATCAAGTGAAAATAGAAACCCTAGTTAGGGCAACCAAGTTAAGTGTGTCTAATTAAACTGCTCGTCCTTGATGATTCATACATTGTACAGGATGATATGCTCAAATCAAAAATTCTCAGCTGCCAGATCAAGTTAGGCAAGTTTTATTTTTAGAGATTTGATCTGATTGTCCCGGATGATCCAGTACAATCATGCCTAAATTAGTCTGGTGATTAAAAAAGGAATTAATATTAAATTGATATGATCATATCATCCAGGATAATCACAAGATCATTTGGGATGATCTTGATTATCCAGTGTGTTTTGCCTATACGTCTAGAGCGGTGATCAAGATAATTTTGGTACTTTTTAAACTAATCATACATGACGATATCAATATCGTCCTAGACGATCAAGTCATTTTTAGGTCATCCAGCACAAGTTTCTCTGGACGACCAGAGCAGTCTTCTGGTTGAAATTCCTGAATTTACACTAATAGTCACGGACGATCGCAGAATCGTACGGGACGATCTGATCAACTTTTTTTATTGATCGTCTAGAAGAGCCAGATCATCCAGGCTAAAACAGGTGATTTCGAACAAATCATACAGGATGATATATTGATCATCCTGGATGATATAGGGCGACCAGTTGAGATTTAGGGCAAATTTTGAGCCCTCCTATAAAAGATCTTTTTCTTCTAACAAGAAAAATCTTTTGCCACTTTCCTTTCTAGAGAAACCTTAAGAGAGAGAGAGAGCTTGGCAGAGAAAGAGAGGATCTTGTGAGTGGGAGTTTGTGAGGGATTCCTAAAGGTTGCTCCAAGTAAGGATCAGAGTCATCTTCTCCATTCGTCGTCTCTCGTCTTATCGGTATTTTTTGTGGGAGGATTGTTCGCAAGAAGATCCGGGTTCTCTACCCGCTTCAGGAGGAAGTGAAAGGAGTTCGGATTCTCTGCCCGCTTCAGGAGGAAGCAAAAGGAGTTCGGGTTCTCTTCCTGCCTCAGGAGGAAGCAAAAGGAGTTCAGGTTCTCTGCCTCACCAGGTTGGTGGAAAGGAGTTTTGTACAGGCTTCTCCGCCTTGCTATGGGAGCAAAAGGAGAGTCACTTTTGTGTTAGTGCAATACCCGGAGGAGAGGCTCCGGGGAGTGGACATAGGTCAAGTTGATCGAACCACTATAAAATCTGGTGTGTTCTTTCTGATTATTTTCGGCAGTTTATTTTTCTGTTATTATCTGCTTGGCTGAAATCTATGGTTGATCTTTTCACTTGTGTGTTTTCTTGTTTCCACTAACAATCATCAAAAAGATTGTTCCTATTGCTTACGAATTTTAAATAACTAATTCACCCCCCCTCTTGGTTAGCCTCGGAACTAGTTCATCAGGGCTTAACATCCCTATCGAACTTTCAGCATGTTTGAACCCTTAAGGGGCTATTTGGTCAACTATGGTTGACTTGGCCAACTAAGGTTGACTTGGCCAACCACACTTGAGCAAGGGTTGGGTTTAGGTTCATTCAATTCTAAATGACATTCCAGACTTACTGTAAGAGATCTCATGCAATGGGAGGCCTCTAAGTTCAAAATGTAAAATTTGGTGTTTAAAGGTCTCTTTGATCAATCATGTTTTACTTAGTTAATAAATGTTGACCAAGACTTGATCTTGAGTTCAATACATCAAAATAATATTTGCAATCTATTAGAAGGGGTTTCAATGGTTGGCTTGAATGAGCCATGTGGTTATTTGTGAGATATTTTGGTTTTTAGGAGGCTATAATATTCTTGGTTTAAGTGACTTCATGGTCAACTATTGTCAACCAAGGGTCCAAGGAAGTTAAAACTATTGAGATTATTGCAAATTAATTTTTTAAGACTTTATCTTTATAATTATGTGAGTTTTTAATGATAACAAAATTTTATTATTTGATTAATATTTCTCTTAACATATGTTGGAAAAAATTATTGTTGTGTGTACTAACAAGTTTTTCAAGAAAATCGCATTCCAGATGGTGAAAGACTTAAAGTTAATTTGTTAGAGTTTATTAGTTTTGGAGTCTGTATTTTTTATTCATTTCTTGAGTCTGAGAGAGTGTGATTGTAAATTGAGTAACTGTGTACACACACACTAGGGAGTGAGTCAAAAACTTAATTTTTAAAACTAATCGTACTGTACGATGTATAATCGTACTCGACAATTTATGCAGTTTCTCCTCTAAAATGAACATGCCTACTTTATGAGTCAAAAAATTTTAGGTCCTATTCGTACAGCACAAAATGTATTCGTATTTCATTTTCCAGAGTACGAAATCAGGCTTACATGGTTTGTATCAGATATCGTGCAGGATGAACCGTTCATTTTTTAACTGTTTGTACAGTATAATCCAGTTTCATATTTCATTTTCCAGAGAATGAAATGGGGCTTACATGATTCATACGAGATATCGTGTGGGACGAATTATTCATTTTTGAACTATTCATACATTATGTTCTGATTTCGTATTTCATTTTCCAGTGTACGAAATGGGGCTTATATGGTTCATACGCGATATCATACGGGACAGACCGTTCATTTTTGAACTGTTCCTACAGTACGATTCAGTTTCATATTTCATTTTCCAGAGTATGAAACGGGGCTTACATGGTTCATATAGGATATCGTACGAGACGAACCGTTCATTTTTGAATTATTCGTATGGAATGATTGTCGATCATACGGTATGATCCTCCTTCCTAAAACTTGAAATTTTCAATTTTTGGATGGGTTTTCTTATCCTTTGTATATAAGGTTCCTAAAAATTAACTATCCAACAAATCATCTACAAATTTCTTCTTGAGAGTGGAAGGGAGAGTTTTTGGAAGTTAGTGTGGTGAGATCTTTGAAAAGGAAATTGTAAGGGGATTCACAAGGTTTCCCAAAGGTGAGGATCTCATTGTTTGTACTTCAAGTCTCTTCCTTATCTCTTTAAAGACTCTTTAGAGAAGATCTTTGAAGAAGGTCCAGTTCTCTACTGTCTCCAAGAGGGTAAAAAAGGATGCTTGGTACTCTGCCATCACCAGGAGGGTGAGAAAGGATGGTGGGTTTTCTACCTTCACCAGGAGGGTGAAAAAGGATGACAGTTCTCTGCCTTCACCAGGAGGGTAAAAAAGGATGATGGTTTTCTGCTACACTAAAGTTTGGTGGAAGAGAGTTTGTAAAGGCTTCTCTGCCTTGCTATGGGGGCTAAAACAGAGTCACTTTGATTTAGTGAAATACCTAGAGAAGGAGTCTCTAGGGAGTGGATGTAGGTCGTGCTTAACCGAACCACTATTAATCTAGTGTTCTCTATTATTGTGTTTATTTTCTATATCTTTTATTTCTACATTGCACTTTATTTTTCTGTGGTTAAAAATTTAAAAATTCAAAACTGTTCATACTGTATGATCTTAATCGTATTGTACAATAGATATAAACTTTTTAATAAAAAGGTTTTCAAATATATCCAAGAGATTTTAAAAGTACCAATTCACCCCCCCCCCCCTCTTGGTTAGCCTAGGAATATAATCAAAAGGACTAACAACCTATTCATACTTTCAAGTCATATGAGAGCCTATTTCAAAAATTACTATCTAAATTACTTTTTGAAATTCGATCATGGCAAATTTTTGATACCGAAACACACCTGAGGGTTAATTGATCACTAGACCTCCACTGTTTGATAATATCCCATTTGATTTTTGGAAAACCCACATGTCTATATTTTTGTAATCACTTGTGGATTTTAGTACAAGAAGATTACACTAAGCCTACTAGAATTGTAGAAGAAATTATAATTGAAGCACCTTTTGCTGATTGGACTGTAGAAGAATATGAATTAGCTCAATTACATGCTAAGTATTTGAATAGTTTCTTTTATGCACTAAAATCAGAAGACTACATATGTGTTTCTACTTGTAAATCTAAAAATGAAATTTGGGATAGGCTTTGCATTACATATGAAGGAACTAATGAAGTGAAACAATCTAGATTGAACATTCTACTGCATGACTATAAACTTTTTCGCTTGAACCTGAATGAGTCAATCTCTGACATGTGTACTTATTTTACATAGATAGTAACTTCATTACATACTTTAGGTAGGGAGCTAACCAATTTTGAAAAAGTAAATAAGATATTACATTATTTGCCTACTACTTATGATGCAAATATTACTGCTATAACAGAGTCGAAAGACTTAAATATTTATTCTATTGAAAATCTACTTGGATCACTGATTGCTTACGAGTAAGGAGTGACTCAAAGATAGATTAATATAGGTGATAGATGAAAAGAAAAGAACATTACACTAAAAATGGCTGACTCAGAGATTGATCAGTCCCAGCCTGAGGATGAAGAGAATATTGCCTTAATGATAAGGCAGTTCAAAAGTTTCCTAAGGAGGAAGCAGAGGAGACGCCAGCAGTGGGACAAAGGTAAGCTCCATAAAAATATTAAGGCTTCTAATGATGTTATTTGCTATGACTGTAGGAAGCCATGACACATAAAGATTGAATACCCTAATCTTAAGGCCAATCCTAGCAAGGAGAAAGCCGAGGAGAAACCAAAGGATAGATGGGGTAAGATGAGACTACAACGAGCATTTTGGATGGACTCAGCTTCAGATTTCTTAGAAATAGCACCTAAAAAGGAAGTCACAAATTTATGCTTGATGGCTGACAATCTTGATCATTCGGATCAAGAGGTGGTATGTGACTTAAGTTATGATGAATTATTTAATATTTTTGAACGCATTCATTCTACGTATAAGAAACTAAAGAAACTGCATGCAAAATAGAATTTGGATTACTTAGAATTGCAAAAAGAATATGAAATCTTTAGGAAAGATCATGCATTAATTGATAGCAACCACATGACTTTGTTTGATGAATATGATCATTTAAACAAATAGCATGAAATTTTAAAATCATCACACATTAAACTTGAAAATAATTTCAAAACTTTTATAGATGAATCAGATAGTAGAGAGTATAACTTGAAAATTAAAAAATCCATTCTAGAAAGTGCTAACGCATATCTTGAAGTTAAGTTGAAAACACTTGAGAAAAATAGGATTCCACCCGAACTTGAAGATTTTCATAAATCTTACCACAAGTCCACTAGTTCAAAATCTAGGAGAAGATCTTACAGTGCATATAGATTGGTAAATCCTTTCCCTGGAGTAAAATATTTTTCTTGTGGTATGGTTGGACATATTTCCCACACTTGTACTATTCATCATAAAACACATTTAGTGTGGAGACCTAAGATGCATAAAACACAGCATATCACACATGCATTTGATTTAAAATTTCCAAGAGGTGAACCCAAACTTGTTTGGGTTCCCAAGTCTAATGTTTGATGATTTTGTAGGAACACTCTCACATAAGACCTCATGAGAGCATTTGGTACCTTGACAGCGGCTGTTCAATACACATGACAAGAGATGCGAATCAATTCATATCTCTGGAAGCCATAAACGGAGGCAAGGTGACACTTGGAGACAATACCACCAAGAGAGTGATAGGTTCAGGTATGATTGGAAATTTTAAGAATTTTGTGATTAAAAATATTCTGTTAGTAGAAGGCTTAAAATATAATCTATTGACCATATGTCAACTATACGAAAATGGTTATCATATAAAATTTTTACCTACTAGCTGTGTTATTAGTCAAAATAGAATTATAGTATTGAATAGCGATAGAGTAAATAATGTATACATGCTAGATTTAAATTCTATTAAATCTTTTACTGCTTTTTATTTAAAAACTATATCTGATGAGTCATGGTTATGGCATAGAAGACTTTGTCATGCTAGCATGAAAAATCATAAGAAAATCACCCAAAAAGATCACTTATGTGATGCATGTCAACTAGGAAAATAAGTTAAATCCTCTTTCAATTCAATCAAGGAAGTTAGAACCAGTAAGCCCTTAGAAATTCTTCACATGGATCTCTTCGGACCCGTTAGTACCTTTAGTCTAGGAGGGAAAAGGTTTGGGTATGTAATTGTGGATGATTACTCAAGATTCACATGGATTAGATTTTTAAATCATAAGAGTGAATCATTTGAGGAGTTTAGAGATTTTGCCACTTGTATGCAGAGAAAATGAGGATATGAAATTATTACTATCCAAAGTGATTATGAGAGAGAATTTGAAAATGAATTGTTTAATGACTTTTGTAAATCCCATAGAATAGACCATATCTTCTCAGCTTGAAGGACACCTCAACAGAATGGAGTAGTTGATAGAAAGAACAAGACATTAATTAAAGCTGTAAGAGCCATGTTGGCAGAATATTAACTTCCAAGATATTTTTGGGCTGAAGCAATTAGTACAACATGTTATGTACTGAATAGGGTATACATTAGATCAAAATTAAACCAGACACCCTATGAACTTCTTAAAGGTAGGATTCCCAATCTCTCACACCTATATATTTTTGTATGTAAAGTGTTTATACATAATAATGGAAAAACTCTCTTAGGAAAATTTGATCCTAAATCTGATGAATGAATTTTTCTAGGATATTCAAGTGTTGGAAAATTATATAGAGTTTTTAATAGAAGGACATTGGTAGTTGAGAAGACCACTCATGCTATTTTTGACAAATCTGATAATTCTAGAGGGTGTAGGTTGGATGAAGATGAAGTTGAGAAAATAACACAAGGACTTGAAAATGAAAAAGTTGAAGAGAGGGTTTAAAATGAGGAAGAAAACCAATTGCCTAAGGAATGGAAATTTGCTAAGTGTCATCCTAAAGAGTTGATTTTAGGTAATCCAAGTGAAGGAGTTAGGACTAGGCATGGTTTGAGAAAAAAGTAAATCACTCCACTTTTATTTCAATGATTGAACCCATTACTATAAATCAAGTACTTTCAGATGAATTTTGGATTCTAGCTATACATGAGGAGTTGAATCAATTTGCTAGAAATGATGTTTGGGAAATGGTATAAAGACCAAAAGATCAAAGTGTTGTTGGAACTAAATAGGTATTTAAAAATAAGATGAATGATTCTAGAGTGATTGTTAGACACAAAGCATGCTTAGTGGCTAAGGGGTATAATCAGATTGAGGAAATTGATTTTGAGGAGACCTTTGCCCCGGGCCCTGGTAGCCAGACTTGAGGCAGTTAGAGTGCTTTTAGCCTATGCTTATTTTAAAGGTTTTAAGTTAGATCAAATCGATGTGAAGAGTGCCTTTCTAAATGGGATGATTAAAGAGGATGTTTATGTTGAGCAAACTCTAGGTTTTAAAAATGTAAAGTTTCCCAATCATGTTTTTAAATTGAAAAAGGCATTGTATGAGTAGGCACCTAAAGCTTGGTATGAAAGGCTGAGCACTTTCCTACTTGAACGATCATTTTTAAAAAGGAGTGTGGACACCACTCTATTTATAAAAAGAGTAGGAGATGAAATACTCATTATTCAAATTTATGTGGATGATATCTTATTTGCTGATAGAAATTCTTGTGATGAATTTTCAAAAATATTGAGCAAGGAATTTGAGATGAGCTTAATTGGAGATTTGAGTTACTTTTTAGGGTTCAACATTAAGCAGGATGAGGATGGAACTTTTCTGAGCAAGTCAAAATATGTTAAGAACATCATTAAGAAGTTTGAAATGGATAAGGAAAAACCAGTGAATAGACCCATGAGTTCCTCAGTGCAGTTAGATAAGGATTCTAAAGGAAAATCAGTTGATCAAAAGAAGTTTAGAGGGATAATTGGATCTTTACTTTACCTGATAGCTAGTTGACTGGATATCATGTTTAGTGTTTATTTGTGTGCTAGATTTCAAGTTGATCTAAAAGAGTCACATCTAACTACTATTAAGAGAATTATGAGAGATCTTTTGGGGACTTAAAAACTAGAAATTTGGTATCCTAAGAATAGCAGTGCATTTGAAATTATTGAATACTCTGATACAGATTTTGTCGGTTGTAGGGTTGATCAAAAAAGCACTTCTAGAACTTGTCAATTCATAGAAAACTCCTTAGTTTCTTAGCATAAAAGAAAATATAATTTAGTAGCCCTTTTAACTACTGAAGCTGAATATATTGCCTTAGGAAGTTGTGTTGCACAAGTGCTTTGGTTAAAACAACATTTAATTGACTTAGGATTTTCTTTTGGCACAATTCCAATCTTTTGTAATAACACTAGTGTCATATGCATTTCAAAGAATCCAATTCAGCATTCTAGAATCGAGCATATTGATATAAGGTATCATTTTATATGAGATCATGTAGTAAAAGGAGAAATAGAATTACATCATATTACTACTAAGGATCAACTTGCAGATATTTTTATAAAACCACTAGCTTTTGACACATTTAGCATTTTAAGGATAAGGCTTGGTGTGATTGATCTTAATGCATATCTGAAATTTCTGTCAACTTGTTTGTGTGTGATTGTATATTTTTTTATGTCAAGTTTGTGCAGTATATATTGTATGTTTTTTGGTGTTCTATTCGTACTGTACGAAATTATTTCATACAATACGAATTCTATAGCGTGTGCATGAAAAATTTCTAAAGTTGAGGAGATGGAACTATGTTTTAATGAGTTTTCGTATTGTATGATGATGTCATTATACTGGATAATTAGAGAAGTTTCATTTGTACAAATGTGGATGATTTTCTGGGTGTTGTCAGTTATTATTATTGATCGTACGTACAAACTGGTAGTTCATCTGTATGATCCTTGCTGTCAATTTTGGATAAGGACAAACCCAACCATCATGAAACAATATTTAATTTTTCTGATCATCTTAGACGAACACATTATCATCTATAAGATTGGTTAGTCAAAAAGCCTGTACAAAAGGACATCTCGGGTAGGGCAGTTTATGAAAAGTTGTTACATTTTTGGCAGTTTCTATTCGTCTGTACGAAATGCAATTCATCCCATATAATTTTTGTTTCGTACGTACAATACATATTTCATACTGTATGATATGCATTTTGTTTTAAATAGAAAGGCATTTGATGGTTTTCAATTACAGTTTCGTTCAAAACTAAATCTTTCTGAGTTTAGACAGCAAAATGGCCAGTGGTAGTAACAAACGTGGTCGGTTCTCTCGAGGATCTTCATCTAGAACTACTAGGGATGGCAATTTTTTCAGTAGAGAAAATGAAGAAGCATTTGAGAGGTTCAGTGTTGCCAAGATTACTGCATCTAGAGTCCTTTTACAATGTGATTTAAATTTTTCTATCATGCCTCTTTTTCATTGTACCCAACTGTCTTTCATTCTTACTTTGATTTATGCCTATAACCGTGAAACTTTCTATTTCTTCTTAGCCAACATGAAAATGAATATGGATCACACCATAATTTTCTCCTATGCCCTCAAACAACATGTTGAGAATACTAAAGAGGATCTAGTGAATTATCTGATTCTTGGGACTCTTGGGCTGACTATGATTGGACAGATACGAACCTGATCCTTAGAGGTGTAGAACAAGTGAGTCACCTTCCTCAAGTCTATACTTTAAATCAAAATGCTAGGATCATTCAGCATGTTTTGAGAACCTCCATAATTTCTAAGGCTAATGATCGAGTAAATATGACTCCTCTTTTATCCATTATCACATATCTTATCAGGACTGAGACTCCTATCAATGAAGCTCAACTAATAATGGATTATCTCTATACACTTTCTAACATTGAAAGTCCTCATAGCAAGAGAAAGAAAAATGTAGCATTAGGACATTTGGTGACTTATGTTTTGGAGAAGAAGTACAACCTAGTCCATCCTGATCCTCCCACTGAACTGCCTATTTGCTTTACCAATGCTTCCTTTAGAGCACTATTTAGTCAGGATCAAGGCTCAGGGGGAGATGATACTGAGGGAGATAGAGCCCCTGCTCCACCACCCTCACCTGCACCTGGACCTGATCAAAATTTATATCAAGAAATGGTCCAGAATTTTGATAGAATGGAATCTCATTTTGATCAATAATTTGATCAAATTGAAACCAGGATGAACCAGCAGGATGCACGATACACTGAAGACATGGGGTGGATTTGTGAACAATTTGATTTAGTGAATGTAAATGTAGCTACCATAAATAGTTACTTCATAATGTTCAGTCCTCGACCTCCTCCGGATCAGGGCCCCATAGGATTTTAGATGATTTTACTTCTATTTTTATTTTTGTGATGTTTATTTTAGGCTTGGGTGTACTGCTTATAGTTGTTTTTGTACTTTATTGTTCTTAGTGTATTTTGTGTTTGTCATTTGGATGATGTTCTTAGATGTATTTGCATTAATGCTTAATGAAATGAAAAAGTCATGTTGTTTTGCATATGAAATGACAAGTGAATTGTTTCAAATTTATCAATCAAATGTTGTTGATTGCAAATATAGAATGTTAGTTGAATTTATTTTTCTATATTAATTTCTGTGCAAAATTTAATCTCTCAAAATGCTTAGATTACTTTGTGACTTGGTGTAGATTAGAAGATCTAAATTATATTCTTTATATAGACATGTACTACTTAGCTTAAATTGTTGCAAATTTGATATCATACTTTTGCTATTGTTTCTATCTCATAGTGCTTATTATTGTTTTTTGTGTAAAGAGATAGTGGTTTTGGAAATAAATTTTTTAAGTAGGCACAAAATAATCCTAAAATGGAAAAGATGCACAAAGTGTGCCACGAATACAAAAAGTTGCGCAATGTTCGCCAAATTGAAAAGAGGCACAAAATTAGCCCAAAATTGACAAGATGCACAAAGTGTGCCATGTAAATTGAAAAGATGCGCAATGTCGCCAATTGCTCTTTGCTTTATCTGTTTCTCAATCACACTAAATAATGATCGTCACTATTGAATTAGAAAATTATTAATTTTATTTCATCGTTTATGCAGCAGTTTTGGTTACATAATCTATCTATTACATTACTGACAGAGATCAACTTTTCTTATCCTTATTATTCTGTGATTTAAACTTTTGAGTCTTTACCTTTTGCATTCAATTTTAATATTGAAATTATACTTTATTTAACATTATCTTAATAATCAACTATTTTTTATTGGTATTCCTCCCTTTTTATTGCTGTCAAAAGTGGGAGTTATCATTTATTTGAGGTGTAAATTGGAATGTTTTTATTTTACGTATGTTGTTTTATGTTTTGTTTTGTATGAGTTTGCATTTGTGTGCATTTTTGATGAGTTTGCATTTGTGCATTCTTGATCTTGCATTTTTGATCTTCATTAGAACCCCTTGTCGTAAATTGTTCATTCATTTTGGTAGAGCATACTTTTAGGTATTTAGGGGGAGCTAAGGAGAAAATTTAAGCTTATTTGACTTAAACAATAATTGTTTTGCCACCATTAAAAAGGGGGAGATTGTTGAGATTAATGAAAATTAGTTTTCCAAGACTTTATCTTTAAAATTATATGAGTTTTTGATGATAAGAAAATCTTATTATTTTGATTATTGTTTGTCCTAACATCTGTTGGAAAACATTTTTGTTGTGTGTATTAACAAGTTTTTCAGGAAAATCACATTCCAGACAGTGGAAGACATCAAGTTAATTGGTTAGAGTTTATTAGTTTTGGAGTCTGTATTTTTTATTCTTTTCTTGAGTCTGAGAGTGCATGATTATAATTTGAGTAACCGTACGCACACACACTGTGAGTGAGACGAAAACTTAATTTTTAAAACTAATTATACTGTCTGATGTATAATTTTACAAGATGATTTGTGCAATTTCTACTCTAAAATGAACCTGCCTGCTTCATGAGTTAAAATTTTTTAAGTCCTATTCGTACAATATGAAATGTATTTGTATTTCATTTTCCAGAGTACAAAACGGGTCTTATATGGTTCATACGGGATATCCTACAGGACGAACCGTTCATTTTTGAACTATTCGTACATTACGATTCGGTTTCATATTTTATTTTCCAGAGTACGAAACAGGGCTTACATGGTTCGTACGAGATATCGTACGAGATGAACCATTCATTTTTGAACTGTTTGTATAGTACAATCCAATTTAATATTTCATTTTCTAGAGTACGAAATGGGGCTTACATGGTTTGTATGTGATATTGTATGGGACAAATCGTTTATTTTTGAACTGTTTGTATAGTACGATTCAGTTTCGTATTTCATTTTTCTGAGTATGAAATGGAGCTTACATTGTTCATATGGGATATCATATGAGATGAACCATTCATTTTGAAATTGCTCGTATGGGATAAATGTCAATCGTACGGTACGATCCTACTTCATAAAACTTGAATTTTTTAGTTTTTGGATGGTTTTTCTTGTCCTTTGAATATAAGGTTCCTAAAAACTGACTATCCAATGAATCTTCTATGAATTTCTTCTTGAGAGTGGAAGGGAGAGTGATTAGGGAGAGTGTTTGGAAGTGAGTGTGGTGAGATCTTCGAAAAGAAAATTCTGAGTAGATTCACAAGGTTGCCCAAAGGTGAGGATCTCATTGTTTGTACTTTAAGTCTCTTCCCTATGTCTTTGAAGACTCTTGAGAGAAGATCTTTGAAGAGGGTCCAGTTCTCTACCATCACCAGGAGGGTGAAAAAGGATTCTTGGTACTCTAACATCACCAAGAGGGTGAGAAAAGATGGTGGGTTCTCTGCCTTTACTAGGAGGGTGAAAAAGGATGACAGTTCTCTGCCTTCACCAGGAGGGTGAAAAAGGATGACGGTTCTCTACCGCACTGGGGTTTGGTGGAAGAGAGTTTGTAAAGGCTTCTATGCCTTACTGTCGGGGTTACAGAAGAGTCACTTTAATTTAGTGTAATACCTAGAGAATGAGTCTTTGTGGAGTGGATGTAGGTCGTGTTTGACCGAACCACTATAAATCTAGTGTTCTCTATTATTGTGTTTATTTTCTACATCTTTAATTTCTATGTTGCACTTTATTTTTCTGTGGTTGAAAAGTTAAAAATTCATAATTGTTCATACTGTACGAACGTGATCGTACTATACGATAGATATAAACTTTTTAATAAAAAGGTTTTTAATCATAGGGTATTCATCTTTCCTGCGATGTAATTAACCATAAAAGCTTACCTTTATCAAAAAACATTTCCTTCATGGGAGCCTTATGACATTGAATTAAAATAAAACTTGTCTTATTTAGTTCCTAAATAAAATGAGAGAAATTATTATTTTTTGAAAATCAAAGGCTAAAATTTAATGATTTTTCAAAATATCATTATTGTCATATTAAAAATCCTTAGTAGTAAATGATATTTTTATACTTCAAGATGATATATCATTTCTTATTAAAATGAAGACATATCTAATTTATTTTAATTAGATATACAATTTAACATCATTTTAATCCTCCAAAATTATATGTAGTTCTTTGAATAATTTGATTATAATAATTATGATAAAAGTTATATTTTTTTTATAGTCTTTCTTATTTGTTTTTATATTTCTACATCTTTGTTTTTGAACTTTAAATTTCCAGCATAAATTTCATCTTTTATTGAAAGGTGTAATTTGATTAATTCATGATTAAAAAAATGAGAAACTTCATATTTTGGTCGATTTGTTTGTGCCTCAAAATGAAAAAAAAATCGAATTCTGAATTACTTCTGCATGTGTTAAGTTACTAATTTAGATTTATTTTCAAAAATTATTATCTGGCATAAAATGATAAGAAAATTATATTGCAGTATTTAAAAAAAAGTACCAATTCACCCCCCCTCTTGGTGCCCTTAGGGATAGTTCACCGAGGTCTTACAACCTCCCCAAACTTTCAAGTGGTATCAAAGTTGGTCTTGGAATTCATGATTTTAAAATACCCAAGTAAATATCTAATGACACAATTTAGAAAATAAACTATGGAGGATTATTCAATAACCCAACCAGCTTTATTTGAAAATATTCCTTTTAATTTTTGAAAAAATTGCATGTCTACATTTTTGTAATCCATTGGCTATAAAATTTGGCATATGATTCAAACTATCTTTTCACTTCCATCCTGAGTAGTTAATGGAGTCAAAATTGATATTATGTTTATTGATTGGAGACATGAGGATAGAAAATTTGCCCAATTAAAGGGTAGAGTTTGTGAGAGAGGGAGAAGTTCCTTGTGGGTTTTAAGGGAGTGTGAGAGGGAGTTTCATATGATTACTCCAGCAAACTTGCATCTAAGTTCCTCCATGTGCTAAGGTTCATCTTAGGGGAAGCTTTGGGAAGAAGACTTCTTTTGTGTCAAAGGATCTAGAAACTCTGTCACACTGGGAAAGGTAAAAGTGATTCTAGGTTCTCTCATTTATTAGGAGGGTGAAAAGGATTCCAGGTTATGTGCCTCATTAGGAGGGTGAAAAGGATTCCAGGTTCTCTACCTCACCATAAGGGTAAAAAGGATTATGGTCCTCTGTTGCACCGGGTTGGTGGAAGAGATTTTATAAGGGTTTCTCTGCCTAGCTATGGGAGTTGAAGGAGAGACACTCTAGTGATAGTGCAATAACCAGAGAGGAGGACTCTGGGGAGTAGACACAGGTCATGATTTGACTAAACCACTATAAAATTCTAGTATATTTGTTCTAATATTCAACTTTCATATTTTACTTTTTTTGCACTTTATTTTTGTGATAATTGCTTGGTGAAAATATATGATTAATACTTCATTTTATTGATTAGACTATAATCATCATTATTATACCTATTTACAAGTTAATTAGCTTCTAAATTAAATGATAATATTACTTCCGCATTAGATTGCATAGGGGCAGTTCATTCAAGCTTGACATCCTTATCGAACTTTTAATTGGTATCAGAGAGGTACTAAAAAATAGTGTTTTAGAAAGACTAGAGGAAACTGATCCATGGCATGTTTCAAAAATAGAAACACCACGGAAGGTTATTTTATAATTCATCCATCTTTATTTGAAAAAATTCCATTTAATTTTTGGAAAATTTGCATGTCTACTTTCAAGCAATTAGTTGATTTTTGAATGTGGCATATGAATTGAATTGGTTATTGTGTACCATCATGAATTTATAAAGGAGTTAAACCTAATATTCCTTTTACTAAATGGAGTAGAGAAGAACAAATTTTTGCACAATTGAATATTAAATGCTTAAACTATTTTTTTCTATGCACGTATGTATGAATATTATATGAGAGTTCTACCTGTACCACTAGCAAGAATATTTGGAATAGACTACACATTACATTCAAAAGAATAAGTGAAGTCAAACAATCTAGGTTAAATGTATTATTGCATGATTAAAAACCTTTTTGCATGAATCCTTATGAAACTATCTAAGACATGCATACTAGATTTACTCAGATTATGACATCTTTGCATGCTTTAGGTAAAGAACTTTCAAACTCACATAAGGTGAATAAAATTTTACATTGTCTACTTATTAAGTTTGATGCCAAAGTCACTATTAGATGCAAATCAAAAGATTTGAATGCTTATTCTTTTTTAGAATATGCTTGGCTCACTCATTGCCTACGAGCAAAGTATGAGTTACAGACTTTTGGATGCAGGTGATGAGAAGGCTATAGTGCTAAATGTTGCAATCCAGGATCCCTAGCTTATGATTTTGATGATAACAAGCATCATTGATTGAGTTTTTATTTCTCTTAGCATGAATACTTGACGTTATATTTGTTGAAATCCAGGATCCCGAGCACTTAATTTTGATGGTGACAACTAATACTTACTCAGTACATATAGACTTCCTTTAGATTACAAATGCTTAATCTTTGTATATGAGCACTAATATTTCAGGTCAGATGCACACTGCTCAAGATTACTGGAGACTCAAACCGGGTAGAATAGGATGTTGAAGAGTCTGTAATTTTTTATTTCTTTATTTTTATTTTCTTGAGTCTGCCACAGAAGCAGGCATGTGAAAGGAGCAACCATGCACACACACAGGGGGAGAATTATTTTTTAAAATAATTAAATTTTTTTTAAGCAAATCGTACTGTACTATTTTGGATCGTACTGTACGATTAATGAAAAATACTCAGGCTAACGGCTAATTTTCGAATGATTAAGTTTACAAACTTATCGTACTGTACGATCCATATCGTACTGTACGATAATATATAATTGAGAAACCCTAGCCGCTAGAATAAGTTTGGTAAGTTTTTGAATTTGATTTTCTGTACTGATCGTACTGTACGATACTTATCATACTGTACGATTAATTAAAACTTACCAAAATTATCTCCCTAATCAGGAAATAAACGTTGGTTTCTAATTTATATGTCGATCGTACTATACGATCATATATCGTACTGTACGACTGACAGAGATGATTTCATTCGTCCCAGAGATCGTACCAGACGAAATCAAGGTTTTTTGTTCTGTTTATCCTGGACGATATTCATATCGTACAGGATGATATCAAGAAATGAACTGATCGTACTGTATGACTGGTGGAGTTCTGGACGATTGTTAGAGACGATTTCCTTTGTCCCAGCGATCATACCAGATGATCCCAAGAATTTTTGTACTATTCATCCTGGACGATATTCGTATCGTACAGGACGATATCCTGAAAAACACTATTCGTACTGTACGATTCAATGAGTGCTGGACGACTGACAGAGATGAATTCTTTCATCCCGAGGTTCGTCCCACAGTTCATCCCGTACGAACAGTACGAATCAACAGTATTATCCTGTACGATATACGTATCATATAGTACGATATGAATAAAATTCGATAACTGTTCGTCTGTACTCGTACTGGACGGAGCTATAATTGAACTGATCGTACTGTACGATCCTAGATTGTACTGTACGAACAGAAACACAAAAGTTGAAACTTTTAGGGTTTTCTGAAGCCTGATATAAAAACAACTTAAAAATTTTCTTTAGGGGGTTGTTGATCTATCCTTTTGCTGTAAGAGGCTTGGAGGAAAAAGAAGGGGAGTCGGTAGAGAGAAGTTTTTGGAGAGATCTAGGGCTTAAGAGAGGAAGATGAAGGTGATCTTGAGCGTGAGGGAGAAGTAGTGTGAGGGGATCACACGGTGGCTCCAAGCTAGCTGCATGCTTTGCTCCTCTTGTGGCTTTGGAAGCTTCAAGAAAGTTCTCGAGGGAAGAGTCACTTCAAGATCAACATCACCAAGGTACTCTGCCATCTCCAGGAGGGAGAAAAAGGAGAAGGTCCGCTGCCATCACCAGGAGGGTGACATAGCGTTTGGTATTCCGCCGCACCGAGGGAGGTGAAAGTGAGTATTGTAAAGGCTTCTCCGCCTTGCTGTGGGGGAAAAAGGAGAGTCAACTTTTACTAGTGCAAATCCCGGAGTAGAGGACTCCGGGGAGTGGGCGTAGGTCAAGTGACCGAACCACTATAAAAATCTCTGGTGTGTTTTTTCCTGTTTACCGTACTTTACTTTTCATGCTTTTAATTTGTGTGTTTAATTGCTTGGTGAAAAATCAGTATTTATATCTTGTGGTGTAAAATCTAAAATTGAACTATCAATTTCATCGTTGTGAACGTTGTATTTGCTTCCGCACATTATTCGTTAAATTATATTTTGAAAATACAAAAAAATTAGAACTCCTGTGTAGGGTTAAATTTTTAAAATACCAATTCACCCCCCCCCCCCTCTTGGCGCATCGCATACTTTCAAGTGGTATCAGAGCTAGGTTTCAAAATAGTGTTTTAGAAAACCTAGAAACGTAAGATCCATGGCTCAATTTAGTAACCGTAACACTGCGGAGGGTTATTCTATAACTCGTCCACCTTTATCTGACAACATACCGTTTGATTTCTGGAAAATACGCATGTCTACATTTTTACAGTCTTTAGACTATTGCATGTGGATGTTAGTCCAAGAAGGTTATTCTACACCATTTCGTATGTTGAATGGAATTAAAACTGAACTGTCATTTAATGAATGGAGCATTGAGGATAGAGAATTTGCATAACTAAATGCTAAATATCTAAATTGTTTCTTTTGCGCATTAAAATCAGAAGACTATATGCGAGTATCAACTTGTACTATTGGTAAACAAATTTGGGACAAGCTGTGTATCACGTACGAAGGAACTAGTGAGGTCAAATAATCTAGGTTGAACATACTGCTACATGATTACGAACTGTTCCGCATGAAACCTAGTGAAACTATATCTGACATGTGCACTCGATTCACCCAGATTCTAACATCACTGCATGCTTTAGGAAGAGAGTTGTCTAACTCGGAAAAAGTAAACAAAATACTGCGATGTTTGCCTAGCTCATACGATGCTAAAATCACTGCAATAACTGAGTCAAAAGACCTGAATGTTTATTCTATTGATAATTTGCTTGGGTCACTCATTGCCTACGAGCAAGGAGTGAGTCAACGACAAAGTGATAAACAATTCTGAAAGTGACAGCTCAGCAGCGGAGGAAGATGACGACATAGCCTTGATGACTCGTCAGTTCAAAAATTTTCTGAAAAGAAAGCAGCGCCATCATCAAAGCAATTGGAACAAAGGTATGAACTCAAAGTATACTAAGGTTGCATCTGAAATAATTTGCTTTGAGTGCAGGAAACCCGGTCATCTCCGAGCTGATTGCCCCAACATCAAAACTCATCAAACCAAGGAGAAGGGTAAGGAAAATTCAAAGTTCAAGAAGGGTAAATTTAAGACTCAGAAAGCGTTTTGGGCTGACTCTGCCTCAGAATCATCGGAAGAAGAAGCAGAGGAGGAGGTAACGAATCTGTGTCTTATGACTAATGATAATCTTGATCAATCAGATCAAGATGAGGTATGTCAACTGTCTTACGATGAACTGCTTGTTATTTCTGAAAAAATCCATGGCTCGTATAGAAAATTGAAGAAAAAGCATGTTAGTCTTAATACTGAGTTTAGTAATTTACAAATGGAGCATGCTAGTGTAGTAAAGAATTTTTCTGACTTAGATAAAGATCATATGTCTTTGCTTGATGAATACGATGCATTAAACAAGAAGCATATTGAGTTAATCACTGCACACGATACCTTGAAATCATCACATATTGAATTAGATAATGCATTTAAGGAACTAGAAGAACTATCAGGGGAACTTAGTAGTAGTGAGCATGCATTGAGATTCAAATATGCTAGTCTTAACCAAGAGAATAAATTTTTAAATGAAAAACTTCAGGAATTCAAGAATAACAAAAAACCTCCCACGTTTGCTGAATTCTTACAGCCTCCACCATGTGAATCATCTCATTCAAAACAAGCACGGCATGCATCATCCAAACCCAGAAATAGGCACTACCACCCTCGTAGATTAGTGAACTCATTTCCAGGTGTTAGATGTTATTCTTGTGGCATGCTAGGTCACATAGCCCGCACGTGCTCAATTCACTATAGGACACATCTAGTGTGGAGACCTAAATCGCATTCATCACAGCATAACATGTATACATTTCATTCATATAAGCATAGGGTGGAACCCAAACACACTTGGGTTCCCAAAGCTAATCCGTGATTGACATTGTAGGGATGCTCTCACAAAAGATCGAGTGAGAGCATGTGGTACCTGGACAGTGGCTGCTCGAGACACAAGACTGGAGACATGAAGCAGTTCGTGACACTGGAGGCCAGGTCAGGAGGCAAGGTAACTTTGGGAGACAACACCACCAGAAAAGTGGTGGGCTCAGGTATCATTGGAAATACTAAAAATTTAATTATTGAGACTGTACTTTTAGTGGATAGTTTAAAGCACAATCTTTTAAGTATAAGTCAACTGTGTGACAAGGGCTTTGATATAAAATTTCTATCTAACAAATGCATGATTAGCTTAAATGATTCACTTGTGTTAGAAGGAAAACATATAAATAATGTTTACATGTTTGACTTGAATTGCATTGAAACCTCAAACTCTTTGTGTCTGAAAACAATAGCAGATGACTCTTGGCTATGGCATAGGAGACTATGCCATGCTAGTATGAAAACACTTAGGAACATCGCTGAGAAAGACTTAGTTAGAGGCATACCAAAGTTAGACTTTACTAAGGACCATCTTTGTGATGTTTGCCAGTTAGGAAAACAAGTTAAATCTTCATTTCATGCAATCAAGGATATCAGCACCACTAGGCCACTAGAAACTCTCCACATGGACCTGTTCGGACCTGTTAGTACAGCTAGCCTAGGAGGGAAGTTGTATGGGTTTGTAATAGTAGATGACTACTCTAGGTTTACTTGGGTAAAATTCCTAGCTCATAAGAGTGAGTCATATGAAGAATTTAGAATTTTCTCCATGTGGATTCAAAGGAAATTAGGATGTGTAATTTCAACAATTCATAGTGATCACGGTGGGGAATTTGAGAATGATAAATTTAAATCTTTTTGTAAAGAGGTTGGAATAGAACATAATTTCTCTGCTCCTAGAACTCCTCAGCAAAATGGAATAGCAGAAAGAAAGAATAGAACTTTAGTTGAAGCTGCTAGGGCTATGTTAGCTGAATACACTCTCCCTAGATACTTTTGGGCAGAAGCAGTAAATACCGCATGCTATGTGTTAAATATGGTGAATGTTAGATCCAAACTTAATAAGACACCCTATGAGTTGCTTAAGGGTAGGACACCCAATCTTTCCCACTTACACATTTTCGGTTGCAAATGCTTCATCCTAATCAATGGCAAGTCACCCTTAGGAAAGTTCGATCCTAAATCTGATGAAGGGGTTTTCCTAGGCTACTCATCGGTAGGTAAAGCCTATAGAATATTCAATAAGAGAACCTTAGTAGTAGAAGAATCCACCCATGTGGTATTTGATGAATCCAATAAGACATCTGAACCTAATAATGAAGAAGAAGAAGTTGAGGTTATACGGGGAGTAGAAACCATTACCATAGAGACTAGAGTGGAACCTCAGGAACATCTGCCTAGAGATTGAAATTTTCTTCTAGTCATCCTAGAGAGCTGATCTTAGGAGACCCATCAGAAGGGGTAAAAACTAGGCATGGACTCAGGAAAGAGGTTAGTCATTCTGCATTCATATCTATGATTGAACCCACGAGTATAAATCAAGCCTTAGGAGATAAATTTTGGATCCTGGCAATGCAAGAAGAGTTGAACCAATTCGTTAGGAATGATGTATGGGAGTTAGTCAAAAGGCCTAAAGAACAAAGTGTGGTTGGAACTAAGTGGGTCTTTAAAAATAAGATGAATGACTCTGGAATAGTAGTAAGAAACAAGGCTAGGTTAGTAGCGAAGGGTTATAACCAAATTGAAGGAATAGATTTTGAAGAAACCTTTGCTCCGGTAGCTAGACTAGAAGCCATCAGGGTACTGTTAGCTTTTGCTTGTTTTAGGGATTTTAAGCTGTATCAAATGGATGTCAGGAGTGCCTTCCTGAATGGAGTAATCAAGGAAGATGTGTGTGTGGAGCAACCTCCGGGGTTTGAAAACTCACAATTTCCAAACCACTGTTCAAACTGAAAAAGGCACTATACGGGTTAAAACAAGCACCTAGAGCCTGGTATGAAAGACTTAGTACGTTCCTACTAGATAGAGGCTTTGTAAAGGGTAGTGTGGACACCACCTTATTTTTGAAGAAGGTAGGAGTTGAAGTACTCATTGTTCAGATTTATTTAGATGACATCTTGTTCGGATCGACGGAGAAAAGCTTATGTAATGATTTTTCAAAAACAATGAGTGACGAGTTTGAAATAAGCATGATGGGAGAACTTAGTTACTTCCTTGGATTTAGTGTAAAACAAACGGAAGGTGGAACATTTCTTAGCCAGTCTAAGTACATCAATGATATTTTGAAAAAATATGAAATGGACAATGCTAAGGCTTTGAATACACCCATGAGCTCTAATATTCAATTGGATAAAGATCCCAGTGGGAGGTCTGTAGATCAAAAGAGGTATAGGGGAATAATTGGATCGCTTCTCTATCTAACTGCCAGTAGACCAGACATAATGTTTAGTGTGTGTCTCTGTGCCCATTTTCAAGCTGACCCGAAAGAATCTCACATGACTGCTGTCAAAAGGATTCTTAGATATCTTCTAGGCACCCCGAACTTAGGAATTTGGTATCCTAGACATAGCACTTCTTTTGAAATCTTAGGATACTCAGATTCAGACTTTGCAGGATGTAGGGTAGATAGAAAAAGCACTTCTGGTACTTGTCAATTCATTGGACAATCATTAGTTTCATGGTCCAGTAGGAAACAAAATTCAGTAGCCCTATCCACAGCCGAAGCAGAATATATAGCGGTAGGTAGCTGTGTTGCACAAGTTTTGTAGTTAAAACAACAGCTTGTAGATCTAGGAGTACCTGTAGGAACCATTCCGATCATGTGTGACAACACTAGTGCTATTTGCATATCCAAAAATCCAATTCAACACTCACGAACTAAACATATAGACATTAGACATCATTTCATTAGAGATCATGTAGCCAAAGGAGATATTGAACTGCACCATATTGCTACTGAAGATCAATTGACTGACATTTTCACAAAACCATTAGGTTATGACACATTTAGCACTTTAAGAACCAAATTAGGTGTCATAGACATTCAGGCCTAATGTAAAATTAAAAAAAAAACAAAAAAAAAAACAAAAAAAACCAAAAAAAAAAGGGTTTGTGTTTGTTATGATTTATTTTGTTAACATAAAAAAAAAAACCAAAACAAAATATTGGATTCCTGATCCTCTTCCCATGTTGCTCACAAACTTTGATATTCTCTGACAATCGTACTATATGATACACTATCGTACCGTACGATAAGGTTCAAATCACTCCAATCTCAGCCATCCATTCCCATTCACGGTCCAGATCTTTCATGTCTTATACCTATCGTACTATACGATTCACCACTCGTACCGTATGATACTAATTATTGGTTATCGTACTGTACGACATACCAATCGTACTATACGATCCACGTGTCAAACGGATTAGGATGAATTTAAATCAGCCTGTACGAACATTATTGCCTATCGTACTGTACGAACACCTGTTCGTACTGTACGAATACTTTTGGTCAAAAGTCGTTCAGACGACTCATTGGGACGAATGCCTCACACTCACGTTCGTACAGTACGATACTGATCGTACTGTATGATTTGACTCACTTTTCTGAAAAGTCGTCCAGACGACATTATTGCGCATATCCTACTGTACGATACCCAATCGTACTGTACGATATCTCTCAAATTCTATAAAAAGGGAGGGATTCTTTGCCTATTCTCCTCACTCTCAATCAATCTGAATTTCCTCATTCCTCCAATCCTTTCTTCCAAAATGTCTGGGTCCAGTAAGCGCGGTCGAATGATCGTCGGGAGCTCTTCCTCCTCTCGGCATTTTGATAATCATTTTCTCTCCGCTGCGGACGAGAAAGTGTATATTAAAATCAAGGCGGCCAAGTTCACTCCATCCCGCATGCTCAATCAAGCCGCTCTAAATTTTGAGGTGATGAATCTGTTCGCCTCCACTAGCCTTCAATTCCTTCTGACTCTTGCTTTTCCGTTTCACTCCGAACTCTTGTTTGAGTTTTTTCCAATATCTGAGTCGACCTCGAAAACACTACTTTCACATCTTATGTTTATAAACAGAATGTCGTTATCACCATCAACGACATTGCTGAGCACATCGGGCTGTCCATTGACGGCCCTCATCCCCAATCCATGATCTCCCATGACTATGATTGGACGTCAGTAAATATGACCCTTAGAGGTGTCCCCTCCAATCAACATCTACCCCTGGTCCAAACCTTAAATCAAAATGCTCGCGTTATCCAGCATGTCCTACACACATCCATTATACCTAAAGCTGGAGACCGCATCCATATTACTCCACTACTTTCTGTTGTTACCTATCTAATCATGTCTGGCAAAAAATTCAATGAAGCCCAAATGGTGTTTAACTACATTCATACCTTGTCTGCCTTCCGGTGCCCGTCGTAAACTGAACCTTGTTTTAGGGCATGTCATAGGATACATCCTAGATGCAAAATACCAACTTCATTATTCGCTCCCTCCTGATCACCTTCCTATCTTCCACTCGGATGCCTCCTTTCGTATCTTGTTCCATCGGGGGGCCGCTCCCGCCGATCCCGAGTTTGATGATGAGGAGGCTGCTGCTCCTGCTGACGCACCTCCGCCACCACCAATCCAACCACCTGGCCTTGCTCCCCCTGACTACCCTCACGATGACATTATTCGATGACTTGATCGTCTGGAGACTAGGTTGGATGCCCACATTGCTCAGCAACATCAGGAGCATGACACGGATATGAAATGGTTTAGGGAGTGCTTTACATCAATCGATCACCAGTTCGCCTCCCTCCATCAGTACCACCAGCTGTTTCCCGACCCTCCACCACCACCTCCGGATCAGGATCCAGATTTTTAGGTTGTTGTAGTTGTTTCTATTTTCTGTTTGTTATCAGTGTAGTTATTTTTCTTTTTCTTCCCTCTTTGGTGTTGTCAAAAGGGGAAGACTTTTCTGTGTGTTATGTATTCTGTTTTTGCTTACTATTAAGTGCTATTGGTTGTTTATGTTCTCACTACATTTATGTTTTTTCTATCTTATTGTTTTATTTATGTTATAATAAAAAAAAAACAAAAACTGTTTCTTCTCCTCCTATTTAAAAATTAATAAGCTACTCTTCTGAGGGGGAGCTAAAGAAGTCAGAACATCTGTCCATCAGAAAGTATTATTTGACACCATCAAAAAGGGGGAGATTGTTGAAATCCAGGATCCCGAGCACTTAATTTTGATGGTGACAACTAATTCTTACTGAGTACATATAGACTTCCTTTAGATTACAAATGCTTAATCTTTGTATATGAGCACTAACATTTCAGGTCAGATGCACACTGCTCAAGATTACTGGAGACTCAAACCGGGTAGAATAGGATGTTGAAGAGTCTGTAATTTTTTATTTCTTTATTTTATTTTCTTGAGTCTGCCACAGAAGCATGCATGTGAAAGGAGCAACCATGCACACACACAGGGGGAGAATTATTTTTTAAAATGATTAAATTTTTTTTAAGCAAATCGTACTGTACGATTAATGAAAAATACTCAGGCTAACGACTAATTTTCGAATGATTAAGTTTACAAACTTATCGTACTGTACGATCCATATCGTACTGTACGATAATATATAATTGAGAAACCCTAGCCGCCAGAATAAGTTTGGTAAGTTTTTGAATTTGATTTTTTGTACTGATCGTACTGTACGATACTTATCGTACTGTACGATTAATTAAAACTTACCAAAATTATCTCCCTAATCAGGAAATAAACGTTGGTTTCTAATTTATATTTCGATCGTACTGTACGATCATATATCATACTGTACGACTGACAGAGACGATTTCATTCATCCCAGAGATCGTACCAGACGAAACCAAGGTTTTTTGTTCTATTCGTCCTGGACGATATTCATATCATACAGGACGATATCAAGAAATGAACTGATCGTACTGTACGACTGGTGGAGTGCTGGACGATTGTCAGAGATGATTTCCTTCGTCCCAGCTATCGTACCAGACGATCCCAAGAATATTTGTACTATTCATCCTGGACGATATTCGTATCATACAGGACGATATCCTGAAAAACACTATTCGTACTGTACAATTCAATGAGTGCTGGATGACTGACAGAGACGAATTCTTTTGTCCCGAGGTTCGTCCCACAGTTTGTCCCGTATGAACAGTACGAATCCACAGTATCGTCCTATATGATATACGTATCATACAGTACGATATGAATAAAATTCGATAACTATTCATTTGTACTCGTACTGGACGGAGCTGTAATTGAACTGATCGTACTGTACGATCCTAGATCGTACTGTACGAATAGAAATGCAAAAGTTGAAACTTTTAGGGTTTTCTGAAGCTTGATATAAAAACAACTTAAAAATTTTCTTTAGGGGGTTGTTGATCTATCCTTTTGCTGTGAGAGGCTTGGAGGAAAAAGAAGAGGATACGGTAGAGAGAAGTTTTTGGAGAGATCTAGGGCTTGAGAGAGGAAGGTGAAGGTGAGCTTGAGCGTGAGGGAGAAGTAGTGTGAGGGGATCACACGATGGCTCCAAGCTAGCTGCATGCTTTGCTCCTCTTGTGGCTTTGGAAGCTTTAAGAAAGTTCTCGAGGGAAGAGTCACTTCAAGATCAACATCGCCAAGGTACTCTGTCATCTCCAGGAGGGAGAAAAAGGAGAAGGTCCGCTGACGTCACCAGGAGGGTGACATAGCGTTTGGTATTCCGCCGCACCGAGGGAGGTGAAAGTGAGTATTGTAAAGGCTTCTCCGCCTTGCTGTGGGGGCAAAAGGAGAGTCAACTTTTACTAGTGCAAATCCTGGAGTAGAGGACTCCGGGGAGTGGACGTAGGTCAAGTGATCGAACCATCATAAAAATCTCTGGTGTGTTTTTTCCTGTTTACCGTACTTTACTTTTCATGCTTTTAATTTGTGCGTTTAATTACCTGGTGAAAAATTAGTATTTAAATCTTGTGGTGTAAAATCTAAAATTGAACTATCAATTTCATCGTTGTGAACGTTGTATTTGCTTCCGCACATTATTTGTTAAATTATATTTTGAAAATACAAAAAAAAATAGAACTCCTGTGTAGGGTTAAATTTTTAAAATACCAATTCACCCCCCTCTTGGCGAATCTCGTACTTTCAATATTTTATCTGTGCGTATTAAAGTTCAAGAAAATTATACACTGCTCGAGACTACTGAAGACTCAAGCCTGGGTAGAATAGGGTGTCAAGTTAAAGAGTCTTTAATTTTAAACTTTTTATAATTTTGTATTTCTTGAGTCTGGCCATATAAGGGTGTACGCAATTGGTGACTGTGCACACACAGAGTGGGACTGAGGAAAATCTAAGATAAAAATTATTCTTAAACTAATCATACTATACGAGTTACAATTGTACTATATAATCATATATTTTAAAAATGGTCTTAACAGCTAATTAAATCATTATTTATATTGAACTAATCATACTATATAATGCTTATTATATTGCATGATTTGTTTCGATCTATAAACCCTAGCCGATAGAAAAATTATGTGAGAAATTCAAAAAATAATTTTTGAACTAATCATATTGTATGAAATTTTAAAATCTTACTTAAATTATCCTTCATAATTAGTCAATCAAATCATGGTTTAATTAATTATAATAGATCATACTGTATGATTGACAGAAAAAATTTTTTCATCCCAAATATCATACTAAAAAAACTATAATTTTTGAATTAATCGTATTGTACGATGTTTACATTATACTGGATGACTAACTTGAAATCAACTGATCGTAGTGTACGATGAGATCGTAAGGGATGATTGATAGAGATGATTTTAATCATCTAATAGACCGTTCTGTACGAATACATAGAAATTGAACATATCGTACTAAATGACCTGACGATCGTACTATACGATATATTTGCAAAATTTGAATAATTTGTCTGAATGACTGTTTGCATCATACTAGATGGATCTAGTTTTTGAACTATTTATACTATACAAACAATTATCATACTATACAAATAGAGATGGGATAACATGAATTTTTAGGGTTTTTTTTAAGACTAATACTTAAGCAATATTTCATCTATCTCTTAAAAAAAGAGAGAGGAGTCTTAGGTTGAAGAAGGAACTATAAGAGAGATACTTTTGAGAGAGATCCAGGGTTTGAGATGAAGGAAAAGGTGAGGTTAAGGGTGAGGGAGAAGTAGTGTTAGGGGATCACACGGTTTCTCCAAGATAGCTAAGCACCTTTGCTCTTCCTTTGGCTTGGTGAGACCTTGAAGTTTTCTCTTAAGAGAGAGGCTTCAAAGTTAAGTCCTCAAATTTTTCTACCTTCTCTACAAGGGAGAAAAAAGAGTTTGGTTCTTTGCCTTCACCAAGAGGGTGAAAAAGGAACTGAGGTTCTCTACCATCACCAGGAGGGTGAAAAAAGAGCTGAGGTACTCTGCCTTGTCTAAGAGGGAGAAAAAGATCGGAGGTTTGCTACCATCACCATGAGGGTGACATAGCTTTCGGCACTCCACCGCAACAGGTTTGGTGGAAGGGATTGTGTAAGTGCTTCTTCGCCTTACTGTGGGGGCACAAGGAGAGTCACTTTATTTTAGGGTAATACCTAAAGCAATGGAATCTAGGGAGTGGACGTAGGTTAAGGTTGACCAAATCACTATAAAATCTTTAGGTGTGCTTTTTCCTTTTTGCATTTATTTTCTTTCCATAATTTTTATTATGATCTGTGAGCTGAGTTTACTGATTTAAATATTTACGATTAACTACACTTATGTTGGATTTCAAATTATCAATTGCTTCAGCACTATTTTAGGTTATCTACATGGATTTACTTTACAAATTATTTTTGTAGAAAAAACAAAAAATTAGCATTTTTATTTAGCACTGATTTTTAAATTACCAATTCACCTTTCCCCGCTCTTGGTGTGCCTCGGGCTAGTTCATTGGGGTCTCACAACCTATTTAAACTTTCATGTGGTATCAGAGCGGGTCTTGAAATTTAGATTTTAAAATATTCAAGTATAGATCTAATGGCTCATTTTGGTAATAGGAATATTGCTGAGGGTTACTCCATAACTCTTTTACTATTGTTTGAAATACCTTGTTCGATTTTGGAAAATTTGCTTGCCTATATTTTTGCAATATATTGACTATAGAATTTGGCATATGATTCAAACTGGTTATTCACTTCCATATCATATAATTTTTGGTATCAAAAATGATAATCCCTTTACTGAATGGAGTTATGAATATAGAGAACTCGTACATTTAAATTAATTGCTTAAATTAGTTTTTTTTGAACTTTAAAATTCGAGGATTATATGTGAGTTTCTACATACACTACGAGGAAGGAAATTTGGGATAGGTTAGGCATCACTTATGAGAAAACTAGTGAAGTTAAATAGTCTAGAGTAAACATTTTACTGCATGATATAAAATTTTTTGCATGAAACATAATGAGATTGTATATGAAATGTACACTAGGTTCACCTAGATTGTGACATCCTTACATGCAATAGATAGAGATCTATCAAATTCCAAAAAAGTTAAAAAGATTTTACTATGCCTACCTAGCTCTTATGATGCTAAAATAACTATAATTACTGAATCAAAAGATTTGAATATTTACTCTATTGATAACTTGCTTGGGTCACTCATTGCCTACAAGCAAGGAGTAAGTCAGAGGCAAAATGATGCAGGTGAAAAGAAGAAGGAGAGAACTATGTCCCTAAGGAAAATGATTTAGATAGTGATAGTTCTATAGCAAAGGAAGATGATGATTCATATTGATGACACGATAATTCAAGAGTATTCTTAAAATAAAGTAGAGGCATCACCAATAATATTGGAGCAATGGTAAAAATAATAAAAAATTTAAAGCATCGTCTGACATGATCTATTTTGAATGCAAGAAACCAAGTCATCTTTGAGCAGACTACCCCAACCTGAAGACTCACCCAATAAAGAAGAAGGGCAAAGAAAAGGAAAAATTTAGGAAGGGGAAGAACATGACGAATAAAGTACTTTGGGCTGACTCTACCTTAAAATCATCAGAACTAGACGTAGAGGAGGAGGTAACAAACCTGTGTCTTATAGCTAACGCTAATCTTGATCAATCAGATCAAGATGAGGTATGTCAACTTTCCTATGAAGAACTATTTATTATATCTGAATAAATTCTTGATTTGAATAGAAAAATAAAAAAGATGTATGTAAATTTGAACACTGATTTTATTACTTTGCAAAAAGAGCATACTAGTTTGGTAAGTAAGAATTCTACTTTAGATAGCAATCATATGACTTTACTTGATGAATATGATGTATTAAACAAGAAGCATATTGATTTATCTAATGCATATGATTCGTTAAAAACTCGAATATTGGACTAGAAAAATCATTCAAAGAATTAGAAGCATGTGCATTAGGAATAGATGAAAGTGAGCATGCATTAAAAAGAGAAGTATCAATTCTAGAAATGCAAATAAATTTCTAGAAGAAAAAAAATAAAAGCACTTCAAAATAATAAACCATCACCTACGTTGGCATAGTTTCATAACCCTTCATAATAACAAGCATCATATAACCCTAGGAAGAGGCACCATAACCCACATAGATTGGTAAATCCATTTCCTAGTGTTAGGAGTTACTCTTGTGGCATATTAGGACACATAGCCTGCACTTGCACTATCCACTATAGGACACATTTAGTGTGGATGCTAAAATTACATGCATCATAGTATAACATGCTTTCATATTATTCATTCAAGCATAAGTAGGAACCCAAACTCACTTGGGTTCCCAAAATCTAATATTTATGTGACTTTGTAGGGGTGTTCTCTCGAAAGACCTAGTGAGAGCATGTGGTACCTAGACAGTGGATGATCGAGGCATATGATTGTTGATTTGAAGAAGTTCATCACACTGGAGGCTAGGTCTAGAGGAAAGGTAACACTGGGAGATAACACCATTAGAAAAGTGGTTGGCTCATGTACAATTAGAAACTCAAGCAATTTTATAATTGAAAATATTTATTAGTCAATAGTCTAAAAATATAACTTAATAATCATTAGTCAATTTTGTGATAAGGGCTTTGACAATAAATTTCTTTCTGCAAAATGCTTGATTAGTTCAAATGGAAAACTAGTTTTAGAAGGAAAACAAGTAAATAATATTTATATACTTGAGTTGAATTGCATAGAATATTCTAGCTCATTGTGTTAGGAAACCATAACTATTGAATCTTGGATATGGCATAGGAGACTATGTCATGCAAGTATGAAGACAATTAGGTATATTACTCAGAAAAACTTAGTTAGAGCCATACCTAAGCTATATTTTATTAAGGAACACCTATGTGATACCTGCCAACTAGGAAAACAAGTTAGATTTTCATTTCACTCAATCAAAGACATCAACACCTCTAGGCCACTAGAAATCCTTCATATTGACCTATTTACACCAATTAGTATAGTCAGCCAAGGAGGAAAGATATATGGATTTGTAATAGTAGATGACTTCTCTAAATTTACTTGGGTTACATTCCTAGAACATAAGAGTGAGTCATTTGAGGGATTTAAAACTTTCTTCACTTGGATTTACATGAAATTAGGATGTGAAATTTCAACCATTAATTAAGATCATGGTCGAGAGTTTAAAAATGATAAGTTTGAATCGTTTTATCAAGAAATAGGAATAGAACATAACTTCTTCACCCCTAGGACACCTCAATAGAATGGAATAGCTAAAAAAAGTCTTAAAAGAAGCTGGTAGGGCCATATTAGCTGAATATTCACTCCCTAGATACTTTTGGGTAGAAGCAATGAATACTGCTTATTATATTTTAAATAGGGTGAATGTTAGATCCAAATTAAATAAAATGTCCTACGAATTCCTTAAGGGTAGGAAACCCTACCTTTCTCATTTATATGTCTTTCGAAATAGATGCTTTATGTTAATCAATAGAAAATCACCCTTAGGAAAGTTTGATCCAAGGTCTGATGAAGATGTCTTTTTAGGTTACTTATCTATAAGTAAGGCCAGATTGATAGCTAAGGGGTATAATCAAATTGAAGGAATAGAATTTAGAGAAACTATTACCCCTATGGCTATATTGGAAGCCATAAGGATGCTACTAGTTTTTATCTACTTTAGGGGATTTAAATTGAATCAAATGGATGTTAAGAGTGCTTTTTTAAATAGGGTGATTAAAAAAGATGTGTATGTTGAATAATCTCTAGGCTTTAAAAATTCACAATTCCCAATCATGTATTCAAGTTAAAGAAGGCATCATATAGATTAAAATAAACACGTAGAGCATGGTATGAAAGGCTAAGCACATTTTTCGTTGATAGAGACTTTGTTAAGGATAGTGTAGACACCACCCTATTTATCAGGAAAGTAGGAGAAGAGCTACTCATTGTCCAAATTTATGTTGATATCTTATTTGGATCTTCAGATAAAAATCTATATGATGAATTTTTAAAAATAATGAGTAAAGAGTTTAAATGAGCATAATGGGAGAGATAAATTATTTTCTTGGATTTAGTGTGAAGCAGAGGGATGATGGAACCTATATTAGCCAATCTAAATACATCAAGGATATTCTTGAGGAATATGTCATAGACAATGCTAAGGTAATAAACACTCCCATGGGCTCTACCATTCAGTTAGATATAGACCAAAATGGAATGCTAGTAGATCAGAAAAAATATAGAAGGATAATTGGATCACTTCACTATTTAACTGCCAGTAGACCTGATATAATATTTAGTGTTTGTCTCTATGATAAATTTTAGGCTGATCAAAAGAATCTCATCTAATCACTGTTAAGAGAATCCTTAGATACCTTCTAGGAACCCAAAAGCTAGGTATCTAATACCCTAGATATAGCTCATATTTTAAAATTATATGATATTCTGAATCTGACTTTGTAAGATGTAGGGTAGAAAAGAAAAGTATATCAGGAACCTGCTAATTTATTGGCCAATCATTAGTTTCTTGGTCCAGTAGTAAGCAAATTTTGGTAGCCCTATCCACTGTTGATGCGGAATACATTGCTGTTGGAAGATGTGTTACTCAAGTTCTATGGTTGAAGTAATAAAAATTAGGTCTTGGACTACCTAGAGGCACCATTCCTGTCATGTGTGAACACTACTGCCATTTGTATATCCAAAAATCCAATTAAACACTGCCACACAAAGGATATAGACATCAGGCATAACTTTATTAGAGATCATGTAGCCAGGGAAGATATAGAATTGTATTTTTTAGCTACTAGAGACCAATTGGTAGACATCTTTAATAATCCTCTAGACTATGCACTTTTAGCACCTTGAGGACTAGATTAGTTATTATTGACATTCATGCTTGATTCAGGATGAATCTAAAATTTTTTCTATCATTTGAAATCAACCATTTCGTTGTGTACTTCATGTTTATGTCATTTTCAATTTCTGTGTTTAATTTTTGTATGTTATTTTGTTTTGTTTATGGTTTTTCCCTGATCATCACACACTCTTCATAGAAGAAAACTAACCACATCATACTTTATGATTCACATTCATACTGTATGATCAACATAGTTTACATAAATCTCTGCCGTTAGATTAGATCAACGATCAAGATAAACTTCATTATTAGAAATCATACTGTATGATCCTCCTTTCATACTGTACGATACTTATATTGAGCCGATATAATCATAATTACACTTCTTAGTGTATGAACACCTATTCATACTGTATAATACGCTTAGTCAAAAGTTGTTCAGATGACTCATCGGGACAAATGGAATTCCTTATAATCGTCTAGTATGATACTGATTGAATTGTATGATTTGACTACTCTTTCTAACAAGTGGTTAACATGATTTAACTCCTCTGACTGTACTATACGATATCACATCATACTGTATAATTAGTTGAAATTTTATAAATAAGGAGTGTTTCCTTAGCTCAATTAACTCCTTTAATTCCTTTCCAATCTCATACCCCCTACAAACCTAAAACTCTCAAATGGCCGGAGCTAGCAAGCGAAGCCGATTGACCCAGGGAGGGTCTTCCTCTCATCACCTTATCAATAATTATCTTCAATTTGGCCAAAATTAAGATGCATGTTATCGATACAAGGAGGCTAACATAACCCCCTCAAGAATGCTCAACCAACATGCTAAACTTTGAGGTGATGAGCATAGTTGCTTCAACCACTCTTCAATTTCTCCTCACCTTAGCATTCTCCTTCAATTCAAAACTTCTTTATGAATTCTTAGTAAACCTTACAATCAATTTTGAAATCTAAATGAATTCCTCCTATGTCTATCATCGCCCTGTACAAATAACTAAGGATGATTTAGGGGAATACATTCAACTATCTACTAAAGGGCCCCGTCCAAAATCCGTGGCTCTAAGGGTGATTATGATTGGAGTGTTGTTAATTTAATGATTTGAAATGTTGCCCTTAATTAGCACCATCCTTTAGTCCTTTTCCGAAACAAAAATGTATGAGTTATCCAACATGTTCTTCATACCTAAGTCATACCTAAAGTTAGAGACCATGTCAATATAACTCCTTTACTTTCCTTAGTAAAATACTTCATAATATTGAATAATAAAGTTGATGAAGCTCAAATGCTCATCATTTATATTCAAAACCTGACTCCCATTAGACTTACCTTAACTAGAAGGAAAAAAATGTTGCCTTAGGTCACATCGTAGCCTACGTCTTATAGAAAAAATATGAGCTCAGCTACCTTGCACCACCTGACCATACTCCTATCATTTATATGGATGCATCCTTCTATATTCTCTTTCATTAGGGACAAGAGCATGATGATCCTGATTTTGATGAAGAAGTAGGAGCTTCACCTGCACTAGCACGAGCACCAATGGCACTAGAAGCATCACCAGTAACAACAACATGAAACAGACCTGGCATGGTTTGGGGAGTAGTTCTCCTCAATCCAGTAATAGTTCTCCTCAATTCACAACTACTTATAACCATCACCACCACCACCTCTTGGTCAGGGATCTTCTTTCTTTTAGTTTTTCTTTTGTGTGATAAATTTCCTCTTTTTCAAGTGTTGTAGTTTTTTTGTCCTATTTTTAGCGCTCCTTTTCTTTTTGGTGATGTCAAAAGGGTTGGTTGTATGTCTGCATCTGTTTATAAAAAATATATTTTATTTATATTTTTATTTTCTCTATTATTTTATTTTATTACATTTTTTATTAAATTAAAAAAAAAAAACTCAAAAAAATGCAACATCTATTTTTTTTAAATCTATCACCTAGTGGGGTGAGCTTAGGAGAAATGAACTTCAATTTTTCTTTCAACCAAAAATGTTTGACATCATCAAGAAGGGGGAGATTATTGCAATCAGGATCCCTAGATCATGATTTAGATGATAATAAACATTATTGGTTGAGTTTTTATTTCTCTTAGTGTGAATACTGGGTATTGTATTTTGTGATGAGTATTAATGTTTCAGAAAAATCATACACCGCTCAAGAGTACTGAAGACTCAAGCTTGGGTAGAATAGAGTATCAAGTTAAAGAGTCTGTAATTTTAACATTTTTATAATTTTCTATTTCTTGAGTCTGGCCACATAAGGGTATATACAATTGGTGATCTAGCACACACACACATAGGGAGAGTGAGGAAAATCTAAGATAAAAGTTTCTCTTGAACTAATCATACTATATGACTTACAATCATACTGTATAATCTATTATTTAGAAAATGGTCTTAACAACTAATTGAATCATTAGTTATAAAACTAGTTATATTATATGATGCTTATCATACTATAAGATTTGTTTCGATCAATAAACCCTAGCAGCCAGATAAATTAAGTAAGAAATTTATGTACATGACTATAAAATACTGTATGGGAAAGCACCCTACCATGTACACTTATAATCAGGGTGATTCTAGAGTATGGAGAAGAGTTTGCAACATAAAATGGGAAGCAGAGCCTCACATTAAATGAGATGTTGGTCAGGCTAACCTATTTCTTAGCAGGATCATTGAATGGGTAAGACTTCTATTGATCAAATGCTCAATTCTTTCTCTACTGTGGATATCAAGGTGAATTCTTTTATTAATGAAAACTATTGGGATTATTCTAAACTCATTGAAGTAGTTCCTCAATCATTAATTACTCTTATTTTGTAAATTCCCTTAAATATTAATGCTGATGATATGTTATTATGTGACATGGCTAGTAATGGCATCTTCACACTCAAGGATGCTTGGAATGTTTTCAGAACTAAGAATACTACTTCTAAATTTTTTTTTTATGTTATGGAATAAAATTATCCTGACTACCATTGCTACTTTTACTTGGAGAGTTTTATATAAATATTTTCCTACCGATGATAATTTAATTAAAAGAGGTTTTATTTTACCTTCTAAATGTCAATGTTGCTTCCACATGGAGAATATGTACCATGTCTCTATCTCTTGTCCTATTATATCTAAAATCTAAATTTATTTTGATGATATTTTCAAGTTTAATCATTTTTGTGATAATATTAACATCAAGGATATCTTAAATCTATGGTTTACTAATTTTAGAGGCCATATAAGGAATCTCATTCCTTCCCTCATTTTGTGGTAGCTTTGGTTAGCTCAGAAAAATTCATTTTTTAATAATGTTGTTATGGATCACCATCATATTATTGGGAATATTAAGGATAAGATTCTTAATCTTTTTAATGCCCATCTCTTTACTACTAAAAGTTTTAGAGGCTATTCTTTGGTTGCTAAAGAATTTGGGATTGTTCTTAAAGATATGCATGCCAATGATGGCCGAATTCTTATTCGTTGGTATAAACCATCTCATAACACTTTTATCTTTCTGTCTTTGCTTTTGGACGTTGTTGGTTGTGTGTTATTTTATTGTGGAGTTCTCTTATCATTATCTTTGGTATATTTTGCTGGAAGCATATGCTGGCTATTTAGCATAATTCATGTGATGGCTAGGCGGTAAAATAGCTTCATTAGCTATGGGTGGATTTTAGTTTTCCTTGTTAGTAACCATTTTTCCCTATTATTTTGTTGGCTGGTGCTTTGGCTAGGGTGGTTTTATAATGCTAATCAGGGGATGAGTTTTGTTATTGTGGTTAGGCACTTTATGATAAGTTATAGTGATGGCATTGGGTTGGATTTGGATTGCTTATTTTGGTAGAATTTTTGTAATTTTCTTATACTTAAGAAGTTTTATATTGATCTGTCTGACTTCTTTGACATGTCCAGTTATTTTGTTGAATGGCTATGGGTTGATATCATTACTTGTCTATGGGAAGGCTGCTTGTGTTCCTATTGCTGGTTGGGTCTCTTCAACCGACCGTGGCTTGATATAATTATATACAGGTTTTTTTTGGGTAACTTTATAAAGGAGAATATTGATCTTGTTCTATGGTATCTCACTGCTTTTAAGTATTTTCTGATGAATATTTTTTTCAAGAACACAGATAATTGGGATATGAATAGAACCAACAAAATTATCTATATCATGTGGATGCACTTACTTTCTGTGACAATTTTCTTGCAGGTTTCTTATAATGCAGGTTTTTTGGCTTCAAATTTTTTGGATGAAAAGATTGTGACTAATGAAATTATCTGATCATTTCTAATTTTTGGGTGTTGGCTACTTGCCACCCTAGAATGTATTTAGGTAATTTTATACTTGTGCTTAGTAAGGACTTTGAGCTCTTCAATTTTATTTTAGCTTTTTTTGTAGGTCCTTGGAGCAATAGTGAGCTCGAGGCTGATTTAAGGACCTTGCAACCTCTTTTATTATCAATGAGAAGTCCCCTTTGTGGGTTTCCCCTAAAAAATTCAAAAAATTATTTTTGAACTAATAATACTATACAATCTGAATCGTTCTGTACATAATTTTGAAATCTGACTTAAATTAACCCTCATAATTATTCAATCAAATCATAGTTTAATTAATGATAACAGATCATACTATACGATCTTGATCGTACCATATGATTGATGAAAACAAAATTTGGTCGTCTCAAATATCGTACCAAATGGAACTATGGTTATTGAACTAATCATACTGTATAATGTTTACATCATACTTGATGACTAACTGGAAATCAACTGACCATACTGTATGATGAGATTGTATAGGAAGACTAAGAGAGATGATTTTTAATCATCCCATGAATTTTCTTGTATGAATATAGAGAAATTAAACATATCGTACTAGAAGACATCATCATCATACTGTACGCTATGTTTGAAAAATTTGAATAGTTCGTATGAATGACTATTTGCATCATACTGGATAGGTTTAATTTTTGAACTATTTATACTGTACGAACCAATATCATATTGTATAAATAGAGATGGGATAACTTGAATTTTTAGGTTTTTTTTAAGACAAATACTTAGGTAATATTTTGTCTATATCTTAAAAAAAGATAGTGGAGTTTTGGGCTGCAAAAGGAACTCTGAGAGAGAATCTTTAGATGGAGATCCAGGGTTCGAGAAGAAGGAGAAGGTGAGGTTGAGCATGAGGGAGAAGCAGTGTGAGAGGATCACATGGTTGCTCGAAGCTAGCTAAGCACTTATGATCCTCTATCGGCCTAGTTAGTCCTTAAAGTTTTCTCTTGGGTGAGAGGCTTCAAAGTCAAGTCCCTGAGGTTCTTTGCCTTCTCCAGGAGAGAGAAAAAAGTGTTGGGATATCTGTCTTCATCGAAAGGGTAAAAAAGGAGGTGAGGTTCACTACATTCACTATGAGGGTGAAAAAGGAGCTGAGGTACTCTGCCTTTTCTCGTAGGGAGAAAAAGATTGGAGGTTTTACATCATCACCAAGAAGGTGGCATAGCTTCCAGCACTTCGCCTCATCAAGTTTGGTGGAAGGGATTGTGTATTGGATTCTTCGCTTTCCTGTGGTGAAAAATGGAGAGTCACATTGTTTTAGTGCAATATTTGGAGTGGAGGACAAATGGAGAGTCACTTTGTTTTAGTGCAATATTTGGAGTGGAGGACTCCAGGGAGTGGACATAGGTCAAGGTTGACCAAATTACTATAAAATCTTGTAGTGTGCTTTTTCCTTTTTGCATTTATTTTCTTTCTATAATTTTTATTATTATCTATGAGCGAAACTTATTGATTTCAATATTTATGATTAACTACACTTTGGTTGGATTGTGGCTTGCAATAAGAAAATTTGCATGTATTATATATATATATATTTTAAAATTATCAATTACTTTCGTGCTATATTAAGTTATCTACCTGGATTTAGTTTACAAATTATTTTTATAGAAAAAAAGTAAAAATCAATATTCTTGTTTAGCACTTGATTTTTAAAATTACCAATTCACCCCCATCTTGGTGCGCCTTGGGCTAGTTCATTTAGGTCTCACAAACTCCTCGAACTTTCACTGCAGGTAGAAGACATAGATAAAAATGGCATAGGAGATGATGAGAGTGATGAGATAACATTAATAACAAGCTAATTTAAAAGTCTCCTAAAGCACAAGGATAAGTGTGAACAAAAGTGGAGCAAAGGTAAAAATGGTAAATATGAAAAGTTTACTTCTGACATTATTTATTTTGGATATAGGAAACCTGGACATCTGAAATATGAATTCGCCAATTTGAAAAACCACCCCATAAAGAAAAGAGGTGAAAATAAGCCGAATGTAAAAAAGGGGAAATAAAAAGAAGCAAAAAATCTCCTGGGATGACTTAGGTTCTGACTCATCAGAACATCAGCGAGATGATAAGGTAATAAACTTATGTTGAATAGCCAAGGATTCAATTGTTAATTTTGATCAGGTTTAAGTTTTGGTTGTGTGTTGGTTTATTCATTCAGTTTGCTTTTTTTTTTAATAATTATGATTTATGTTTGAATGCATGTTGTCATTTTCTTTTGCATGTAGTTCAATCTTCGGTGTTATATTCTCCCTCCTTTTTGTGATGTCAAAAGGGGGAGAAAATATTTTGTTGTATTTATTCATCTGTCATTCATTCTCAAAATTTTGTATTTATTTACTTGTTATCAAGTTTCATTTTTTTCTTAAACAAAAAATTCTTAATATATATATATATACACACACATATATATATATATATATATATATATATATATATATATGTATATATGTACATAACATTTTCTTGTATTTTTAATATAATTCTCTCTATGATGGGGATATTTGAAGAAAATAATTTTAATTTATAAATTCAACCAATTATATTTTTCATCATAAAAAAGGGAGAGATTATTGAAACTCGGGCTCCCGAGTTTATGGTTTTGATGATAATAAACATTACAAATAGCATCCTTGTGTCTTCTAACATTTGTACTATATATTTGCTTTTGTGTATACTAACATTTCAAGTTCGTCATGCATCATTCAATGAAGATGAAAGTTCGAAAGGGATGTTAAGCCCTAGTGAACTAGTCCCGAGGCTAACCAAGAGGGGGGGTGAATTGGTTATTTAAAAATTTCACGATAACTACAAAAATCTTTTCGATACTTAGCAGCGGAAACAAGTAAACAATAACGAAAAGATCAACCAACGATATTCACCCAAGCAGTTTATATTGAAAAGTAAAATGCAAAACTGAATCAGAAAAGCAAACCAAATTTTATAGTGGTTCGGTCAACTTGACCTACGTCCACTCCCCGGAGCCTCCCCTCCGGGTATTGCACTAAACGAAAGTGACTCTCCTTTTGCTCCCACAGCAAGGCGGAGAAGCCTGTACAAAACACCTCCTTTTCACCACACGGTGAGGCAGAGAACCCGACCTCCTTTCGCTTCCTCCTGAAGCGGGCAGAGAACCCACGAACTCCTTTCGCTTCCTCCTGAAGCGGGCAGAGAACCCACGAACTCCTTTCGCTTCCTCCTGAAGCGGGCAGAGAACCCGGATCTTCTTGCGAACGATCCTCCCACGAAGAACACCGACTAGACGACAGACGACGAGCGGAGAAGACGACTCTGATCCGTGCTTGGAGCAACCTTAGTGAATCCCTCACTAACTCCCCCTCATAAGATCTCTTCTCTCTCTCCCAACTCTCTCTCTCTCTAGGATTTCTCAGGGAAGGAAGGCAGCAAAAGATTTTTCCAAATCTAGGAAAAAGTTCTTTTAAAGGAGGGCTTAAAACTTGCCCTAAATCTCAACTTGTCGGCCAAGATCATCCAGGACGATCGGTAGATCGTCCTGTACGATCAGTTCAAATTCAGCTGTTTCAGCCTGGACGATCTGGCTCTTCTGGACGATCAGTAGAAAAAGTTGTTCATATCGTCCCGTACGATCCTGCGATCGTCCGGGACGATTAGTTCAAATTGAAGGAAATCGTCCAGAAGACAGTTCGGGTCGTCCAGAGAAATCTGTGCTGGACGACCAAAAAATGACTTGATCGTCCCGTACGATAGGGTAATCGTCCGGTACGATTAGTTCAAAAAGGCCCCAAATCGTCCTGTACATAGTTCTGGACGTACAGCTGAAATGCACAAGACGATCACGATCGTCCGGGACGATCCTGCGATCGTCCAGGACGATGTGATCGTATCAATTAAACATTAATTGCTTTCCTTAATTACCAGACTAATTTAGGCATGATTGTACTGGATCGTCCGGGACGATACACGTATCGCCCTGGACGATCAGACCAAGTATCTAAAAATAAGAACTTGCCTAACTTGATCTGGCGGCTGAGAATTTCTGATTTAGGCATATCGTCCCGTACGATCCGTAGATCGTCCAGGACGATCGGCTCAATCAGACCCTCTTAACTTAGTCGCCCTAATTAGGGTTTCTGTTTTAACTGGATCGTCCAGGACGATGATACTATCGTCCAGGACGATCTGAACAAAATTTTAACAGAAACTCTAATTCACTCAATCTCTCTCCCTGAGTGTGTGTGTGCAAGGTTACTTAGCTAGGGAATCAGTTACATTACAATTGACTCAATAAAAGAAAAATCATACATTTGACACACTTGGACCCGATCTTGAGTTGGCTTGAGTGGCTCGCGGTCTTTTGTGCCTGAAACAGATTAGCCAAGGAAAACACACTAGAAACATGTTTGTCATCATCAAAACCAGATTTGCAACAATCTCCCCCTTTTTGATGATGGCAAACATTTGTAAAGTAGTCTGAAAACCAAGGTAAACTAGGAGATCAAACAAAATAAACATTTTTTTTTTTTTTTAATTTTCATTTAACAGCTCAAACAATACAGAAAACATGAAACAGAAAACAGAAACAAAGACACGACACGACTACAACTCTGACTCCCCCTTTTGACATCACAAAAAGGAGGAGCGAAAAACATATCACGGAAATAAAACATAAAATAAAACATACACAGAACAACAACAAAACAGGAAAATCAGAATTTTTCCTTGATTTTATATTCAAAAACCAATAAGAGAACGATTGACAACGCTGAAATCCAGAAAAGGTTGAAAAAATCGACTTTCGTAACTCCGACCCCGGGCACCTTATCGATGTAAACCTTTTTCAAAACAAAAATCCGATTCAGAAGAAAAGATATTAGATTTGAAAAGAGATCCTTTCAAGCCTCGTTCCAGAAAAAATATCTGATATAATAGTGTTACAAAGTAAAAAATCAGAAATCAAGATTTTCAAACTCAAGCTTTTGAACGTATTAAGTGACACACGAGTTTTTTTCTAAGACATTTAAAGATCTGAAAGAGAAGAAAGCTTAGGTTGGGCTCATTTTGTGCCTCTTTTTTTTTCTCTCAATTTATTTGGCGCACTGCGCATCTTTTGATTTTTGATACACTTTGTGTATTTGGCATTTTCGCATCTTTTCAGTTTTGGGCTCATTTTATGCCTCTTTGTCAATTTGGTTGGCGCACTGCGCATCTTTTGTAAGCTTTCTCCTTTTCATAATAATTAAAGAGTCTCAGCGGTGAATCTATCTTCCAGACATAGGAGATGACTCTCCACAGTAGGGAAGAATGATTCACAAAACAAAAAACCACACATCATATGATAAATGCAATCACTTGGTTTTAGAAAATCAAACTAATGACTCAAGACTTTGAAAAACACTATTCATATGAGGCAGATTACTGTAGGAAGATAAAATAATCTCTATTTCAAAAACTAACATTTTAATTTTGAAAAGAATTTTTATTCGAAAGAAACCATACACCAGTAAAGGAGTTAGAGGAAGAGAACCAATCATCAATGTTCCTTCCCTTTAATAGGTTCAGTGGAATCAATCACTGCTTACCAGCTTCCAAATCAAAACAAGGTAAAAACTCCCAGTCAGAAATTCAGATTATCAGAAGTAGTGAGCGGTGATCAGATTTTGAAAAACATAAAACAGTAAGTGCAAGATATGAGCTAGTGAATAAAAAAAATAGGTATAAAATCATATCAGAGTAAATACTTAAATCAAACTAACAATAAGGCTAAAACAGAAATCAGCAAAAGACATAAAATCAACTGAAAGTAAATAATCAAAGCCAAAAACTAACTAACAGAAATCAGAAATCAAAAGAAAAACTAAACCTACCTAACAGAAATCAGAATACCAATCAGAAAGATAATAAATCAGCAGTCATCAGAATCAAGCATTTATATCAATCACTCCTAATCTGGTTCTCAAAATGCTGAATGAGTCAAAGGCCAGTGGTTTAGTGAATATGTCAGCCAGCTGATTTTCAGTTGCTACGTGGTGTAGCTCAATGTCCCCTTTTGTAACATGGTCCCTAATGAAGTGATGCCTAATGTCAATGTGTTTGGTCCTAGAATGTTGGATTGGATTCTTAGAGATACAGATGGCACTAGTATTATCACACAGAACAGAAATTGTGCCAACAGGTACTCCTAAATCCAAGACTTGCTGCTTCAACCAAAGAACTTGGGCCACACAACTTCCTAAGGCAATGTACTCAGCTTCAGCAGTGGAAAGTGCAACTGAGTTCTGTTTTCTACTGGACCAGGAGACTAACGACTGTCCTATGAATTGACAAGTCCCAGAGGTACTCTTCCTATCCACCCTACACCCCGCAAAGTCAGAGTCAGAATATCCAATGATCTCAAAAGAGGTGCTGTGCCTAGGGTACCAAATTCCTAGGTTTGGGGTCCCTAAAAGATATCTAAGAATTCTCTTAACAGCAGTCAGGTGGGACTCTTTAGGATCAGCCTGAAACCTAGCACAAAGACAGACACTAAACATGATATCGGGTCGGCTAGCAGTCAGGTAAAGCAGTGAACCTATTATCCCTCTATACTTCTTCTGATCAACAGATTTTCCATTTGAATCCTTATCTAACTGAACTGAGGAGGGCATGGGAGTATTGATTGGCTTGGCTTTGTCCATTTCATATTTCTTCAAAATGTCCTTAGTATATTTTGATTGATTGAGAAAAGTTCCATCTTCCATTTGCCTTATGCTAAACCCCAAAAAGTAGGACAATTCTCCCATCATACTCATCTCAAACTCTTTACTCATTGTTTTAGAAAACTCTTCACATAAGTATTTATCAGAAGATCCAAAAATTATATCATCAACATAGATCTGGACAATGAGTAAGTCATCTCCTAATCTCCTCAGAGAAAGGGTAGTGTCTACGCTCCCCTTAACAAACTCTCTTTCTAACAGGAATGTGCTAAGCCTCTCATACCAAGCTCTGGGTGCCTGTTTCAATCCATATAAGGCCTTTTTTAATTTATAGACATGACTTGGATATTGGGAACTCTCAAAACCTGGGGGTTGTTCTACAAAAACATCTTCTTTAATTACCCCATTTAAAAAGGCACTCTTGACATCCATTTGAAACAGCTTAAATCCCTTATAACAGGCAAAGGCTAGTAGCACTCTAATGGCTTCCAATCGAGCTACAGGGGCAAAAGTTTCCTCAAAATCTATCCCTTCTATCTGATTATACCCCTTAGCCACCAATCTTGCCTTATTTCTCACCACCACACCAGAATCATTCATCTTATTCTTAAAGACCCACTTGGTTCCCACAATACTTTGATTTTTAGGTCTTTCTACTAACTCCCAAACATCATTCCTTACAAATTGATTCAATTCTTCCTGCATAGCTAAAATCCAAAACTCATCCGACAAGGCTTGATTGATGTTGGTGGGTTCACTCATTGAGATAAAGGCAGAATGGTTTACTTCCTTCCTAAGTCCATGCCTAGTCCTAACACCTTCAGAAGGGTCTCCTAAGATCAGTTCTTTAGGATGACTCGAAGAATATCTCCAATCTCTAGGCAAAGTGGTTTGAGGTTCTACCCTTTCCTCCAAATTTGTATTTCCAACTCCTTGGGTAACCTCAACAATCTCTTCATCTTCTACTTCAGATCTAGACTCCTTAGGATCAGATTCATCAAACACTACATGGGTTGTTTCTTCCACCACCAAAGTCCTCCTATTGAACACCCTAAAGGATTTCCCCACACTTGAATATCCTAAGAACACTCCTTCATCAGATTTGGGGTCAAATTTTCCTAAGGGTGACTTCCCGTTGTTTAGAATGAAAACCTTACAGCCAAAGACATGGAGGTGGGACAGATTTGGAGTTCTACCCTTAATGATCTCATAAGGTGTCTTGTTCAGTTTGACTCTCACATTCACCCTATTCAGCACATAACAGGCAGTGTTCACCGCTTCAGCCCAAAAGTATTTTGGAAGTGAATACTCAGCAAGCATGGCTCTAGCGGCTTCCACTAAGGTCCTGTTCTTCCTTTCAGCTACCCCGTTCTGCTGAGGGGTCCTAGGAGCTGAAAAATTGTGACTAATCCCATGATTCTCACAAAAACTTCCAAATCTTTCATTTTCAAACTCCCCTCCGTGATCACTATGGATGGTAATAATCTCACATCCTAACTTCTTCTGAATCCAAGTAGAGAAAGATCTAAACTCATCAAATGACTCAGATTTGTGTGACAAAAACTTAACCCAAGTGAACCTTGAATAATCATCAACAATCACAAAACCATAGACTCTCCCCCCTAAGCTGGCAGTGCTAATGGGTCCAAAGACGTCCATGTGAAGAACTTCTAAAGGTCTAGAGGTGCTAATGTCCTTAACAGAGTGAAAAGAGGACTGGACTTGCTTCCCCAACTGACAGGCATCACACAGGTGATCCTTAGTGAACTTAAGCTTGGGCACACCTCTAACTAAGTCCTTTTGGGTGACTCTCCTAAGGGTTTTCATACTGGCATGACACAATCTCCTATGCCATAACCAAGACTCATCAGCAGCAGTTTTTAAGCAAATTGAATTATCAGATTTAATGCTACTTACATCCAGCTTGTAGACGTTGTTGATCCTTTGCCCCTGCAAAACAACTTCATCATTTAAGCTTAAAATGCAGCCAGTGGGCAGGAATTTGATGCTGTATCCCTTGTCGCAGAGTTGACTGATGCTCAGCAGGTTGTGTTTCAGTCCATCTACAAGCAAAACATTATCAATCACAAAATTCTTTGAATCACCAATCATACCTGTGCCTACCACCTTCCTAGTGGTGTTATCTCCAAGTGTAACCTTGCCTCCAGCTCTGGCCTCCAGCGAAATGAACTGATTTGCATCTCCAGTCATATGTCTAGAACATCCGCTGTCCAGGTACCACATGCTCTCACGAGGTCTTGTGTGAGAGCACACCTACAAAATCATCAAATGTCAGTCTTAGGAACCCAAACAGGTTTGGGTTCCATCTTATGAAAAGAAGAATGCGATGCATGTGTGCTGTGCTGTGCAACAGGTAGTTTGGGTCTCCACACCCAATGTGTACTACGGTGAACAGTACAAGTGTGTGATATGTGTCCTAACATGCCACATGAAAAACATCTAACACCAGGAAAAGGATTAACTAAACGTCGTGAGTGATAGTGCCTCTTCCTAGTAGTGTATGAAACATGCTTTGAAGAACTTGCAACAGAATTTTTAAAAGGTGGCGGTGCATAAAATTGTTCAAAAGTAGGCGGTGTTTTGTTATTTTCAAAAGAACTGATTTTTACTTTCAAAAACTCAATGTGTTTGTTTAAACTTCCAATTTCAAACGTTTTTGCACTATCAGTACTTTCTAACTCAGATGCCAAATCATTCACTTTCTTAAAAGCAAGTTCTAATTCAACATGCGCTGTTTTTAACAAGTTATGCTCAACAATTAAATCAGAATGCTTTTTATTCAGTTCATCAAACTCATCTAGTAAAGACATGTGATTGCTATCAATGGTGGAATGATCCTTAATCAACACTTCATGCTCTTTTTGCAAAGTCAGATAATCTAGTTTCAAACTAGCATGGGTTTTCTTAAGCTTCCTATACGATGTATGAATCTTTTCAGAAACTTCAAATAACTGATCGTAAGTAAGCTCACATACCTCTTCCTGGTCGGACTGACCAGGGTGATCATCCGCCATCAGACACAAGTTTGTTTCCTCCTCTTCAGCTTCAGTCTCAGAAGAGTCGGATGCAGAGTCTGCCCAGAACGCCTTCTGAATCTGCTTCTTGTCCTTTCTGTACTTTTGTTTCTCCTCACCCTTCTCCTTGCTTGAGTGAGCTTTAAGTGTTGGACAATCAGCCTTTATGTGTCCAGGCTTCCTGCATTCAAAACAAACCGATTCAGATGAACCCTTAAAGTTTTTATTGAACTTACCCTTGTTCCACTTCTGATGGTTCTTATGTTTCTTCCTTAGAAAGCTTTTGAATTGCCTTGTGATTAAGGCAACATCATCGCTATCAGACCCGGAAGTGCTAGCATCTGAATCTTTGGCCTTTAGTGCCACTGTCTTCTCTTTCTTGCGTTCACCTGCATCAAGTTGCCTTTGGTTCACCCCTTGCTCGTAAGCAATGAGTGATCCAAGTAAGCTGTCAATAGAGTAAGTGTTTAAATCTTTGGATTCAGTAATAGCAGTAATCTTAGCATCATAAGAAGCAGGCAAACATCTAAGAATCTTGTTCACTCTTTCGTAGTTGGTAAGTTCTCTACCTAAAGCATGCAAAGAGGTAACAATCTGAGTGAACCTTGTGTACATTTCTGAAATAGTCTCACTAGGTTTCATGCGAAAAAGTTCGTAATCATGTAACAAGATGTTTAACCTAGACTGTTTGACTTCAGTTGTACCTTCATATGTTATACATAATCTATCCCAAATCTCTTTTCCCGTTGTACAAGTAGAAACACGCATATAGTCCTCAGATTTTAAAGCACAAAAGAAACAGTTCAAACATTTGGCATTTAACTGTGCTAAATCACGATCATCAAACGTCCAATCAGCAAACGGCAATTCAGTTTTTACATTGTTAACCATTCGAAAAGGTGGTTCGTATCCGTCCTTAACTAACATCCACATGCGATAATCGATAGACTGAAGAAAAGTAGACATGCGTGTTTTCCAAAAATCAAATGGAATGTTATCAAACAACGGTGGTCTCGTTATAGAATAACCTTCAGCAGTATTACGATTGTTACAGTTAGCCATGGATCAAATTCAAAAGTTTTTAAACAGAAATTTTGAATCCCGCTCTGATACCACTTGAAAGTTCGAAAGGGATGTTAAGCCCTAGTGAACTAGTCCCGAGGCTAACCAAGAGGGGGGGTGAATTGGTTATTTAAAAATTTCACGATAACTACAAAAATCTTTTCGATACTTAGCAGCGGAAACAAGTAAACAATAACGAAAAGATCAACCAACGATATTCACCCAAGCAGTTTATATTGAAAAGTAAAATGCAAAACTGAATCAGAAAAGCAAACCAGATTTTATAGTGGTTCGGTCAACTTGACCTACGTCCACTCCCCGGAGCCTCCCCTCCGGGTATTGCACTAAACGAAAGTGACTCTCCTTTTGCTCCCACAGCAAGGCGGAGAAGCCTGTACAAAACACCTCCTTTTCACCACACGGTGAGGCAGAGAACCCGACCTCCTTTCGCTTCCTCCTGAAGCGGGCAGAGAACCCACGAACTCCTTTCGCTTCCTCCTGAAGCGGGCAGAGAACCCACGAACTCCTTTCGCTTCCTCCTGAAGCGGGCAGAGAACCCGGATCTTCTTGCGAACGATCCTCCCACGAAGAACACCGACTAGACGACAGACGACGAGCGGAGAAGACGACTCTGATCCGTGCTTGGAGCAACCTTAGTGAATCCCTCACTAACTCCCCCTCACAAGATCTCTTCTCTCTCTCCCAACTCTCTCTCTCTCTAGGATTTCTCAGGGAAGGAAGGCAGCAAAAGATTTTTCCAAATCTAGGAAAAAGTTCTTTTAAAGGAGGGCTTAAAACTTGCCCTAAATCTCAACTTGTCGGCCAAGATCGTCCAGGACGATCGGTAGATCGTCCTGTACGATCAGTTCAAATTCAGCTGTTTCAGCCTGGACGATCTGGCTCTTCTGGACGATCAGTAGAAAAAGTTGTTCATATCGTCCCGTACGATCCTGCGATCGTCCGGGACGATTAGTTCAAATTGAAGGAAATCGTCCAGAAGACAGTTCGGGTCGTCCAGAGAAATCTGTGCTGGACGACCAAAAAATGACTTGATCGTCCCGTACGATAGGGTAATCGTCCGGTACGATTAGTTCAAAAAGGCCCCAAATCGTCCTGTACATAGTTCTGGACGTACAGCTGAAATGCACAAGACGATCACGATCGTCCGGGACGATCCTGCGATCGTCCAGGACGATGTGATCGTATCAATTAAACATTAATTGCTTTCCTTAATTACCAGACTAATTTAGGCATGATTGTACTGGATCGTCCGGGACGATACACGTATCGCCCTGGACGATCAGACCAAGTATCTAAAAATAAGAACTTGCCTAACTTGATCTGGCGGCTGAGAATTTCTGATTTGGGCATATCATCCCGTACGATCCGTAGATCGTCCAGGACGATCGGCTCAATCAGACCCTCTTAACTTAGTCGCCCTAATTAGGGTTTCTGTTTTAACTGGATCGTCCAGGATAATGATACTATCGTCCAGGACGATCTGAACAAAATTTTAACAGAAACTCTAATTCACTCAATCTCTCTCCCTGAGTGTGTGTGTGCAAGGTTACTTAGCTAGGGAATCAGTTACATTACAATTGACTCAATAAAAGAAAAATCATACATTTGACACACTTGGACCCGATCTTGAGTTGGCTTGAGTGGCTCGCGGTCTTTTGTGCCTGAAACAGATTAGCCAAGGAAAACACACTGGAAACATGTTTGTCATCATCAAAACCAGATTTGCAACAGAAGATTGGGTAGAATAGGATATGCTGAAAGAGTCTATAAAATTTATTTATGTATTTTTTTTATTTCTTGAGTCAAGTTATGTAAAGGTGTATGCTAGCCTGGTGACCCTGCACACACACACTTAGGTGAGTGAGATAATGAAAAAAAATTGGAATAATTATTTCTGAACTAATTTTATAGTATGATCTTATCAGAAAATTAATAAAATGCGATGTAGTTAAAGCTATTTAAACTAATCAAACAGGATGATATTGATCATACATGATGATCAGTTGAAATAATGATCTTAGTCGTCAATTATAATTTAGGAAATTTTTTGAAATATAAATTATGTACTATTCATATAGTATGATAGTTATTGTACTATACAATATAATTAAATCTTACCTAAATTAATCTTATAATTAGGAATCAAATTTGGATTAATTAGTAATATACTCTTTCCAGATTTGTGATATACTCTTCCTTTTCTCTAAGGATCATCAACAAATTTGTGGTTAGATCCATACCAACAGGTCCTTTTGCTTCCTTTTCTTATTGCTTCTTAAGGTTATGTCTCTTCAATGAGGTTAATCTTATCACGACAATAAAAATAGTGGTGGTGGTTGAGATACTCTCCTTACAAGTTATAACAATAAGGTATCCTTCTGAGTATCAAAGGTATCGATCACTTCTTCCTTCCTCCTCTTTAGGATGTCTCTGATTTCTTGAATTTCTTCAACGATGGATTTTCCCTCAATGACTTCAGGATCTATGGAAAGGTATCGCACATCCTCCTACATCATCTCAATTTCATTTACCTCTAACTTCTCCTTGATCCTCTCTATTTTTAACTCTTAAATGGCTTTGTTGTACTCCTCAAATACTTCATCGATTGTTTTGTTGGCCAGAGGATCAATTTCATTTTCATCATCATTCATTTCATTTTCCCCTTGTAATCATATGGGTGGAATCCATAATGGGTCATTGCACTTCCTCCTTTGGAGATGGTGTACTATTACATAGATGTAACTAGCCTCATCTAATAAAGTGAAAGGACCAAGTCCCTGAACCCTATGAAGTACAACAAGTGATTGTTTACTTCTACTTTTGCTAGCTTTGACTTGAATGGTCTCTTTCTATGGAGACTTGAGCCTCTTGCACTTTGCTTCCATTCATACTTCATGACTAGGTGAGCCAACTATGATAAAGGTAAGCTTGGGAGATTTTACTGGATAGATAGGTGGTCAGCTACTTTGGCGGCAGCTTTGATCATATCCAATCAGGACTATCTCCTTGGATTTACTAGATGGCTGCCAGGGGACCTAGTGGTAACCATCTACCAAGATTAATGTAACATGATTCATAATAAATCCTCGATTGACTATGATACTGAGGAATTAACACCTTGGCTTTAGATCTTTTTTCCTTCTGGATTTCTTTTTGCAATTTGCCAGAAATCATCCATTCATGTTCTTAAGATATTCTTCATTTGTTTCACCAGCTTGGGCAGCATAGGTGTGGTTGATATTCCTCAGCATCCTCTTTTGATGAGCTAGCTTCTCCCCATGGGACTTCTTCACATTGTAGTCTACTGGGCATGGTGGAAAATGTCTTACTTTCTCATGTTCTCCTCTCCCCTAAAAGAAGAAGGGGATGGAAATGATTTTCCCTTAAGAGAGATGAGGGGTTGGGGTGGAAGGAATAGGTAATTCCTCATCAACCTCAATTTTAAATTTTCCCAATGCCTTTAATTCAACAATCTTCCTCACTTTGATAATTTTCTTCCTTGCCCTTCTAAAGTAGTTCTTCTTTTTAATCTTTCTAGCAAACATGATAATAGAAGTTGACCCAACTTCAGATAAAAATTTCTTCTGAATTATAACTGCAGACTTTGATGTCTTACCTCCCTTAGTTGATGGTGTAATGGGCACTGGGAAATAGTAGCCCCCCTTTAAGGATGGTGGAGTTAGTCCCCGACTGTAAGACAACCTCTACTAAGCGAGTAGTTGACTTTACTTTAGCAAAAAAATCTACATTTTTTCCTCCCATCAACAGATAGCTTTAAGGTCTGGAATCTCATCCCAACTTGGATTGTGTTACGAGACTTAATCTTCTCAACAGCCAAATCCTTGTTAAATAAAAAGATTAATTTTCCAGCCATTTTTTTATCTATAATTTAAAATATAGCTTGAATTAGTTCATTTGAAATGACTATCTAAAATTACTTGCATGTTTGAGTTTGGAAATCTTATTGCATTTGTTAAGCTACAAGACAATGTAACATAGCATTTAAATATGAGCTTTTGGAAGAGATTTTTGTTTTCATTCTTTCTTTTGTTTTTATAACTTATCAAATTTTAAAACCCAAACCATCAATCTTTCACCCAACATTAGGTTCATAAAATATATAAGATGAAGGCTTGAAAGAATTGTCTTTTCTTTGCTTATATGTTATCTCTAGCATGCGTCATTCTTTCCCACCTCTCTAACCTCTCTTACTTACTTCTTATTTCATTTCTTTTAGATGCTGGTCATGCTCACCCATGGAAGAAATGAGTGAGGTAACCAATGGAACAAGAGTTGTTTCACCTAACATCAAAGGCAAGTGTACTACCGACATGATAAAATATTAAACACTATTAAAGATGGAGAGAGAGTCAAATCCCCAACTAAGTAACCAAAAATTTTTAGTGCTATTTTTGTTTAGGAAAATTGAGTATAGGCTTTCGAGCTTTCCATTTTCATAATCAAATAGAATATTATAAATAACATATTATCCTGGAAGATAAAAGTAAGGTAGAGAAGTCCTTACAAGAATCACTTCCACCAAAAATGATGTGGTAGAGAACTGGAAGCTATGTCACCCTCTGGTGATGGTAGTGAACCTACAATCCTTTTTAACCCTCCTGTTGAAAGCAAAGAACCCAAAGAATCTTTCTCACTCCAATGGTGATGGTGGAGAACCATTAATCCTTTTTAACCCTCCTGGGGAATGTAGAGAACCCTAGACCTAAATTTTGAAGCTTCCCTCCCAAGGGTAACTTCAAGAACTCACCAAGGCCACATGAGGAAGCTGGGTGCAACCTTGCATAAAGAAATTATGTGAATATCCCGTACACTCCTTCTCACTCACACACAACCTCACCTTCTTCATCTCTAACCCAAAACTCTCTCAAGAAATTCCCCCTCAGAGTTCCTTCAATAACCAAAAGTCCTTAAAAAGAGACTTGAATAAGATGCTTAAGTACAAGGCTTCAAAAAATCTTAAATTTTCAATTTTGACATCTCTGTTTTAATACTTTAAACTAGGTTCGTATAGTACAATCAATTCAAAAGTAGGACTCATATGGTGTGATGAAATAGTCTTTTTGAAAAACTATTCAAATTCTTCAAACATATCGTATAGTATGATCGTAAGTTTGTACAGTATGATTAGTTTAATTTCACTCTATTTGTATAGGATGATTATAGGGATGATTGGAAATCATCTAATCATTAATTTGGTATGATTCACATCTTACAGTATGGTCAGCGCAATATTAACCATTTGTAAAGTATAATATATATATATATATATATATATATATATATATATATATATATATATATATATATATATATATATCGTACAATATGATTAGTTTAAAATCAATATTTGTTCTAGTACGATCACCGGGATGACGGGATATTGTCTTTGTCAATTGTACGATATGATTAGCCTTATTTATTAAACTTTGATTTAATTGATTAATCACAGAGGATAATATAAGTAAGATTTCAAATATCATACTGTAGAATTAGGTTCGTATAGTACAATTAGTTCAAAATTTAATTTTAAAATTTCTTACTTAATTTATCTGACAGCTAGGGTTTGTAAATTAAAACAAATCATACAATATGATTAGTTCATTAGCATTAATGATTCAACTATCCATTAACCCTCTTTTTTGTATAACTGATTATACAATATGATCCAATCATACAATACGATTAGTTCAAAAAAATTTCTTCTCAAATTTTCTACACTTCCCCTTATGTGTTTGCACAGTCTGCAATTTTGCATAAACCCTTACATGGCCAGGCATATGAAATAGAAAATAAAAGAAAGTGAAAATTTCAAACTCTTTTAAATGATATCCTATTTTACCCAAACATGAGTCTTGATCAATCTTGAGCGGTGTATGATGTACCTAGGATGTTAGCATGCACAAATAAAAATAATATCCAATATAGATGCTAAAAGAAATAAAATCTCAATCAATAAAGTTTGTTATCATCTAATCACAAGCTAGGTATCCTTGATTATAACACTATTGTAATAAATATTTTAGATTTGGATCCCCCATCAAAAATAACATAACATCACCTAATGGTACTATAGAACCCACTATAATTTATCACCCTGAAGAGGTTGCGATGGTGCAAATTCGTTGTGGCAAAGTCTTAACAATTAGGCTACAGTGAATGAGAAAGATAAATAAGTCCTATGAAATGATCAAATTTAATCCTCAACTCAACAAGCATATCCTCCCTTAGGTGTACTGGCTCCTAATTTTAATGTTCCAAAGGTCAATTATAATGTCTTACCGCATCATAAGAAATTATCACTGTGGTTGAGCATACATGATGCCCTCACTTTCTCAAAAGAAATAAGGGAGTCTTTGAACAGAGCACTTTTCAGCCCAAAGATTTCTTTATCTCAGTTAGTTAAAACTTGTGAACATAAAATTTTGTATTTCAAAGAAACTCTAGTAGTAACCTTTTCTAATGAGGAGCTACTTCTTCGGGATACTAATAATAACCACCCACTCTATATTTTTATAAATGCGGGAAACTTTAGATTATTTTGGTACCTCATTGATCAAAGTGGATCGGTCAATATTATGAACATAACATTAAACATGTAATCTTTTTTTCCTCCAAACACTCATCCTCAAAGGAGTGGGAGGATGGTCCAAAGAGCATGCGGTTGAGGCCATGCCTCATTTGAAAGAAAACCAACATCAATACACATTAAATTGGAGTTAAGCTTAAATTATGATTCAAATGTATAACATTAAAAAAATCCCTTTCTATTATAGCATGATTAATCCTCCTCCAAAATTTAACATCACTCTGGAACAAGATAGCCATCTAGAGGAAAGTGTTTTAGAAAGTGATGAAATGGAATTGACTACACTTGAAAAATTAAATGAGAAAATGAAAACCTTGGCTTTGACCCCTCTATCTGATGACAGGGTTGTGAGGTTAGTGGTAAAAAACTTTCCTAATCTTAAATGAAATTTAAGAGTTTAAAATCTTTAGAGATCTACAGCAAGTGATTAATCAAACAGTTGGTATCTTTAAAGGAAAGTTTGATTCCTGTTATCGTATCATCTTCTTGAATAAATTCTAAATATAATAATATATAGGATTCCCATAAAAATAACTCCACGGTAGAATCCCTAAAGAAATTAACTAAATTTCTAGTTTGAGATAGAAGTTTAAAGTCATAAATTCTTATCACCCATAGACTTTGAATATATAAATAAAAAATGCCCAACATAGGTGAAAATTATTTTTATTGTTGATAATGAAATGGTAGATTAGAAAAAAACTTTATCAAATACTTGCAAAAAAATAAGCTCCCTCATAATAGATCGACAATTGATCAAATCAAAAGAAGATATCATAATATATCTACCTAAAGAGAATATTATTCAGTCAGATGTGGTTATGTGTTTAAGTATTAAAAGAACAGAAGATCATAGAAGAAGTTCGTGCAAGATTTGTGGTGCTCAACAATCTAGTCTAAAAAAATGAAAATAAAAAGGAAAATCAAAGAATTGGATATTATTGGACACCAATGATTGATAACTTCATAAAAGTTGCACATTATTTTCATCAATGCTAAGTGCATAGTGTGGTTCAACATTAACCAAAAAATATATTACATCCAATAGTTGCTTCATGGCTATTTAAAAGCTGGGGTACTATCATTATCGGTCCAATTGATCTACCATCCTCTAGAGGTCATAGGTTCATATTAGTAGCTATAGATTATTTTTTAAAACTAGGCTGAAGTGGTTCCCTTGAGGGAAGTTACAACTCATGCAATGATGTGCCAGGATCTGATTGCATTGAATCAAAATGCAATCTACCCGTTAGATAGAGAAAGTCCCATTTTTTTCAAATTTCCTCTCTTCCCAGTTTTTCCTGGTTTATGTGCTGTTGTTGAGGGATGGTGGCGGACCACCACCGGCCATCGGTCTCATCGTTGGATGTTATCCACAGGGAGGGTGGATCGATTGATCAAGCTTTAGGTTATTCAGCTCAAGTAATGGAGGTTTGATTAAAGGTGCTGAAGGTATGGAAAAAAGAAGATCTTCAGGCTCTCTTGTTATTAATGAAAGCTTTGGTCCAGTTGCTGAGAAGAAATCAATTGTGGAAGGAAAGGGTAAGTCTATTTCTATTGCCACTGATTGTAAAACTCCTCGTTTGGTGAAATCTACTATTTTTTCTCCTTCTAAGAATAATGACATTGGGGCTTCGTCGTCGGGTATGAATCTTTTTGTTAATAAATTTGGCAATTCAAATGCAATCCCTGTTAGCAGTCTGATAAATGTGAATTCCAAGTCATCTGCTAATACAAAATTTTGTAATTCTTGTGATGAAGTTCGTGATGGTTGTAGATTGGACTCTTCTTCGGTATTGGACAAGATGCAGTTCCGGTGTTTGATAAGTTGCTTGAGAATAATGGGAATGAGAAGATTGCGTGGAGTAAGAAACATCTTATTAAACTAAATTTTAAGGAAGGGGATATTATTTTATCGGATGATGGTAAAGCTATAAAATTTGATGAGGTAACTGAAGTTTAGAATGCTAAACGGCTACATAATTCTTTAGTTACAAAGGTTTTTGGAAAGGATATCCCTTCTCATGTTGTGGCTTGGGTGTTGAGGCATCAATGGGCACAATTTGGTCAAATTCACTTCACTACCCTAGGGATGGGTTGGTTTTTGTGTTCGTTTAAAAATGAAGAAGCTATGGATGAAATCCTTTCAGGTCGCCCTTGGTTTGTTAATGGCCATATAATTGGTATGGAAAGGTGGTCCCCAGGGTTTTCTCCATCATCCTTGAAAGGTCTTTCTTCTCCAATTTGGATTAGATTGCCTAAATTGCCTTTGCAGTGTTGGGATGAGGGTAATGTGGCAAGGATTGCTTCTATGGTTGGCTTTCCTATGATGCTTGATGGTAATATGTTTCATTAGGGTAGAAGGGAATTTGCTAGAGTTTGTGTCTGTGTGAATTTGGATACCTCTTCCATTAGGGGTTTGGGTGGAAAGTATGGGCGGAAGATTTTTACAAAAGGTGGAGTACGAGAAGATTTCTTCTTTTTGCTTTGATTATGGCTTGATTAGGCATGTGAAGTCAGAATGTAAGAAGGATGCTCCATTGGACAGTGATCTTGGTGGCAAAGTTACCAAGGAAAAGTTAGGGGACCTTGATAATATTGGGCTTGATATGGATAGCAACTCTACCTATGGACCGTGGAACCATGTTAATTACAAAAGGAATAAAAGGGGTTCTAAGGGTGCTCTCATCAAGAATCCTATACAAAGAATGATGAACAAGAAGATGCATAATAATATTGAGATTAATAAGGCAGAGGTTCCTGTAGGGCTGGTTGATAAAGTGCTGGAGGATAAATTGAACAAGAAGGTTATGAAAGAAAATGTTTGTAAGGAGCTGGGTAAAGATGGGAGAGCAGATAGAAGTCTAGGTAATGAAAAGGAGGAATCTGACATTCCTGGGAGCAAGTTTATCTAGGCCTTTGAATCGAAAGCTAGGTTGAGTTTGGTTGTTGGCCTTCCTAACAAACCTGAGATGAAGAATATGTTTACTATTCTTCAATCAATTCATGAGGTTGGAAATGAAGATAGTTTGGTGGGTTGTTCTATGGCTGATAGGGAAGAAGGTGAGCTGGTGGTTGCTGAAAAGGAGTTAGTTACAACACCGGACTTGGTGAAAGATAGTGTTCTGAGTGAGATTAAGTTCAAATTGCAGAAAGAACTTAGATCCTTAGGTAATACAACTTTGAAGATCAAAACCAGGAAGGGAGAGTCGGGTAAGGAGATTTGTGGTGGGTCTAATCCCACTTCAAAGAAAAGATGAGTTTTGTAATCTTTTGGAATTGTAGGGGGGCTAAGAAAGTAGAAGCCTCCAGGTACTTGAAAGAGATTGTGAAGGACAATGATGCTATTTTTGAGGGCCTTGTTGAAACTAAGATTTCAACTATGGAATCGTTTGAATTTAAGAGGTTTATTGGAGATAAATGGAAGTTTTTTTTTGGATCCTACAGTAGGTTTGTCAGGTGGTATTTTGGTCTGCTGGAGGTTTGACTTGGCTTCCTTTATTATTGTTGAAGCTAATGGGCATGTAGTGTTGGGTGAATTGAACATCCATAATTATGGTAGCTGGATGATAGCCATGATTTATGGTAGTAGGGATAGTTGTGAAAGGATGTTCCTTTGGAGTAAGTTGGAGATTCTTTCTGGTAGTAAATTACCAGTGATTATTGGGGGAGACTTTAATTGCATTTTGTCCCAAAGTGCGAAGAGAGGTGGATAGAAAATTGTCCTTTCCCAAGGACCTCAAGATATGCTTTCTCTTATGAGGGATTGTGACTTTCATGATATTGGGTTTTTGGGTCCTAAATACACTTGTGTAATAATAAAAATGGTGGAGGCTGGATCTTAGAGAGGTTAGATCGTTGTCTCCTTAATTATGCTGCTCTAAACATTCTTCAAGTTGTGGTGGTGAGGCATTTGGAAAGAGTGGCTTCGGACCACTATCCCATAATGATTAAAATCATTTCTTCAAGCATTATGAAGAGGAAGATTTTTATGTTTGAAGATGTTTGGTCATCTTACCCTGCTTCTCATTCCATTGTGTGGGCATCGTGGAACAAATTTGCATTTGGTAATTCTACAGAGATCCTGAATATCAAATTTAGAAGAACTTTAAGATCTTTATTCTTCTGGAGCAAGGCTAAGCATAAGACTCTTTTTGATTTAAAAGAAAGCTTAAAAAGGGAAAATCTGGAATTGCAAGAAGAGGAGGTTGTGGTAGGAGGTCTATCCGATCTTAAACTATTGTATTTGATGTCTAAGGTTTCAAAACATAATGCCACTCTTGGGCGGCTTAGCATGTGGTGTAAGCAGCGAGCGAAGGTACAATGGATGAATGAAGGAGATTGAAATTCAAAGTTCTTTCATGCTTATGCTATGGCTAGGAGAAATAGCAACAGGATCAATTATGTTAAAGATTATGAAGGATTGATTTGTGAAGACCAGAAGAGTATCAAAAAAGTTTTTCTGAAGTTCTTCAAATGTAAATGGAGGTCAAGGAAATGTAGCATGGGAGGCTGGCCGTCAGCTTCAAAGGTGCTTGATGATGAAGATTGTAGAATTCTCAACAAAGAGTTCTCTAAGGAGGAGTTGGAGGAGTCATAAAAAATTTGGGAGCTAACAAGTCTCCAGGTATTGATGGTATTACTTAATCTTTTTTCAAATCATATTGGTCTATTATCCAGTCTGATGTGTGTGCGTCTATCAGTGACTTTTTCATGACTGGTTCTCTTTGTCCTGTTTGGAGAGAGACAAATGTGGTGTTGATTCCTTAAATTGAAAATCCTTTGGTGCCTTCTAATTATCATCCTATTAGTTTATGTAATGCCATTTATAAAATTGTGGCTAGAATGATCTTAAACAGGATGACTTTTGTGTTTCCTAAAATTATTTTTGAAGTGCAGTATGCCTTTGTTAAGGGCCGGTCCACGTCTGATCAAGTTTTTCTTGCAGAAGAAATATTTAGTAAGTTTAGATTTTCTAAATCTAAGAAGGGTTTGGTGGCTATCAAAGTAGATATGGAATAATCCTATGACAGTATGAGTTGGTCCATGCTTACTCAGGTGCTTGATTGGTTCGGTTTTCCTAAGAGATTTTCTAAGCTTATTATGGAATGAGTTATTGATCCAAAGTTTTCTATTTTGATCAATGGAAAAAATTCTGAGTGCATTGAGGCCAAGTGTGGGTTCAGACAAGGTTGCCCATTGTCTCCTTACCTCTTTATCTTATGCTCCCAATTATTGTCTGAAGAATTTGCTCGTAGAGGGAGAGGAGTCGGGGTGAAGGTTAATCCGACCGCTCCTATGGTTTCTCATTTAATGTATGCGGATGACATTGTGATCTTCTTAGAGACCAGCAGGAAGAGCTTGATAAAGGTTGATAAGGTTCTTAAAACTATTGTAATTGGACCAGATAGAAAATTAACTTGCTCATGTCGGCTTTGTTGTTTGGGAAATCTATGAAAAGGAGGAAAAGTAGATCTCTTGCCAAAATTTTTAATATGAAAGTGGTGACTGAGATGGAGTATTTGGGAGTTAAGATTACGTTGAGAAGATTGGTGAAATCTGATTTTAGCAATCTTATTGTTAAAACTGCTGGTAGACTGAATCTTTGGCGAACAAAATTCATTTCCCTTGCAGGTAGAATTACTTTAATCAATGCATCAGTCCTCTCCCTACCTACTTATCTTTCTAATCATTCTTTGGTACCCTTGGGGGTCTTGAATGAAATGGAAAAAAATGCGTAGAAATTTTCTTTGGAATAAGAGGGATGGAAGTTTTGGTATTCATTATGTTGCTTGGGATATCATGTGTTAGCCGAAGAATAGTGGTGGACATGGGTTGTAGTCGATGGTGGAGAAAATGGGGCCTTTAAGGGCTAAATTTGCTTTGACTTTATTAAAAATCCTTGTTCTCTTCTTAATAGATTACTGAGGTCCAAATATGGTGACGATTTATGGATTGCTATATGCAATAGGTGTTATTCTTCAACTTGGAAGATTCTTATGAATGGAGCAGAATTTTTGCATCCAATCATGAGATGGAGAATTTCTAATGGTGAGAAAGTGAATACCTTCCAAGATACTTGGATTCTTGATAAGAGCATTGACAAGTAGCCTACCTTTGTAGCTCATTTGAGTCATGAATTCCTTTGTGTATTGGACTTTATATCTGATGGGAGGTGGGACTTGAATAAGTTGAAACTTTGTTTTGGGCAGCAGTTGGTCGAGACTATCATCTCGGTTCCTATTCTAACAGGATCAGGTGAAGATCAGTTGGAGCTCTCACATAAATGTTCTGGAAAATCTGTTGCAGCTATTGCCTATGGTAAGAAGTTTGAAGATGATAGGGAAGATGAGATTTGGCATTGGAGGAACAAGCTGAAGTTAAGGCCTCAAATTGAAATATTTTGGTGGCGTCTGTGTAGGGATGCAATTCCTACTTTTGGGTTCCTGCTTTATAGGAGATTGGCTGAGTTTGGAGGGTGTCAGAGAGGATGTGTGGTGGTGGAAAATGCAAAACATGTTGTTGTCCAATGCTCTGTGGTTAAAAAAGTGGTGAACCTGCTTGCTGATTAGAATTTTCTTATTCTTGTTTCTGATTCTCTGGATGGTTGTTATCGGATAATGAGTAAGCTTGCTAATTTGAATCCGTTCCTTGGAAATTTATTTTGTTCTGTGGTATTTTTTTGTTGGAAAAGCAGGAATAAGTTAGTTCATGGAGGTGCGGAAGATAATTGTTCTATCATTGCTTCTAATTCTATTATCCAGGCTACTGCTTCGTTTAATACTTATCTTATTCGGGATAATTGGGATGCTACTCAGTTGTACAAGCTATCTTAATATTCTTGGCATCCTCCTCCTTGTTGGATCAAGGTTAATGTAGATGCTTCGGTGCTATCTAACAACTAGGCTAGCATAGGTGGAGTTTTCAGGGATTGCAAAGGTCGCTTCTTAGCTACTTTTGGTTTTGGTTGCCTTCATTGGAATTGCTCTCAGGTGGAGTTCTTAGCTATTCTTGCTTTGAGAAATTACATTCAAGAGTGGATGTTTGATGCTAAAGGCTTAGTGATTGAAGGTGATAATTCCAATGTCATCAATATTTTTCAAAATTCATTGAGGAAGTTGATTCTTGATGAAGAGCTTCTAAATCCTAAGGATTTAGATTTTCTATCTAATTTTAAGAAATTTATTTTTTACATCTCTAAGAGAGAATGTAATAAGTTAGCTAATTTATGTGCTAACTATGCTCTTATTTCTGCTTTTTTTTGGATGATATTTCTAAGAATAATATTCCTCCTTCCTTTTTAGCTTTCTTAAAGGAGGAATCTGGTTGTAAGTAGTTGTGGTAATAAAATTACTTATTGGAAGTTACAGCTCAACACATTTTAAACTTTTTCAAAGATCATATCATATATAAATTTGGTGTTCCTAGTCAAATCCTTTTAGATAATGGTCCTTCATTCAAAATAACTAAAATAGATAGTTTTGCTAAATGTTACAATGATAATTCAAGATAAAAATTTATTACCCTTGGGCAAATGGACTAGCAGAGGCCTTCAATAAAATATTTTTGTAAATTGTAAAAAAGATACTAGATGAAAATAAATGTCAATGGCATGAAAAGTTAGGAGAAGATTTGTGGGAATACAAAATCATATATAAAACTCCTGGTCAGTTTACACCATTTGCTCTGGTCTTTAGAGTAGAGGCTATTCACCTATTGGAGGTACAATTACCTCCACAATTAGGTGTGAGACACCACACTTAGGCTTTCTTTCCATATGATCTTCGACTAGCAGTGGAGCAAGCCCCTAGTGGCACCACTCTAGTTTAAATAATAATCCTCTAATATTTCATAAGAATCCCCAAACTTAGGCTTCCTTTCCTTGTGGTCATCCTTTAGTAGTGGAGCAAGCCCCATGTGGAACCATCTTACTTTAAAGCTTGATCCACTATGGTTATGTGTTAGTCCCCACATTAATTTTTCCTTTATGATCATTTGTTAATAGTGGAGCAAGCCCTTTATAGCACCACTCTAGTCTAAATTTTGATCCTCTAAGGTTAGCTCTATGTTGCCACACTTAGGCTTCATTTCCTTATAATCATTAACTAGTGGTGGAGAAATCCCCTTGTGGCACCATCCTAGTTTAAATCTTGATCCTCTATGATTATATTTGAGTCCCCACACTTAGAATTCCTTTCTATACGATGATATGTTGGTAGTGGACCAAGCCTCTCGTGGCACCACTCTAGTATAAATTTTGATCCTCTAAGATTTTGTATGAGTCCCCACACTTAGGCTTCATTTACTTATAGTCATCTGCTAGTGGTGAATCAAGCCCCCAATGGCACCATCCTAAATTAAATCTCAATTCTCTATGGTTAGGTTTGAATCCTTACACTTAGGCTTCTTTTCCATATAATCATCTGCAAGAAGTGGTGCAAGCCTCGTATGGCACCACTCTAATAAAAATTCTAATTTTTAATGTTTACTGTGAGTGCCCATACTTAGGCTTCCTTTCCTTCTAGTCATTCACTAAAGGTGGAGCAAGCCCTTGTGGCACCATCCTAATTTAAATCTTGATCCTATATAGTTAGATGTGAGTCCCCACACTTAGGCTTCCTTTCCATATAATCATTCTAATCCTCAAACCTTAGGAGTAAGTCCACTCATACCAGCATCTGTTTCTTATGGTCATCTGCTACTAATGGAGCAGGCCCCTCGTGGTACCATCCTAGTTTAAATCTGTTAGTGGTGGAGCAAGCCCTTCATTGCACCATGCTAACTAAATCTTAAATCCAAACCTTCCCTGTTTAGGTGTGAATCTTTAAATATATTTTCCCTTTCCTAGAAGAGGCCCTCAAGTTTTTTAGATTAGTTTTATTCATGTTGTGTCATCATTCCATATCTTAGAATAGAGACACGACTTTTAAGTCTTAACAAATCCAAATCTATTAGTGGTCAAGAAATCCCCCTATGTCACCGTGATTGTTTAAATCTCAAATTCCATATTTAGGATCATTTCCTTTTAGGCCCGGATAATTGAATTTCTTTAGATTCTGTTGATTTCTTCAGTTAATGCAAACATGTGTGATTTACTTTCAAGTTCTTTTTTTTTAGGAATGCTAGAAGCAATTTATTATTAAGATCTGAGAAAACAAAAACTAAGAGGCAGTGGCACTAAGCCAATCCTCTTGAAGCAAAGAAACAAAGGAAGGCGGCACTTCAAAACTAACCAAAACCTCCCAAAAGAAATTAGAAGAATGAGCATAGTTAGCACAAAAATCAGCGAATGTATTACTCTTCTTATTCACATAATGAAAAATAACCTGATTAAACCCCTCAAGAAAAGAAAAATCCTGGTACTTAGAATGACCCTCAAAGACAGGCTTATTATAAAAACTCTTTTGAACCAAATCCAAGACGTTCTTATTGTCTCCTTCGATGATGATCCCTTTGAAATCATACATCCAATCTTGGATGAATCTGTTAGCCGATAAGATCAAACCCAGCTCAAGTTGCGAAGAGTCCCAATGCGTGCATTTGATCCCAAATGCGCCTAAGAATCTGCCAAGCTAGTCCCTGAAAACACCTCCAATACCACCACTGTAATTACTTCTAATAGATGCATCAACATTGAGCTTAATCCATTCGGGACAAGGAGGATGCCAAAAAGAAGACAGCTCAAGGAGCTGGTTGGAATCCCAGCAGTCCGAACTTCTTTTGAAGAATGCTGCAGCCAAGAAAACTGCATTAGTCGCCACCATTATGATGCTATCTTCAGTCTCTCCATGAGAAACTTTATTTCTGCTCTTCCAACTCAAGAACACTGCTGAGCAATAAATATTGCCAAGGAATGGACCATTACAAGACATCCACTTCAAACCCAACATACAATCTTCAAATGATGAAAATACCGGAATGCAAATCCCCCAGCTCCTCATCATATCAAAAACCTGCATCAACTTGACACAGCAAACAACAACATGATTCACACTCTCCACCATTTGACAACCTCTAGAACACATTGCATTGTTAACCAACCTTCTATACATCAACAACTCATTTGTAGGAATGGAATTAATGGTTAGGTGCCACCAAAATAACTCAACCCGAGGCCTAAGCTTCAGCTGTCTCCTCCAACCTTCAAATATTTCTTCATTACCATAACCACTAAGCTTTTGGGAAATAAGAGCAGATAAAGACTTACCAGCACACTTGTACATGAGCTCCAATTGATCACCATCCCATTCAGGAAAGATGGGAACAAGTTTGATAAGATCAACCAAATTCTGTCTGAAAACCTGCATCAGTCTAGAATCATTCAATATCCCATTAACAATAAAATGGTCCAGCCTATGCATACGCTCCTCCATACTACCAACCAAGTTAGGCCATTTAGCAATTTGTTTATCTAAAATCCAAGTATCATTCCAGGTATCAATTGATTCACCTGAAGACACACTCCATCTCAAAACATGTTGCAAGGATTTAAACCCATGTAAAATGATCTTAATCGTTGGAGAGCAAAACCATTTTCCAAAAATTTTAATTAAATCCTTCCCATACTTTGCATGTAACAACCTATACAAGAAAGAATTAGAATGTGAAATAAGATTCCAAGTAAACTTAGCTCGTAGAGGACCCAATTTTGCAACAATAGAAGGAACTCCTTGGCCCCCCAAACACCTCGGCTTGCAGAGAATGTCCCATGAAACATAGTGAAGGCCTTTGCTCCCATCTTGCTTATTCCATAAAAAATCCCTACACATTCTATCCAAAGCATAAGGAACAGCCATTGGAACCAGAGAATGCATCGAGAGAAAAATATACAATGAAGAGAACACCGTTTTAGCAAGAAGAATTTTCCCTGCAAGAGAAATAAAATGATTTCCCCAAACATTTAAAACACTAGAATCTCTTTCCAAAAGATTAATATAATCAGCCACTTTCATCCTTCTCAAAGTCATCTTTATCCCAAGGTACATCAATTCTTTTACCAATTTGAACCCCAAGATCTTGGCCAAAGACCTCCTTCTGCAGTTTCTAACTGACCTTCCAAATAATATAGTAGACTTTTGGATATTGATTTTCTAACCCATCCACCCAGAGTAATCCAACAAGATCTTACTAGCTCTCTTCACTTTTTTAGAATTTGCCTCCAAAAATAAAAGAATATCATCTGCATATAGCAAATGAGAAACCTTCTCAGCACTGGTAGCCACCTTAATGCCCAAACCTTTCCCTCTCTGAGAAACAGCATCAGACAGAATTTGGGAGCAAAGAATAAACAGGTACGGAGACAAGGGGCAACCTTGTCTAAAACCACTCCTGGCTTCAATCCAAGAAGAACCAAAACCATTAATCAAAATGCAGATTCTAGGATTAGTAAAACACTGAATAAGGAGGTCAGCAAACCTGGTTGGAAAACCAACATTTACCATCACTTGCTCAAGAGTAGACCATCCCATACTATCGCAGGCTTGCTCCATATCAACCTTTATAGCCATCAAGCCTTTCTTAGATTTAGAATATCTAAACTTGTTAAACACCTCTTGAGCTAAAAGGATATGGTCTGAGATAGACCGGCCTTTAACAAAGGTCACTTGGTCCTCAGAAATTAACTTTGGCAAGATCCCAATCAATCTGCTTAAGAACAGCTTAGCAATAATCTTATAGATCGATAAACAGAGGCTGATAGGTCTGTAATTAGAAGGAGACATAGGATTTTCAACCTTCGGGATAAGGACCACCAACGTCCTCTTCCAGCTAGGATCCATAGTGCCCGTCCTGAAGAAGTCTTCAATGGCCACCCAAACATCCTTTCTAATAATACTCCAACAGGTTTTAACAAAGGAATATGAAATGCCATCAATGCCTGGAGAAATATTAGACTCCAATTTATCCACTACCACATCCAGCTCTTCAATATTGAAATCTGCTAGCAAATGCTTCCTATCGGTATCATCCATCACATGATCGGAAATCAGCCAACCCCTCAAGTTGCATCTTCTAACCTTCCATTTATTCACAAAGTAGTCATGAAACACAGCCTCAATTCGACCTTTATCTTCCACCAAATCACCTTTACAATCTTTCACCTGGTGAATCCATTTTGCATTACTCCTCCATGATGTAAAAGCCTGAAAGAATTTAGAATTTGAGTCACCATCAGTAAGCCACCTTGCTTTCGCTTGTTGTCTCCACCTCGTGTTAAGCCTGGCTAGCATGGCATTCAACTCATTAACTTTGGATTTAAGCAAAAGAAACCTGTCTTCCCTGAGCCAACCAACCTCAGCTTCTTCATTTTGGAGAACCAAAATTTCCTTCATAAGCTCCTCTTTCAAAACCACCAAATTCTTATTCTATGTTTTGCTCCAGAAATACAGGGCTTTCAAAGCTCTTTTAAATCTCACATTAAGGACCAAAGCATTATCACCATTCACCTTCTTGCCCCAAGCTTTAGCCACAACTCCCATTGAAGCCAGGTAAGAAGACCACACCTCCTCAAACTTAATTAATTGATTACTCCGAAAACCAGAAGATATAATTTTCAGCATAACTGGGCAGTGATCTGATGCTATACGAGCAAGATGCCTAACTGCCGGCATTTGAATGACGTTCAAAGCCATTGTATTTAAAATGCACCTGTTCAATCTTTCGAGAATCCTAGCACCACCTTTCTTGTTGTTACACCATGTAAACTTTGGACCAATGACCCGCACATCATGAAGGTCATGGTTGCTCATGAAACACCTCATCTCTTGAGCACCCTGGGATAAAACAAATCTTTCCCCACCTTTTTTCTCCTCTTGAGATAAAACACAATTGAAATCACCTCCTAAAACAGTAGGAAGCTTACTGAAATCAATCCCTTCAAGCAAACTCCACAAGGCTCTTCTCTTAACCTAGCCATTACTTCCATAAACTGCAGCTATGATCCAATTCCCTCTATTGACCACACTAAATTCTCCAACAACTACTTGGGACGAAGACCTCAAAACTTAAAATGAAGCCTTATCTTTTCTCCAACACACCAATATTCCACCTGACAACCCGTTACCTGGACGCAAGAAGTAATCCCAGTTGATCCCAATAAGCTTATCACATTCAAATCTATCAAAAGAAGATATTTTAATCTCTAATAGACCCACAAACAACACCTCATGCTCCTTCATAACTTCCTTCAAGTAGTGCGAGGCTACTCTCTTCCTAGCCCCCCTACAATTCCAAAATACAACTGATGACATTTACTGAAAAGAATTGGGATTACTCCCTTTCATTTCCTTAGCCTTACCACTTCCCTTTCTACCATGGCTTAAAATATTATCCTTCCCCAAGGATCTTAATTCCTTTTGAAGTTTAAAATCTGATTTATGATAGGAACTACTTGAGTTCACAAGTAATCCCGAAGGATTTACTTGAGTTCGCAAGCAATGCTTTCCCACTTTGTCATTCAATTGAAGCATTAAACTATTCTCAATACTTTCCACATTATGAGAACTTAGGATGAAAACCTTACCACTGTCAATAGCTATGACTTGAACATCATCACCAGCCTCAACCCGAGCAAACTTCAAAGAGTTCACAGAATGCAACAATTCAGTAGATCCTTCCTGACCTCCCTTATCAGCAACAACACAAGCATCTTCAGAAATTTGAGGCTGAATCACATCAACTCCTCCTTCCTGAACAACACTGCAAGATTTATTTTCAACTTTCACTTGCTCTTTCACATTTAAGCCTTTCTTTAAAACCTGATTCTGAACCATCACAGCTTCAACCAACAACTCCTCCTCCCCATCATGACATAAAGATTGGAATTTATTGTTCAATGATAGCTTACCAGGAATAGTAGAAGGAACATGATCTTTAACCATACACAAATCAGCTGCCCTCCCTCCAGACTCAACCAATTCACCTTCTTCAAGCTGCACCCCAATTTGCACTGCATCTTCTTCCAATTTCCTTACAATTTCCTTAACCCAAAGACCTGCTGTAACACCTTGACTATTGAAAACAAGCCCAGCTACCTTCTTCTGAAGGATACCCCACTTGTTTCTTCTATTTCTAACATGGATCCATGGCCCATAGGATTCAATTACCCCCTTCTCTTGTCCCTCTTTAGTTGTCACACCAGCAGGTTAGCAACTAGAATCATTCCCTATCTTCACATCCTTCTCCTTCAATTTTTTACAAAAGCTGCTCTCATGACCTAACATACCACATTCATAACAAAAAGAGGAAATCCTCTCATATTCCACTTTTTGGAAAAACCTCCCCTTCAAACCTTCCACCCATACACCTAAAGGAAGTGGCTTATCTAGTTCAACATGAACACACACTCTTGGAAACTCCCTTCGACCCCATTGAAACATATTTCCATCCAACAACAACGGGACAACCACCATAGATGCTATCTATTACAAATCTAGTTTTGATGATGATAAACATGTTTCTATTGTGTTTTGCTTGGCTAGCCCATTTCAGGCACAAAAGATCATGAGCAACTCAAGCCAATTCAAGATCGGGTCCAAGTGTGTCTAAGTGTACTATTTTCCTTTTCTTGAGTCAATTATAATGTAACTGATCCCCTAGCTATGTAACCTTGCACACACACACTCAGGGGGAGAGCTTGAGTGAATTAGAGTTTCTGTTCAAGTTTTTATTCAAATCATCCTAGACGATGGTCACATTATCCTAGACGATCAAGTAAAAATAAAAACCCTAATTAGGGTGACCAAGTTAAGTGTGTCTGATTAAGCAGATCGTCCTGGATGATCAATGCATCGTACGGGATGATATGCTCAAATCAGAAATTCTCAACCGACAGAATAAGTTTTGCAAGTTTTTATTTTAAGATATTTGGTCTGATCATCCTGGATGATACGTGTATCGTCCTGGATGATCCAGTACAATCATGCCTAAATTAGTCTGGTAGTTAAGGAAAGCAATTAATACTTGATTGATACGATCATATCATCCTGGACGATCGCAGGATCATCCTGGATGAACATGATCGTCTAGTGTGTTTCAACTAGACGTCTAGAGCGGTGCTCAGGATGATTTGGGCTCATTTTGAACTAATTATACAGGACGATATCCTGATCATCCTGGACGATCAAGTCATTTTTGGGTTGCCAGCACAAGTTTCACTGTATGACCAGAGCAATCTTCGGGACGAAATTTCTCAATTTACACTAATCATCCCGGACGATCACAGAATCATACGGGATGATATGAACAACTTTTTCTACTGATCGTCCAGAAGAGCCAGATTATTCAGGCTGAAGTAGTTGATTTTGAACTGATCGTACAGGATGCTCTATCGATCGTCCTGGAGGATCTAGGCCGACCAGTTGGGATTTAGGGCAAATTTTGAGCCCTCCTATAAAAGATCTTTTTCTTTCAATAAGAAAAATCTTTTACCACTTTCCTTTCCAAAGAAACCCTAGAGAGAGAGAGAGGATCTTGTGAGGGGGAGTTCATGAGGGGTTCACAAAGGTTGCTCCAAGCAAGGATTAGAGTCATCTTCTCCGCTCGTCGTCTTTCGTCGTGTTGGTGTTCTTTGTGAGAGGATCATTCGCAAGAAGATCTGAGGTTCTCTGCCCGCTTCAGGAGGAAGCGAAAGGAGTCTGAGGTTATCTGCCTACTTCAGGAGGAAGGAAACGGAGGTTAGGTTCTCTGCCTCACCGTGTCGGTGGAAAGGAGGTTTTTGTACAGGCTTCTCCGCCTTGTTGTGGGAGAAAAAGGAGAGACACTTTGAGTTAGTGCAATACCCAGAGGGGAGGCTCCCGGGAGTAGACGTAGGTCAAGTTGACCGAACCACTATAAAATTCTGGTGTGTTCTTTCTGATTACTTTCTGCACTTTAGTTTTTCTATGATTATCTGCTTGGGTGAAACTTGTGTTCAATCTTTTCATTTTGAGTATTTACTTGTTTCTGCTGCATATCATAGAAAAGATTTTTGTTGTTGCTCTCAAATTTTTAAATAACTAATTCACCCCCCTCTTGGTTAGCCTCCGGACTAGTTCATCAGGGCTTAACATCCCTATTGAACTTTCAAGTGGTATCAGAGCGGGATTCAAAATTTAAGTTTAAAAAACTTTTGAATTTGATCCATGGCTAACTTTGGTAATCGTAATACTGCAGAAGGTCATTTAATTACACGATCGCCTTTGTTTGATAACATACCTTTTGATTTTTGGAAAACTCACATGTCTACTTTTTTACAATCAATTTATTATCGCATGTGGATGCTAGTTAAGGATGGATACGAATCACCTTTTAGGATGGTTAACAATGTTAAAATTGATTTGCCCTTTACTGATTTGACTTTTGATGATTATGATTTAGCACAATTGAATGCCAAATGTTTGAATTATTTTTTTTATGCTTTAAAATATGAGGATTACATGCGTGTCTCTACGTGTACAACTGGTAAGAAAATCTGGGATATATTGTGTATCACGTATGAAGGTACAACTGAAGTCAAATAGTCTAAGTTAAATATTTTGGTTCATGACTATGAACTATTTCACATGAACCCTACTGAAACCATTTCTGAAATGTATACATGATTCACTCAAATCGTCACTTCTTTGCATGCCTTAGGTAGAGAACTTATAAACTACGAAAGAGTGAACAAAATTCTTAGATGTCTGCCTTCTCCATATGATGCTAAGATAACTGCAATCACTGAATCTAAAGATTTGAATACTTACTCTATTGTTAGCTTACTTAGATCACTCATTGCTTAAAAGCAAGGGGTGAACCAAAGACAGCTTGATGCAGGTGAGAAGAAGAAGGAGAAAATAGTGGCACTAAAGGCCAACGAGAGTGATACTAGTGCTTCTGGGTCTGATAGCGATGACGTTGCCTTGATCACTAGGCAATTCAAAAGCTTTCTAAGGAAGAAACAAAAGAACTTTAAGAAGTGAAATAAGGGTAAGTCCAACAAAAATTTTAAGGGTTCATCTGACACTATCTATTTTGAATACAGGAAGCCTGGACACATTAAGGCTGATTATCCTACACTTAAAACTCACCCAAGTAAGGGGAAGGGTGAGGAGAAACACAAGTTCAGGAAGGACAAGAAGCGGATTCAGAAGGCATTCTGGGCAGATTCTTCATCCTACTCTTCTGAGACTGAAGCTGAAGAGGAGAAAACAAATCTGTGTCTGATGGCTAATAATCATCCTGGTCAGTCTGACCAGGAAGAGGTATGTGAGCTTACTTACGATCAATTACTTGAAATATCTGAAAAAATTCATGCATCGTATAGGAAGCTTAAGAAAACCCATGCTAGCTTGAAATTGGATTATTTGACTTTGCAAAAAGAGCATGATGTTTTGATTAAGGATCATTCCACTATTGATAGTAATCACATGTCTTTACTTGATGAATTTGATGAACTGAATAAAAAGCATTCTAATTTAATTATTGAGCATGATTCATTAAAAACCACGCATGTTGATTTAGAAAAAGCTTTCAAAGAATTAGACAATCTAGCATATAAAGTGGAGAGTAGTAATGGTTCTTTAAAATTTCAAATTGCAAGTTTAAAGAAAGAAAATGAATTTTTGAAAGTCAAAATCAATGCTTTTGAGAAACATGAAACACCTCCTATGTTTACACAATTTTATGTACCTCCACCTTTTGTAGAATCAGGTTCAAAATCATCAAAGCATGTTTCATATAAACCTAGGAAAAGGCACTATCACCCACGTAGATTAGTTAATCCTTTTCCTGGTGTTAGATGTTTTTCTTGTGGCATGTTAGGGCACATTTCCCACACCTGCACTATTCACCGTAGTACACATTGGGTGTGGAGGTCCAAATTGTCTGTTTCACAGCACAACACACATGCATTACATTCTTCATTTCATAAGAAGGAACCCAAACCTGTTTGGGTTCTTAAAATTGACTTTTGATGATTTTGTAGGTGTGCTCTCACACAAGACCTCGTGAGAGCATGTGGTACCTAAACAGCGGATGTTCTAGACACATGACTGGAGATGCAAATCAGTTCATTTCATTGGAGGCCAGGGCTGGAGGCAAGGTTACACTTGGAGATAACACCACCAGGAGGGTGGTAGGTTCATGTATAATTGGTGATTCAAAGAGTTTTATGATTGACAATGTTTTGCTTATAGATGGACTGAAATATAACTTGCTGAGCATCAGTCAACTCTGTGATAAAGGATACAGCATCAAATTCCTGCCTACTTGCTGCATTTTAAGCTTAAATGATAAAATTGTTTTGCAGGGATAAAGGATCAACAATGTCTACAAGCTGGATGTAAATTGCATTAAGGCTGAAAATTCAATTTACTTAAAAACTGCTGCTGATGAGTCTTAGTTGTGGCATAAGAGATTGTGTCATGCCAGTATGAAAACCCTTAGAAGAGTCACCCAAAAGGACTTAGTTAGAGGTGTGCCCAAGCTTAAGTTCACTAAGGACCACCTGTGTGATGCCTGTCAGTTAAGAAAGCAAGTTCAGTCCTCCTTTCACTCTGTTAAGGACATTAGCACCTCTGGACCTTTAGAACTCCTTCACATGGATCTCTTTGGACCCATTAGCACTGCCAGCTTAGGGGGGAAAGTCTATGGGTTTGTTATTATAGATGACTACTTGAGGTTCACTTGGATTAAATTTCTGTCACACAAATTTGAGTCATTTGATGAGTTTAAGTCCTTCTCCACTTGGATTCAGAGGAAGTTAGGTTGTGAGATCTTGACTATTCATAGTGATCATGGTGAAGAGTTTGAAAATGTAAAGTTTAGAAGTTTCTGTGAGGAGCAAGGGATTAGTCATAATTTTTTAGCTCCTAGGACCCCTCAGCAGAACAGGATAGCTGAAAGGAAGAACAGGACCTTAGTGGAAGCCGCTAGAGCCATGCTTGCTGAGTATTCACTTCCAAAATAGTTTTAGGCTGAAGCGATGAACACTGCATGTTATGTGCTGAATAGGGTGAATGTGAGATCAAATCTGAATAAGGCACCTTATGAAATTATTAAGGGTAGAACTCCAAACCTGTCCCACCTCCATGTCTTTGGCTATAAGATTTTCATTCTGAACAACGAGAAAATACCCTTGGAAAAATTTGACCCCAAATCTGCTGTAGGAGTGTTCTTAGGCTATTCTAGTGTGGGGAAATCCTTTAGAGTGTTCAATAAGAGGACCTTGGTGGTGTAAGAGACAACTCATGTGGTGTTTGATGAATCTGATCCTAAGGTGAATAGAGTTGAGGAAGAAGGAGAGGTAGAGGAGATTACCCAAAGGGTTAAAAATGCAAATTTGGAGGAAAGGGTAGAACCTCAAACTACACTGCCTAGAGATTGGAGATATTCTTTGAGTCATCCTGAAGAACTGATCTTAGGAGACCCTTTTGAAGGTGTTAGGACTAGGCATGGACTTAAGAAGGAAGTAAACCACTCTGCCTTTATCTCAATGACTGAACACACCAACATTAATCAAACCCTTTTGGATGAGTTTTGGATCTTAGCTATGCAAGAAGAATTGAATCAATCTATAAGGAATGATGTTTGGGAGTTAGTAGAAAGACCTAGAAATCAAAGTATAGTGGGAACAAGTGGGTCTTTAAGAATAAGATGAATAATTTTGGTGTGGTGGTTAGGAATAAGGCAAGATTGGTGGCTAAGTGGTATAATCAGATTGAAGGGATTGATTTTGAGGAGACCTTTGCCCCTGTAGCTAGATTGGAAGCCATTAGAGTGCTACTAGCCTTTGCCTGTTATAAGGGATTTAAGCTGTTTCCAATGGATATCAAGAGTGCCTTTTTAAATGGGGTAATAAAAGAGGACGTTTTTGTGGAACAACCCCGAGGTTTTGAGAGTTCCCAATATCCAAATCATGTTTACAAATTGAAAAAGGCCTTATATGGATTGAAACAGGCACCTAGAGCTTGGTATGAGAGTCTTAGCACATTCCTATTAGAAAGAGAGTTTGTTAAGGGGAGCGTAGACACCAGCCTCTTTCTGAGGAGAATAGGGGATGACTTACTCATTGTCCAGATCTATATTAATGATATAATTTTTGGATCTTCTGATAAATATTTGTGATGAGTTTTCTAAAATAATGAGTAAGGAGTTTGAGATGAGTATGATGGGAGAATTGTCCTACTTTTTGGGTTTTAGCATAAGGCAAATGGTTGATGGAACCTTTCTCAATCAATCTAAATACACTAAGGACATTTTGAAGAAATATGAAATGGATAAAGCCAAGCCAATGAACACTCCCATGAGCTCCTCTATTCAGTTAGATAAGGATTCAAGTGGAAAATTAGTTGATCAGAAGAAGTATAGAGGAATAATTGGATCACAGCTTTACCTGACTGCTAGCCGACCTGATATCATGTTTAGTGTCTATCTTTGTGCTAGGTTTCAGGCTGATCCCAAAGAGTCCCACCTGAATGCTATTAAGAGAATTCTTAGATATCTTTTAAGGACCCCAAACCTAGGAATCTGGTACCCTAGGCACAACACCTCTTTTGAGATTATTGAATATTCTGATTCTGACTGTGTAGGGTGTAAGGTGAATAAAAAGAGCACTCCTGGAACTTATCAATTCATAGGATAGTCGTTAGTCTCCTGGTCCAGTAGAAAATAGAACTTAGTTACACTTTCCACTGCTGAAGTTGAGTACATTACCTTAGGGAGTTGTGTGGCCCAAGTTCTTTGGTTAAAGCAACAAGTCTTGGATTTAGGATTACCTGTGGGCACAAATTCTATTATGTGTGATAATACTAGTGCCATCTGCATCTCTAAGACTCCAATCCAACATTCTAGAACCAAACACATTGATATAAGGCATCACTTCATTAGGGACCATGTTACAAAAAGGGACATTGAGCTATATCATGTAGCAACTGAAAATCAGCTGGCTGACATATTCACAAAACCACTGGCCTTTGACTCATTCAGCATTTTGAGGACCAGATTAGCAGTGATTGATATAAATACTTGATTCTGATGATTGCTGATTTCTAATTTCTCTGGTTTTTATTCTGCTTCTATTAGTTAGCTATTTGATTTGATTATTTTCTATCTATTTTTTTTGTCTTCTGTTGATTTCTGTGTTAGCCTTAGTGTTAGGTCGATTTGAGTATTTATGTTGATATAATTTTCTGCCTATTTTTATTTAGTGGTTCATCTCTTTTATCTACTATTTTATGTTTTTTAAAATCTGATCACTGCTCGCTACTTCTGATAAACTGGATTTCTGACTGAGTGTTTTACCTTATTTATATTTGGAAGCTGGTAAGCAGTGATTGATTCCACTGGATCTATTAAAGGGAAGAAATATTGATGATTGTTTCTCTTCCTCTAACTCCTTTGCTGGTGTATTATTTTTTTGGATAAATATCCTCTTCAAATTTAAAATATTAGTTTTTGAAATAGAGATTTATTTTATCTTCCTACAGTAATCTACCTCATATGAATAGTGTTTTCAAAGTCTTGAGTCAGTATTATGCTTTTCTAAACCAAGTGATTGCACTTATCATATGACGTATGGTTTTTATTTTGTAAATTACTCTTCCTTATTATGGAGAGCATCTCCTATGTCTAGAATGTAACTTTACAGCTGAGATACTTTAACATTTTTGAGAGGGAGAAAGCTTACAAAAGATGCGCAGTGCCCCAAATAAATTGAAAAAGAGGCACAGAATGAGCCCAAAGATGAAAAGATGCGAAATGTCGTCAAACTAAAACATACAAAAAGTGTATCAAAAATCAAAAGATGCACAAAGCGCCAAACAAATTGAAAAAGAGGCACAAAATGATCCCAAACCAAGCTTTCTTCCCTTTCAGATCATTAAATGTCTTAGAAAAATCCGTGCGCCACTTAATATTTTCAAAAGCTTGAGGTTGAAAATCCTGATTTCTGATTTATTACTTTGTAACACTATTATATAAGATATTTTTCTGGAACGAGGCTTGAAAGGATCTCTTTTCGAATCTAATGTCTTTTCTTTTGAATTGGACTTTTGTTTTGAAAGAGATTTGCATCTATAAGGTGCCCGAGGTGGGAGTTACGAAAGTCGATTTTTTTTAACTTTTTTTGGATTTCAGTGCTGTCAATCGTCTTCTTATTGGTTTTTGGATCTAAAAGCAAGAAAAAATTCTGATTTTCTGGAGCAGCTTGATAAAAAAAAATCATTATTTCTGTGTTCTCATTTCACGTTTTATTTCACATTTTTGTGTTCTCATTTCCTGTGTTTTGTTTGTACTATTTTATTTGTACTGTTGGTTCTATTTTCCCTCCTCCTTTTTTAAGATGTTAAAAGGGGGAGTAAGTTGTAGTAGTTTTTGTTCTTGTTATGTTTTATACTTGTGTTTCCTGTACTGCTCTGGTTGTTCAATAAAAATTGAAAAAAAATTATTTTTTGATCTCCTAGTTCTTTTAGTTTTTAAACTACTGCACATATGTATGCCATCATCAGAAAGGAGGAGATTGCTGCAAATTTGGTTTTGATGATGACAAACATATTTCTATTGTGTTTTACTTGGCTAACCCATTTTTGGCACAAAAGATCACGAGCAACTCATGCCAGTTCAAGATCGGGTCCAAGTGTGTCTAAGTGTACTATTTTCCTTTTCTTGAGTCAATTGTAATGTAACTGATCCCCTAGCTAAGTAACCTTGCACACAGACACTCAGGGAGAGAGCTTGAGTGAATTAGAGTTTTTGTTCAAATTTTTGTTCAGATCATCCTGGATGATAGTCACATCGTCCTAGATGATCAAGTAAAAATAGAAACCCTAATTAGGGCGACCAGTTAAGAGTGTCTGATTAAGCAGATCATCCTGGACGATCATTGCATCGTACAGGATGATATGCTCAAATCAGAAATTTTCAACCGCCAGAATAAGTTAGGCAAGTTTTTAGTTTAAGATATTTGGTCTGATCGTCCTGGAAGATACGTGTATCATCCTGGACAATCCAGTATAATCATGCCTAAATTAGTATGGTAGTTAAGGAAAGCAATTAATACTTGATTGATACGATCATATCGTCCTGGACGATCACAGGATCATCCTGGACGATCACAGGATCGTCCTGAACGAACATGATCGTCTAGTGTGTTTCAGCTGGATGTCCAGAGCAGTGCTCAGGACGATTTGGGTACATTTTGAACTAATCGTACAGGATGATATCCTGATCGTCCTGGACGATCAAGTCATTTTTGGGTCATCCAGCACAAGTTTCTCTGGACGACCAGAGTGGTCTTCTGGATGAAATTCCTCAATTTACACTAATCATCCCGGATGATCGCAGAATCGTACGGGATGATATGAACAACTTTTTCTACTGATTGTCCAGAAGAGCCAGATCATCCAGGCTGAAGCAGTTCATTTTGAACTGATCGTACAGGATGATCTATCATCTTGGACGGTCTAGGCCGACCAGTTGAGATTTAGTGTAAATTTTGAGCCCTCCTATAAAAGATCTTTTTCTTTCAACAAGAAAAATCTTTTGCCACATTCCTTTCCAAAGAAACCCTAGAGAGAGAGTTTGGGTGAGAGAGAGAGGATCTTATGAGGGGGAGTTCGTGAGGGGTTCACTAAGGTTTCTCCAAAAAGGATCAAAGTCGTCTTCTCCGCCCATCATCTTTCGTTGTGTTGGTGTTCTTTGTGAGAGGATCGTTCACAAGTAGATATGGGGTTCTCTGCCCGCTTCAGGAGGAAGCGAAAGGAGTCTGAGGTTCTCTGCCTAGTTTAGTAGGAAGCAAAAAAAGGTTGGGTTCTCTTCCTCACCCCGTCGGTGGAAAGGAGATTTTTGTACAGGCTTCTCCGCCTTGCTGTGGGAGCAAAAAGAGAGACACTTTGAGTTAGTGCAATACCCGAAGGGGAGGCTCCGGGGAGTGGACGTAGGTCAAGTTGACCGAACCACTATAAAATTCTGGTGTGTTCTTTCTGATTACTTTCTGCACTTTAGTTTTTCTGTGATTATCTGCTTGGGTGAAACTTGTGTTTAATCTTTTCGTTTTGAGTATTTACTTGTTTCCACTGCATATCATAGAAAAGAATTTTGCTATTGCTCTCAAATTTTTAAATAACCAATTCACCCCCCTCTTGGTTAGCCTCGGGACTAGTTCATTAGGGCTTAACATCCCTATCAAACTTTCACTATCAATGCTACATTATCCTCATCCCAAAAATGAAGAGGAAAGTGAGGCATTCAAATCCAAAAGGGAGAAGTCAAAACCTTCAAAGAGCTAGGAGAGAATTCGGTAGACCATCTCTCCATTCCTGTAATATGGTTATTAACAAACCAAGGGCCACCAGCCATAACACCTTCCATACTATCCAAGGCCTTGAAGGAGCACAAATACCAACCATTTCCTAAGGTCATGAAATGAAATTGTCCAAAACTAGCCCACTGCCTTCTCAGCTCCCAAGCAACAACATGAAATGGAAGTTCTCTACCAAAGACTTTAGTTACTAGAGAAAATTCTAACTTCTTGACGTTAGACAACTCCGAAGATTCAAGTAATCTAATAGCTCTCCCATCTTCTGACAATACTACCTTATCCTTGTTAAAATTAACCTTAATATAAGGATTCTTCTTCCAAGGATTCACCAAATTACTGAATTTGACAGAGCTCTCAGGCACAAACTCAGACACAAGACCGACGTTACTCTCATTATAAACAACAGATGACTGATACAAACCACCTTGATTATCACTAGATATATGCATATTTTTGTTAACCAAATTAGGGGAACTCATATTTATCTTACTGCCAAGGACAGGGATAGCATTTGAGTTCCCAAATCTATTAACTAAAATATTCATACTAGAAGAAGACGCATCAGGGTCCGAAATTCTCGTCGGAGAACTGCCAGAAGCTTTCGAAACCAGAGGAGTTAAGCAATCTTCGTTCAATAAAATACCTTTACCCTTACCCTTGACCTGTTTAGTAGAATTCAAGCGTGAATCGACATTCTCAGAAATGATTAACTCACCTTTCAAACGCCTTTGACAAACATCCTCTGGATCAACCTTCAGTCCACCAGAGTCCGAACAATAAACTCCCTGATTCAATGTTGTCTGGACGATCACTCTCTCCAAGTAAGGATCAACCAGATCTAAAATCTGAGGTCGACGGCGGCCATCTGCCGCCATGGACGGCCCCCAGCCGGATCGGCGAAAAAATTGGGAAGGAGAATTTTTGGAAAAAAATGAATGTATTCTCTCTCTAAAAATGTGGAGCTTCTCTCTCTAAAAAAAATGTATTTACTTTCAAGTTCATCACAGCTATTCGGGGTTCATTTTTTGACCTCATTTTTTAGTGATCTTAATTCTCCACATCAGACATCTAATCTCAACACACAAAGCATTAAGCTACATTCCAAACCTCAAATCCAATTCACCACTGTGCTTTATCATAGTGATCAAATCATTAACCTCAAAATCATCACCTTACAATCACCTTAGATTATCATCTAATTATTTAATTAATTACCTCATAGTCACAAAATGATTCTCAATGATATGATAATTTCAAAACCAATTTTTTTCTCAATCATTGACCTTCTCAATCACACTCAAAATCCAAAGCAAAATCAGACCTTAAATCCATCAGTTGAAAATCATTAGTAATTATCACATGATCACCTATTCAGTCACTAACAATCATCAATGATTGTCAATGAAAAGGGATTTTAAAATTCAAAACTCCAAAATTCAATTGACCAAACACTATGAAAATTCAAAACTTCCAAATCATTAATTAAACTAAATCCATTAACTAAACACTATGAAAATTCAATACTCCAAAATCCAATTCTCAAAACAAAACCTAAAGCCCTTGGTCCATAGCCTATTTTTGGAGAATTTTAATTACTTCAAAGCCCAACCAAATGATCTTGGATTCATGATCAGTCACTTTCATATTGATTAGGCATGTCTCTAGGGTTAACCACATCATTTTGGGAGGATTCCAAGTCCTCTAATTTCTTAAACTCAATGCATTTCCCAGGGCTAAAAAACTTTCAAATATTTAGAGCATATGCTATTAGACATTGCATATTATGGAAATTAACCTTAGAAGCCTCCCTAAATCCATTGAAAATGATCATTTCATTAACATGATGCATTGAACTGATATTGAACTCTTGGTGGACCATGATTGTCCATGCTTGACTATGATACCACCTGAACCCTAAACCCAAAAATCTTTTAAACTAAACTTTTCTTAAATTTTAATATAGCTTAGTCAAACCAAACTCTGAAACCACTTCCAACATATTCCATAAATGATTTGGAGTGCATTGAACCCAAACCAAACCCATGGTTAACCCTAGTTCACCAAGTCAACATAGATTAACCAAAAGTCCCTTTATGCCTTTAAACATGCATTTCATGCATGGAGACCTTACCAAACCTTGAGACCTCTACTAATAAGTTCTAAATATCATTTGGAATTTTTTGGACTGAACACCAAGCCATGGTTGACAAAGTCAGTCCTAATTGAACAAAAGGTCCCTTAAGCATTTAAAAATGCATTTCAAACCTAAAGACCTCACCATGCCCTAAGATCACTCATATTGAGTTCAAAAAATCATTTAGAATAGATTAGACCCAACCCTTACCCTTGGTCAAACTTAGTTGACCAATCTAACCAAAACCTAAATCCAATTTAACTCCATTGACCCAAGCTTCACTAATTCTAATTAAGCCCATGGGACTACCCATTTGGTTCCTATGGACCTATTCCAGTTGATCCAACTCTTGCTTCCACTTATGCTAGCCATATGACATGACCTAAGTAACTAAAACCATTCCATATTGAGTGAAATTCAAACCCATGAAAAACTGACCAAAACTAACACTTGCATGGCATAGTCCTTCGCCAAGTGCATCTACTAAGGTCATCTTAGCTCATGGGTTGAATTTGGTCAGTAAATTGGGTTAACCAAAGTCTCCAAATTAAACTTTCTTCAACTACATTGCACATCAAGATCTACCCAAGATCAATTGGCTCTTTCACTGTGCTCAAGAACCTTCAAGACACTTACCACCTCATTCCCAACCCATGCGGTGGTTGGGGATGGCCAAAATTCAAAAAATTGACCATCTAACCCTTGGGTTTAACCCAAGCGTACTATTTATGTGCCCCCAAGCCCTTGAACTATATGGAAACACTCATTAGACTCCATCTGATCATACCAACTCAACCCAATGGCCTAAGGTGGCCTGAGTAGAGCCAATTTTCTTTCTTTATATATTTACAAATGCCTATAAATTCTGCTAATTTCCCAGAAGGTGGGTTAGATATTTCATTTCAAAAAGCTTCCTAAGTGTGAGAGAGATCTTCCCCTAGCTTCCTAGCCCTTTTGGTGATCATTTTTGATAAGCTCCAATGAAGCTCCACTTACAAAGAGTCAAGTGTTGATCCAGTGGATTTAAAGTCTTAATTTCTACAATAAGACTTCTTTCTGAAGTCAGTCAAACTCAGCTCAACAAACTCTCAATCCAATTGAGCTCTCCTATATCAAGCATAATCTTATGTATGACTGTTCAATTATGAAATAAATATTCAATCCAACAAAATCTGACCTTGGATTGAATATTCATGGATAGATGAAGCTCTCTAAGAAATTTCATCAAGATCCATCCATTCGATCTTTCTAATCTTAAAAAAATGAGCTCATATCTAAGAGATCAAGTGGGAGGTTGAAGATAAAGTCCCAGCCATTGATTTAGATCAATAGTTTGGATTAAATCCTATACAATCCATCGGTTTGATTAGGATTAAATCCCATCTATCTAATCTTAAATCAAATAGTCTAAATGAAAGAACATTAAACTATTAGTGCGCTAATGATTATCTCACCAATTAAAGTGCACTCTGTATAAGAAGTTGTTGATTGCATAATATTTTGATGGAAAATTATATAAAATCATGTGAACTTCAAAAACTTATAACTCGTCACATAATTATCCAAATAGGGTGGTTTTAGGCCCTTTCGATTCATCCTTAGGAGATATACAAAAGCCCTATGTTTATACACCTTAATTCTTAATATATTATAACTAATTTAAGAAGTACTCTCATGGGTATTTTTGAAATTATTCATTGAATAGAATTCACTATGAGGAGGAATTCACAAGATAGTTTCTTAACATGTACTACATATTTCCAAAATTTTTCATGTCAATATGAAACCTCTAAGGGCTTCAATTAAAAACCCTAAGTTCATAGGCCATGAAATGTCCTATGAATCTAAATAGGTATATATGTGAATCTATAAGGAGTTAGGGTTTTAGCTTTGGTGTGTTTATTATGATTTGTATAAGGGCTAGGATGCCAATGATTGCGACCCAATCCCATGAGTAGATTGTCCAAATTAAATCCTCTAAACTATAGGTATATTTAACTTAGGGGATTATTTGTGAAGTCTAGGAAGACTTTGATGAATCCCAATTTAGAGGGTTTGAAGAATAGGTTATGATTAACCTAAGTTTCAAATTTCATTATATTTGGAGTGTCGTTGGTCAACGAATTAGTGAACCCAAGTTTGAAATACATAAGTGACTTAGGATTTTTCTTAATTTATAAGAAATTCAAGTAAAATCCTAAAAATATATTCTGAAGTGTTACTTTCTTAGAATTAAATACTTAATCGAGGAAAATTAAAGCCCTTTTAAATTCTTTAAAATTAAAAAGTAATTTGAAAATCAACCAAATCTATTTATTAACTAAATTAAATAATTTAAAAATATTAAAATTGTAAATGGTTTCAAACATTTGTAATCATCCTTAGGAGTCATTAGTTATACTTGGGTAGATTTCAAGAGGTTTGGAGTTGATTTGGTGCAAAAATAAAAAATCCACTTAATTAAATAATTAATTAAATCCATTAAAAAGTATGAAGTTTTAAAAATCATAATTAATTACAAAAAGTTTCAAATGATACAAACTCAAAGGGGTTGAACTCATAATTTGGTCTAATATTTATAAAAAATATAAAATTTTAAGAATTTAATACAAATCAAGAGTTCAAAATTTGGTCAAACTTAATTAATTAAATAATAGAATAAATATGAAAATTCAATAAATCACCAAAAATTCAACAAATGACTAACTCAATGAATTAAATCAAATGAACAACAATAATGAATACTCACTTACCTATTTTTTTAAAAAATTTATAGGCTAAAAACGTCGAGCTGCGGAGGTACGTGTCCTAAGGAGGCTGTAGTCCTCATGCTAGTTATTACAAAGCCAAGAATGAATTGACAGGATGTAAGAATTAAATTGCAAATATAATAAATCAGTAATCAGTGAATTGATTTATTTAAAAATCAGTAATCAACAACAAAACTTAAGTAAATAGATACTTATTAAGTATTTCGTGCTCACAAGGTTATTTAGCTTAGCCTTAAGGAGGGTGAAACAAAACCTCATAGCCTTAATTTAACAAAGATATTTGCTATTCAATTTAAATAATCATTGAAAAATTAGTAATAAAATATTTAGAAATTAAAGCTTTTTTACCCTTATGCTTGACTTCTTCTAGAAAGGCAAAGGTGTATTGCATTGGAAAGCTTAAGGACAATCACCTAATCAAAATGCAAGGACTTTATGCAGTCTACCTAACCCACTTATGGAAGTTGGTCGCATTAAAAATATGAGCATATGGCTTGCTATAAAACATGAATAATCAAAACACACTTAAAATTGATTCAAAACATTTAAAGTGCTAAACAATTGAATTAAAACCAACCTTTGATGATCTTATATAAACAAAATTTAACTTATAGATAATTTAAAACTAATAAAGATAGGATCTACCCAAGCCACACAGCCTTATACACACGCCTTAGATGGTTTGTTAGGATAATTAACTTTAGCCTAAGATAGGTTAGTTATTTTGTGTGGTTTATTTAAAGTGCCTTGCCTAGAGGGTACTCAAATTTGGTGTGTTTACTTTATGTACTCTAGATGCCATTTCTTTTATTTCTATTGGTACACATTATGAGGAGGCTCTTAGGTCGTGTTATATTTGCTTCTATAAACTTACACAGCATCGTACATGTGTATTCTTTTATAATACTCTTTTATAATCTGCAAAGTAGAACATACCTAGGCAATGTTGTAAATTTAAATGCAAATAAAAGTGTAAATATAAATGCTTTAGACTTTTTTATTGTTAGATTGAGTTGTATAGTGTCAAGAGTTGTTAAAGATTTGAAATTGATTATTTATATACATTTATGGGTTCAAAAAAGAAATAATTATTCTTCCTTTGAAGATCATTGTCTTTTAGGATTCTATAAAAGATTTAGGAGTGAGAAGATTGAAGAGCAAAATAAATAATCATATTCAATTCTATATTATATAGAAATAGAAATTCAAGCTTGTTATTGGGGTAGCCTGGCCACCTTTACTTTACAGCTGACCCTGAGTTGTACTTTAAGAAATTATCAATGAATAAAAGCTTTTTATTTATACATTATTACTCATGCATCATTTCATTGAAATATCACTTAAATATTATAAACTCTTGATTAAATTTTTCTAAATTATAATTCCTTGATTCCTAGGATATAGCCATCTAATCCTTCATTTATATGGTGATTTATTATGATTAGGATTGTTAGTTGGCAGCTCCCTCAAAGCAAGTGTAAGTCCTGATTGTATACACCCTTTAGTCTTTACACATTTCTCGTATCCTATAATCCTAATATTTAAATTTTGAAGTCCAAATGTAAACTCCAAATCAAGATTAAAGATTTTTAATCTAAAGCCTGTATACTTAAATCTTGAGAACACAAATCTTTCTTTAAATATATGTGAATTTATAAACCTTTTCTCTTCACTTTAATCGAGAGGATTTTTTTTGGAGATGTAATACCTAAGGGGATTTCCCTTATAGGAAGTTTGGAACTTAGTATTAAAATAAACTCTATCTTAGTTCATTTCTAAGGTAGGGGAAGAATCTAATGACGCAAAGTTTGCTTTAAATATTTAATTAGTTTCATGATCAAAATAATAAGTTGATATTATTTTTAGCCTTCATGATGAAATTAATATTCCTTAAATTGAGCATTTCAAAATAAATACACTTATTTAGTTACTTGATTAAAATGATTAGTGAATATTCTTTTAATCCTTAAGGATTAATTGAATATTCCTTATATTATATTTAACGATGAAAATAAAATGAGTTTTTTTTTTTCAAATCAACAGTGAAACATTAGTCTATCTTTCAGGATGGTATAATGTTAATCTAAACAAATTTGACAGAAAATTGTTTAAAGTAAATCATGTGGCAAACATAAAATTTATCCATGTGTAAGTGTAATGTTGAATTATTGTTTTAAATTGAATAGTTTATCATTTCGGTACATTATTTAATTTGAAAATTCAATTATAAACCTTCATATGTAATACCTCACTTACAATCTCCTTTTGAAATTTAGTATTAGAATTATTTTGAAATTGTGCTTCCAAATATAATAACTTTTGATGTTATAGCACTCTTTTTTTTATGTTACATTACTCTCTTTTTTTTTTCCTTGTATTCTTTCGATATTTTTGTATTTCACTTCTTTCTTTTTCTAATTATGCACATGAGTTTAAATAGTGATTTTGAATATCTGAGTTAATCTTATTCCTTCAAGAGACCCTAAATTGAAGTTATGTATGGATTATATAAGTTCATTAAATCAATACTTGATTTCATAAATGAATTGAATAGTTTATCATTTAGGTACATTATTTAATATGAAAGTTCAATTATAAACCTTCATATGTAATAGCTCACTTACAATCTCCTTTTGAAATTTAGTATTAGAATTATTTTGAAATTGTGCTTCCAAATATAATAACTTTTGATGTTATAGAACTTTTTTTTTTTTTGATGTTACATTACTCTCTTTTTTTTTTCTCTTTCATTCTTTCGGTATTTTTGTATTTCACTTCTTTCTTTTTCTAATTATGCACATGAGTATAAATAATGATTTTGAATATCTGATTTAATCTTATTCCTTCAAGAGACCCTAAATTGAAGTTACGTATGGATTATATAAGTTCATTAAATCAATACTTGATTTCATAAATGAATTGAATAAATTAATCAAAGTACTTCCATTTCTTAACTTTGCTATTCAATATTATAATTAATAGTTAGTGCATAAGTGTTATAGCATTTAAGTTCAACATGATGTACTAACTTAGATAATTGTTATGATTTTTAAATTAAAAAGTTATTATTCTTTATTCATTTAATTTAACACTTATATTTTTTATTATTTTTAACTTTTAAGTACTTTTTAATTCTTATTTCCATTTTGAGTTAACTTATCTATCAAAGTGTAATATTTGGAGGGCATTTCAATACTTAAGCAAAATAAAAATTTAAATCTAATGTAAACTTAACTAAATAGTCAAAAATTGCATCATTAAAAAATTGAACAAAAACTTGAGTACTATAAAATTAACTAATTGAATACACCACAACACATAACAAATTTTGGTTACCTCCTATCAATGATAAGATTTTAATTTCAACCAAACCATTCCAATCATTTCTCTTGAGGATAAGCCAACTCAGCAATGGTTTTGAAACAATAAATTTCCCCTCCTAAATAAGGTTTTAACTTTTTAATCCAGAATTTCTATAGCTCCATAATGAAATATTTTAGTAACAGTGAAAAGCCCAAACAACCTAGACTTATGTTTTCTTGGAAATAATATTAATCAAGAATTGAATAATAGTACCTCTTGTTTAGGGGTAAACTTTACCTAAGGAGCTTACGATCATGCCTTCTTTTGGTTTATTACTATTAAATCCTGGCATTTTCATAAGCTTCACCTCTAAACTCCTCTAACTTATTAAATTGAATTAACCTTTTTTCTTCAACTTCCTTAAGATTAAAATTTAGCTCTTTGATGTCCCAATATACTTTACATTCTAACTCTAAAGGAAGCTGGTAAGCTTTTCCAAAGACTAAATGATAGGGAGATATCCCAATAAGAGTTTTAAAAGTAGTTCTTTAGGCCCATAATGCATCATCCAACTTAATGTCCAAATCTTTCCTATTAGAACCCACCATTTTCTCTAAAGTTCTTTTAATCTCTCTTTTACTAATTTCAGCTTATCCACTAGTTTGGGGATGATAAGTTGTTTTAATCCTATGTTGAAAACCATATTTAGTGAATATTGCTTCAACTCCTTTAATACAAAAGTGAATTCCTCCATGCCTGATCAAAGTTTGAAGCATTCCAAATCTATAAAAAATATTTTTTCTTTAAGAATTTAAGTACTACATGAGCATCAACTTTAGGGGTATCAACTCCTTCAATCCATTAGGATACGTAGTTAACACCAATCAAAATACATAGGCATCCATGGGATTGCAAAAATGACCAATGAAATCAAGTCCCCAAACATTGAACAATTCAACTTCCAAAATATAAATTAAAGGCATTTTATTTCTTCTAGAGATATTACCTAATCTTTGATATAAATCACACTTTTTTACATAATCAATAACATCTTAAACAAACTAGGCTAATAAAATTCAGATTGAAAGATTTTAGAAGCAATTTTCAATCTTCCAAAATGTCCGCTATAATGTGAGTCACGACTCTATCTAATTATAGGTTTTATTTCATTTAAGTACACATCTCCTAAGGATTTGATCATTACACTTTCTAAACAAATATGGCTCATTCCAAAAGAAGTATTTATCAACATATAAAAATTTACCTTTTTTAGTAAATGGTAAATCAAAATGAATCACACCACTAATAATAAAATTTATTATTTTGGGATACCAAGGTAATCTACTCTATTGCAAAGCATACAATTATTTATCAGGGAAAAATGCATTAATGTCAATTTCATGAGATAAATGTTCCTCAATTGTAAGTCTTAAAAGTTGATCAGCAATCTAGTTCTGAGTTTCTTTTCTATCAAAGATTTCCATACCAAATTCTTGTAACAAAAGTGTCTGCCTCACTAATCTCAATTTAGTATCCTTTTTTATCATAAGTAATTTTATTACAGAATTATATTTATACACAAGAACCTTCATGTCAATCAAATAAGACCAAAATTTGTCAAAACAAAGGATAATAACAAGTAATACTAAGTTAAGTGCTGCAGAGATGAGGATGCTAATGTGGATGAGTGGCTTTACCCTTAGAGATAGGATACAAAATGAGCATATACATATAAAGGTTGGAGTAGTGCTAGTGGAAGATAAGAATAGAGAGAGTCACCTTAGATGGTTTGGTCACATAAAACAGTGGCCTTCCGATGACCCGGTTAGGAAAGTAGAGGTATTAGATTTGACTTATGTTAAGAAAGGTAGAAGTAGACCTAAAAAGACTTAGTTAAAAATATTAGAAATGATCTTTCTTTATTAGATTTAAATGAGAATTTTACTTTTAACAGGACACAATGGAGAAAAAGGATTCATGTAGAAGACCCCATATAGAAGGAAAAATGCTTGATGTTGTTGTTGCTGCTGTTGTAAAGATAATAACAAGTAATTCTTTTTTAGTAGTGGTATAACTATATTATATAGCATTTAAAGTTTTACAAGAAAAAAAGAAATAGCTTGAAACTTTTTATCTTTTCTTTGACCAAGAACAACACCTACAGCATAATCACTAGCATGGCACATTAATTCAACATATAAAGACCAATCTTGTGCAACAATAACAAGTGCAGTGACTAATAATTATTTTAAAATTATAAAAGCATCAATACATGTAGCATTAAACACAAATGGAACATCCTTTTTCTAATAAATAATATAGCAGTTTGGAAATTTTGGAAAAGTCCTTGATAAATTTGATATAGAGCCGATCATGTCTATGAAAGCTCTCAGTACCTTTAACTGATACAGAAGGTGGTAAATTTTCTATATCTTAGACTTTATCCTTATCTACCTCTAACCCCTTCATAGAAATCTTATTACCTAGCACAATAACATTAGTCATCATAAATTGACACTTTTCTCAATTCAACACTAAATTTATTTCTACGCATCGTTTAAGCATAATGGTTAGATGATCAAGACAAGAATCAAAAGAAGTGCAAAACTTATAAAAGTTATCCATAAAGACTTTAATGCCATACTCTATTAAATTTGAAAAAATAAACATCATACATCACTGAGAATTTATAGGAGTATTGCATAAACCAAAGGGCATCCTTCTAAAGGAAAATGTCCCATAGGGATTGGCAATTGTAGTTTCATCCTAGTTCTTAGGTGCTATAGGAATGTGGTCATTACCTAAGTATCTATCTAGAAAATAATAGAAGGAGTGTAATGAAAACCTATTTAACATATTGTCTATAAAGGGAAAGGAAATATCAAATTACCTAGTGGATTTGTTCAACTTCTTATAGTTTATACAAATTCTCTAACCAATGACAATCTTAGTGGGAATGTGCTCATTATGTTGCTTAAAAACAAGAATCAATCCACCCTTCTGATTAACAAGTGAATAGGACTAACATAAGCACTATCAGAGATGGGTTAAATGATACCCGCATCTAAGCATTTGAGAATTTCCTTTTTAACAACTTCTTTTATAGATGGGTTCAATCTTCTTTGAGGGTTAACTTTTGATAAGGAATTTTTCTCTAAAGAATCTTATGCATACACAGAGATGGGTCATTCCTTTGAGGTCAACTATGCTTCATCCAAAAGCATTTTTATAATCACTTAGAACCCTAACCAACTTGCCAACTTGATCCTTTTCCAAACTAGCAAAAATAATGACAGGAAAAAGTTAATTACTATCCTAAAAGTTATACTTGAGGTGGTCAGGAAGGGCTTTAAGCTCTAAAATAGAGTCTTCCTCTATCAATGGCTGTAAAGTTCTACCCAAAGATAAGGTATCTACGGTTTTAGATCTCAACAAAATCCTCTCAAAATTATCTCTAACATATGAACAAATTCTTCCAAACTCTCACAATTTTCCTTCAAAGATTCATCCGAAGTCTTTTATACTATCAGATATCCCTTTAAATTCTCAAAAACAGTCTCTTATAAGTCAATCCATAAATAATCCTTATTTTTATGATTAGGAAATTCCATGGACTTAAGCATATTTATGTCACTTCTTAATCTTGAACTCTCATAGTCAACCCCTCTTTTGAATATTTATCATAGCCTTACATGTGGCTAAGAAAGGTCTCCTTAGGATAATGGGTATCTCCCTATCCTGTTCTATATCGAAGATAATAAAATTTTTTGGGAAGTTAAACTGATCTACCTTAATAAGAACATCTTCTACGACCACCATAAGATAAGTTAATGATCTATCAACAAGCTGAAGGATGATAGTAGTGGGTTCAATCTCTCCTAAATTTAATTTTACAAAAATGAACAAAGGCATAAGATTGATGTTGAGTCCTAGATCACAAAAAAATCTTCAATAAAATTTATCTCCTATTTGTCATGGGAATAGAAAAACTACCAGGATCTTTTAGTTTTTTTGTTACCTCTTTTGAGTGATAGCTTTGAATTCTTTAGTTAAAGCTATAGTTTAAAACTCCCCTAGTTTCCTTTTCTTATTCGGGTTGTCTTTCATGAATTTGGCATAAGTGGGAATCTACTATAACACTTTTAAGAAAGGTATTTTAATATTTAATTTCTTAAACACTTCTAAGAATATAATGAATTGTTTATCCAAATTTTTCTTAATCAATCTTTGAGGAAAAGGTGGTGGTGGTCTCTCTACAGCCTTTCTAATTTGCATTTCAGTTTCTTTACTCGGTTCAGTTGTTTTTAAGGTGCTTCAGCTCCTACATGCTCTTCTACCATAATTTTCTCCTGAGATTGATCTTTCTTCATATAAGGGTTCCTAAAATATTTCTCACTACTAAGATGAATATTAATGCAATGCTCTTCATGTTCTTATCTTCAACATTAGAATGCTCATTATGGGTTTTACTATGAATCAAGCTAGCAAGTTACCCTATTTGATTTTCTATATTTCTACTGGTTGCAGCTTGACTTTATAATTAGTTTCCCATCTAAATCACTAAGTCTTCTAAAGGTGACTTCTTATCTCTGAATTGATTAATTTGATTAAAGCTTAAGGGATAAGAAGGTCTATAGTTCACTAAAGGTGGTTAATGATTATTTTGATTTCCTATTGGGCTTGCTTAGTTTGTATTTCACTAATTTTCACCATTATTAATATTCCAACTAGAATTTGGGTGTTTCCTCCAACATGGGTTATACTTATTTTAATAGGCATTGATTTGTCTTCAAATTAAATTTACATTCTCAATCCCTTGAGCACTAAACTCACTAGTAGAATTCAAATTATGCTCCTCCAAATGCATATGTAATCTTAAACCCGAAATAACTCCAAAATTATCTAACTTCTTAAGAAGCATTGGACACTTGCTACTCTCTTAGGATTCACCCTATCAGAAGGTTACTAAAAATTATTTATTGACATCTCCTTTATTAAAGCATAAGAGTCTTCAAAAGAATTTGACATTAATGAACCTTTAGCTATAGCATTAATTATTGGCCTAAGGAATCCTATAAGTCCATTATAAAAAGTATGAATAACCAACCAATCAGGAAAATCATGATAAGGGCACTTTCTGAGCATCTCCTTAAAAGAAGTATTATCATTCCTAAGCTTAGCTACATTGGATGGTGAGAAATAGTTTGCTAGGAACTTATGTGCCAACTCATTCCAAGTGGATATGGAGCTCGAGGCAAGAAATTCAACCACATCTTAACTTTGTCCCTTAGAGAAAATTGAAATAAATGAAGTATAATATTGTCATTGTTAAGTCCATTATTGTTAAATATTTTATAGATTTCTAAGAAGCTAGCTAAATATTAGTTAGGTTCCTCAATAAAAGTTCCACCAAATTGAGAATTTTGTACCATTTAGATTATGGCAGATTTAGCTTAAAGTTATTGGCTTACATAGTTGGTCAATTTATACTTTCATGAATTCCATCTACTATAAGATTGGCATACTCTCTAAGAGATGTATGATGGTTCTGATCTTGATTAGGTTTAGCCATTCCTAATGATAAAGTCTTTTTGATTTTTTTTATTTTTGAAAGGGTCCCTTCTATTTCAAAAATAAATAATAAAGGATCCTTACTAGCTCTACTACGCATACACCAATAATAATTAAAAATTAAAATATAAATAACAAAATAAAAATTAAACATGTAAATAGTTACAAATTCATAAAAGAATAATGATAACAAAATAAGCTATAAATATGATTAAATATGTAGTTTTTTTTTAATAATAAAGAAATAATTATAATAATGTACATTACTTCCCCAGTAATAATGTCAAAACCTTTTGTTGTATAGTATAGGTTATTTGTTTTAGACTATGCTTATGCTTATTCAAATACAAATTCCCACTATAATGCAAGTGCATGTATCGATCAACTAATAAAAGTGTTAAGAGAGAGTGTCAATCCCATGAGGAAGTGTTCGACTTTACACAATTATTCTAGTACCATTCACTTTAAGAAACAAAATTTATCATACGTAATGATATCAGGATTGTATGCTATCAAGAATAAGAATTGAAGAAGAGAAGCGAATTGATTAATAGATAAAGTGTTTTGTACTACTGATAGTATAATCCCCTAATCTTTCCAAAGAAAACTCTCTTGATTTTACTGTGAATCAGAGCATATGAATCCTTAGATCTTTTAGATCTCTATTAAGCTTCTAAGGATGTAAAGAATGGTTAATGGACTTCCTACAATTATTCTATCTCTATATATGCCAAAATACAAAACATCTTATCTCTAGGAATGAAACTAGTCCATTCTAATTCTCATAATTATTCTAATATTCCTCCATCGAGATAACATATCACACTAGGTTTTAATTATATACATGTCCATTGCTTAGATTAAATTAAGAGTAAGAGATATTAAAAATGACCATTTTTAATTTAAAGCATGAGAGTCCACATTAGTAATTACTATGGTTTTCATAGTATCAGTAAAACTATGACTTTAACATGCCATAAAATAAAAATAAAATAATATAACTTCTATTACTTGCTCAAGAAAGAAAGAATAAATAGAAAAGAGTAAAAAGATATCACCTATAATGAAGGATCCCAAATAGAGACTATTGATAAACCCTTCACAAGGTGAATCTCCCCTTATAACTTTTCTCTCCACACTACTTTCCTTTATAAATGCTTACTTGCTCACTACAATGTTAGCCATCCACTCTAAAATATGTACCTTATTCTCCTTTGGCCTCTTCTCTAAGAAAACTATACCAGGCTACAAAATTTAGATAAATATCAAAAATATTTATACTTATTATAGAAATGGCTCAGGTGCCACGACACTCGATAAGGCGCCACGACATTATAATATAAACTAGTGCCATGGCATTAATAAATAGGATTTATTGTAGTGTTGGTTTAATATTTGTGAATTTTTCTCTCCTTCATGAGACATTCTTACATAAAATCAACTAAAAAGAAACATTTTCACTTGAATTTAACACGATAAAACTCAACATAATTTTTACTTAATAGCCCTCAAAGTAGTAATACTCTTTACTTAGAGTATCCCCATAATATATTTTTCTCTTGTTTTTCTCCTGAATAATCCCTCTTCAGTTCTCCACTCTTTCTAGACCTTAAAATCTTATTGGTGAGGAGATCTAGGAGGAACCTAGGGCTTCAACCTCTAAGACTTTCAAACTTCCAATCCAGAAATCCTCCAGTTGTGGTTCCTTCGTAAAAGTTGTTGTTCAAGCTATAAGGAGGAGAATAAGCCATTAAATAGCCCCTGAGATCTATTCAACAGAGCAATTTTCCTAACCCTAATCTTAGATGCAAGATTTGAAAGAACTTCCACAATCTACCATATGAAGCTTTCAAATTTCATTTGATGGAAGTTTAAATGATTAGAAACAATCCCTAAATATTTCATGAAGTTTTATTCATCAAATAATCAATCACAATCAAATAAAAATTCCTTTGGAAAAGCTATTTTGAAGAAGAAGATGAAATCTGGACCATCCATTTCATGTGGATGGCCCATAATTCATCGGATGAATTGTCTAATCCTACCATTTCGGGATGCACATCGATTCTAGCTTGTCCAACCGAATCTTGTCCTTAAATTTGAAATTACATGGATTAAACAATTCAAATCTATGCTGATGTAATTAAGTAGTTGACCAATGTCATTCTAGCGACCAATTAGCGTGTGACATGTGGTAACCGCCATCGCCAATCATTGCATCACCTACTAATAATTACGTAAATAGATTATTAAATGAATTAAATAGCCAAAAAAAATTCTCCATAAATATATTTCTAAGACAAAATGTCCATATAAGGGCTCTATGGAACTACAGAGAAGATATCTATATTTAAAAAATAAAATAAAAGTGTTTTGCCTAGAATATAAAGAGAAATTTAGATTTAAATTCCCACTTCTTTTTCATAATTACTCCTCAAATACTTTGCTTTCTGGGATCAAATTTGGCAGATCAATATTTGGGTATGTGCTTCACATACCCTAACTTTTTCATAGACATTTGAAGCCCCTATTTCTCTGACTTCAATTTACGAGTGTTTGGGTCAGATTTTGACTGAAATATATTGAAATTCATGGTGATTAATCCATAGAGCATTAGTTCACCAAATTTGTGTGGATTATTTACTTTTATGGGAGGGTTAAACACACTAGGTTGTAAGCCAAATTAAATAGTAGAGACATCTAGGAATAAATAACTTAGGATATGAACTAGTGAACTTAAAAAAATTCTCTGAAATTTCACTGACATCTAATAGGGATGAAAATCAAACCTAGTAAACTTAATGGCATGATGAAAGTTAGGATTTTATTTCACCCAAATTAGAATTCATTAAGCCAGTTAAATAACTAAAAAATCAGCCCCTTTTTTTGGGCTCAAATTTTTAAAATTCATAATTATGTAAGAGAAATTATAAAAATGCAAACTAAATTTCAAACAACGCTAAATCAAACATACTATCTACAAAAATTAAAATCAACCTTTAGTTTTAACTAAAAGTAAATCATTTTAAAATTAAATACTAATTATATAAATTAATATAAATTAATTATTAGTCCAATTAATGCTAAATTTACCAAAATTGATCCATGGGTTATCCCAAACCAATACTGTCAATAATTTGAACATTTGAAATTGATTTGATTAATCAAAACCCAACCCAAGTTCCTTCTATAAGGTGGGTATTTACTAAATCATTAAAAATCCTAGTAAATAATAATAAATTATAAATAAAATAAATAAAATTATTTAAATTAGAGAACCTTAATTTAAAATTAAAACATCAAAATTAAACCAAAATTTTCAAATTACCTCACCTAAACTCAAATCTTTGATTCAATTTCTAAAAATTAAAAGAAGTTTATTCTCCTACTTTAATTAAAATGTTTCTCTTTCAAGATGTAATTAAACATAGAGGTTTGCCTCTTTAGGGAGTCTAGAATCTAATATAAAATAAACCCTACTATAGTTTTCTAATTTAGAAAAAAAAATTTGGATGCAGAATTCCTTGGTTAGTTTCAAAATCAAAATGATATGTGAATGTTTATTCTATCCTTCAGATCGAATTCAACATTCCTTATGCTATGTTTGATTATGAAAGTTTCATTTCTCTTTTCAAATCGATTGTGAAATCTTAGTCTATTTTTTAAGATGATATAATATTTGGCTATGCATATTTGGTTAAATAAATATAAAATGAATCATATGGCACACCATATTTATTTGTTCACATGGCTATAATGGGCTATGAGAGGATAAAGATGGAGTAAGATTCATATGTTCCATCATATTACATGGGATGACCCTGATATCATTATATTAATATGCATACATTCATCTAAGGTTTAAGCATTATAAATTGTACCCTTTTAATCTTTCCTGAAGAAAGTTTAGCCCAGTCATATGCTAATTATGTTATTCAATTTTTTCTTACATTTTAAATGAGTTTAAATGCTCAAGAATCTAAAAATCATAAGTATTGATGTAGTAGGAAAAATTGTCAAATAAGATCTCTATGAATTCATAATTCAATTCTTTGTCTAAGGGATCTTCTCTTGGGGTCTGGTGATCAGTGGATTTTAGTAAATCCTTTATTTACTAAAATATTTTAGTCACATAATTAACTTTCTTAAACATATTAAATTAGGCTTAAAAAAGAGGGTTAGATAGCGATTATATTCACCCCATTCCCTTGATTAGATTGCCTTAGGTAAATCTTACAAGGACTAGATCATGTTAACATAGAAAATTTCAAAAAAATTTTGTTAGGTGTCCAAATTCTTTCAAAATTTATGGGAATCTCCTAAAGTATTAGAGACCAATAGATTTAATTTCATAAGTTCTAGAGATTATTTAGTTATTTATTTAGTACACCCAAAAATTACCAAAAATAGAAACTCTAAATGACGAAGAAATTTTAGAAGGAAATAAATGTCGAAATGTATAAAAAATACAAAGTCAATTGCATTTTGTTTTTAATGCAATGGTGAATTAAAGAAAAATATACTTGTCCCTAGTCTTATCTTAAAGTACATATTATGATCATTTCAACCATAATAAAGAAATAAAAAAAAGTAATTACAAATCAATAATAAGTCCAATGGCACCCAAACCTTCTTTGATTTTTTCTTAGGTTATTATTAACCAATGTTTAAAATTTCATAATGGTTTGAGGTCATTTTGTACTTCAAATGTCAAACCATAATTCCCTTCATGTATTAAAATTCATTAAATGAATCCTCTGCTCTAGCGTCTTCTCTAGCGATACTAGGGCATTATCTAGAGCTTTAATTTCAAATAATATTTTGTTCTATTTCGTATCATTTTTTATAGATTTTTCATATTTTAGTTTGTTCGAGGACCATTTTTGGGCCTTGGTGGATTTCTCCTTTAATTTTTTTTTATTTACTTATCATGTTTTCTAATTCATACTTAGTTAAATGATGACTCTATCATCCTCTAATCCTTGGGGTGATTGTAAACCTACACGTAGAAGTATGAATGTGGGTTTTGCTGGCATTTCTGATAATGGTAACTCATGTTTGTTTAAGGTTATGGTTTCTGGTGGTGGCTATTCTTCTTCTTCCCATTTCCCTTTGTCTCAAACTAATTATAAATGTATTCCTGCTTTAATGTTTGGGGAAGAAGTGATTACTAAATTAGTTCCTCCATTTGAGTTTAGTCTTGTAGGCAAGTTTCTTTTCATAGGCCTAACCTTGTAATAAGAGAATTTTTTGTTAACATTAAGTTGTCTGGATCTTTTTCTGTTGGTCTTCTAGAAATGTGGCATATAGAAATTTAAATTTTGTATGATTTGGATGAAAGTTATATATTCTCCAGTGAAAGTTTATTAAGGATGTTAAGCCCTTATGAATTGGTCCCAAGGCTAACCAAGAGGGGTGGTGAATTGGTTATTTTTAAAATTCGTTAGCAAATAACGATTTAGAAATAATCTTTTTGAATGCTTTAAAACAATTTCAATTTCATGATTATTTGCAGATGTTCAATGATGACCAAATAATAATCACAATCACACAATCATCAATAGAAAAATAAGTGTAGAAAATAATCATAAAGAACACACCATATTTTATAGTGGTTTGGTCAACTTGACCTACGTCCACTCCACGGAGCCTCCTCTATGGGTATTACACTAATACTAAGTGACTCTCCTTCTGCTCCCATAGCAAGGTGGAGAAGCCTGTACAAAAACTCCTTTCCACCAACCTGAAGGGGCAGAGAACCTGGTCTCCTTTCGCTTCCTCCTGAAGCATGCAGAGAACCTAGACTCCTTTCGCTTTCTCTTGAAGTAGGAAGAGAACCTGGACTCCTTTCGCTTCCTCCTGAAGCAGGCAGAGAAGCTAGATCTTCTTGCAGATGATCCTCCCACAGAGACACCAACAAGACAAGAGACGACGATCGGAGAAGACGACTCAGATCCTTGCTTGGAGAAACCTTTATGAATACCTCACAAACTCCCCCTCACAAGTTCCTCTCTCTCTCCCAAGCTCTCTCTCCCTCTCTCTCTCTCTCTCTCAAGGTTCTCTCTGGAAAGAAAAATGGCAAAAGATTTTTCTTGTTGAAAGAAAAGATCTTAAATAGTAGGGCTCAAAAGTTGCCCTAAATTTTAACTGGTCGATAAATATCGTCCAGGATGATCGGTGGATCGTCCTGTACGATCAGTACAAAATCACACATATCAGCCTTGACGATCTGGTTTCTCTGGATGATTAGAAGAAAAATAAATTTCATATCATCCTGGACGATCCTGCGATTATCTGGGATGATTAGTTCAACTCGGGAAAATCATCTTGCACATTATTCAGATCATCCAGGGCAACTAAGGTTGGTCGATCAAAAATAACTTGATCGGCTGGGATGATATAACGATTGTCCCATACAATTAGTTCAAAAATGACCAAAATCATCCTGCATATTATTAAGATTGTCTAGGTGAAATGCTCTGGATGGTCAGGATTTTGCATACATTGTCCAGGAAGATATTACTATCATCCAGGATGATATGATCGTATCAATTAAATATTAATTACTTCCTTAATCACCAGACTAATTTAGGTATGATTGTAATGGATCATCCAGGATGATCAGATCAAATCTCTAAACATAAAAACTTGCCTAACTTAATCTAGCAGCTGAGAATTTCTGATTTGAGCATATCATCCTATACGATGTGTCTATCATCCAAGATGATCTATTTAGTCAAAATGACTTAACATGGTCTCTGTAATTAGGATTTCTATTTTCACTGGATCATCCATGATGATATGAATATCGTCTAGGATGATGTGAACAAAATTTGAAATAGAAATTTTTAACTCACTAAAACTCTCCTCCTAAGTGTGTGTGTGCAAGGTTACTTAGCTAGGGGATCAATTACATTACATTTGACTCAAGAAAGGGAAAAATATACATTGGACCTAAACTACACACCAGACTGACTCGATCTTAGGTTGTCTTGATTTACATTTGATCTTTTGTACCTGAGATGTTAGCCAATCAAAATAGAACACAGAAATGTTTGTTATCATCAAAATTATACTCCTTAAATCCAGATTTGTAAAAATCTCACCCTTTTTAATGATGGCAAATAATTATTCAGTAGTTTCGAATAAAGCAGACAGGAGTAATCAACGCACATACGAGAGAAGATTTGTCATTACAAATTATACTAATCATTAACAAACAGTGACACTAAATACAACAAAAGAAACAACTACAATATAACAACAATAAAAGAAACTACTAGTAACTCAAAAAATAACTCCCCCTTTTGACATCACAAAAAAATGGAAGAAAAAGCAAAAATAAAACAAACTAGAAACATCACAACACAGAAAACTAATAGAGAGGTGAATCCTAATCTGAAGATCAGGGATCCCAGAAACACATAAAAAAAGAAAAAACAAAAACAAATCAAAATAAAGAAAAATAGAAACGAGAAAACAACAATAAGAACAATCAAATTTTTTTTAACCGATCAGCTCTAGTAAAATAGAATTTTCCTTGATTTTCAATTCAAATGCCAAAGAAGAAAATCGACAATGCTAAAATCCAGAAAAGTTAGAAAATTGACTTTTGTAAGTCATACCTCGGACACCTTGCGGGTTCAAATTCCTTTCAAATAAAAGTCCAATTTAGAAGAGAAGAAATTAGATTCAAAAAGAGATCCTTTCAAGCCTCGTTCCAAAAAAATATCTGATGAAATAGTGTTGCAAAGTAAGGAATCAGAAATCATGATTTTTAATCTCAAGCTTTTAAAAATATTAAGTAGCGCATGGATTTTTCTAAGATATTTAAAGATCTAAAAGGGAAGAAAGCTTATTTCTTTGTGGGCTTATTTTGTGCCTCTTTTTCAATTTATTTGGCGCACTTTACGCATCTTTTATTTTTGATAGACTTTGTGTATCATTCAAATATGTGGCGACATTACGCATCTTTTCAACTTTGGGCTCATTTTATGCCTCTTTTCATTTTGGCACTCTTTGCGCATCTTTTACAAGCTTGCTTCCTTTCATAATCGTTAAAGAATCTCAATTGTGAAATTACCTTCTAGACATAAGAAAAGACAACACTCACTCTCTAGAATATGGAGGAGTAATTCACAGAACAAAAACTATACATCATATGATAAGTGCAATCACCTGATTAACAAAAAACATAACAATGATTCAAAGTTTTGAAAATACTATTCATATGAGGTAGATTACTGTAGGAAGATAAAATAGATCTCTTTTTCAAAAACCAACTATTTAATTTTGAATAAGATTTTTATCCAAAAGAAATAATACACCATTAAAGGAGTTAGAGGAAGAGAAACAATCATCAACTTTTCTTCCCTTTAATACATCCAGAGGAGTCAATCACCGCTTACAAGCTTTCAAACAAAAATAAGGCAAAACTCTCAATCAAAAATCCAATTTATCAGTAGTAGTGAGTAGTTATCTAATTCAGAAGAAAAAGTAGTAAACCAAGAACAAGCAGGAAATTGCATCAAACTAAATACTCAAATTAGGAAAACAACAGTAAACAGGAAAAATAATTAGGAAACAGATAATTAAATAAAGAGAAAATCAGCAGAGAATAAAAAACAATGGGAAACAGATAATCAAATAAAAAAAACTAACAGAAATAAAATAAAAATTAGAAAACTCAGAAATCATCAGTCATCAGAATCATGCATTTATGTCAATCACACCCAATCTAGTCCTCAAAATACTGAATGAGTCAAAGGCCAGTAGTTTAGTAAAGATGTTAGCCAGTTGATTTCAGTTGCTACATGGTGTAGCTCAATATCCCCTTTTATAACATGATCCCTAATGAAGTGATGCCTTATGTCAATGTGTTTGGTTCTTGAATGTTGGATAGGATTCTTAGAGATATAGATGGCAATAGTGTTATCACATAGAACTAAAATGTGCCAATGGGTAATCCTAAATCCAAAACATATTGCTTCAACCAAAGGATTTGGGCCATAAAACTTCCTAAGGCAACGTACTCTGCTTCAACAGTGGAAAGTGCAACTGAGTTCTGTTTTCAACTGGACCAGGAGACTAAAAACTATCCTATGAATTGGCAAGTTCCAGAAGTGCTCTTTCTATCCACCCTACATCCTGCAAAATCAGAATCAGAATATCCAATAATCTCAAAAGAAGTGTTGTGCCTAGGATACCAAATTTCTTGGTTTGGGGCCCTAAGAGATATCTAAGGATTCTCTTAACTGCACTCAGGTGGGATTCCTTAGGGTCAGCTTGAAATCTAGCACTAAGATAAATACTAAACATAATATCAGGTCGGCTAGCAGTCAGGTAAAGCAGTGATCCAATTATTCCTCTAAACTTCTTCTGATCAATAGATTTTCCATTTGAATCTTTATCTAACTGAACAATGGAACTCATGGGAGTGTTGATTGGCTTAGTTTTATCCATTTCATATTTCTTTAAGATGTCCTTAGTGTATTTTGATTGATTCAGAAAAGTTGTATCATACATCTGCCTTACGCTAAATTCCAAAAAGTAGGATAATTCTCCCATCATACTCATCTCAAACTCCTTACTCATTATTTTAGAAAAATCATCACATAAGTTTTTATCAGAAGATCCAAAAAGTATATCATCAACATAGATCTAGACAATAAGTAAATCATCTCCTACTTTCCTCAGAAAAAGGGTGGTGTCTACGCTCCCCTTAACAAACTCTCCTTATAATAGGAATGTTTTAAGCATCTCATACCAAGCTCTGGGTGCTTGTTTTAATCCATATAAGGCCTTTTTTAATTTGTAGACATGATTAGGATATTGGGAACTCTCAAAGCCTGGGGGTTGCTCTATAAAGACAACCTCCTTTATTATCCCATTCAAAAAGGCACTCTTGACATCCATTTGAAAAAGCTTAAATCTCTTATAACAGGCAAAGGCTAGTAGCAGTCTAATGGCTTCCAATCTAGCTACAGGGGCAAAGCTCTCCTCAAAATCAATTCCTTTTATTTGGTTGTACCCCTTAGCCACCAATCTTGCCTTATTCCTAACCACCACACCAGAATCATTCATCTTATTCTTAAAGACCTATATGGTTCCCATAATACTTTAATTCTTAGGTCTTTCTACTAACTCCCAAACATCATTCCTAACAAATTGGTTCAATTCCTCTTGCATAGCTAAGATCCAAAATTCATCATAAAGGGCTTGTTTGATGTTGGTGGGTTCAGTTATTGAGATAAAGGCAAAATGGTTTACTTCCTTCCTAAGTCCATCCCTAGTTCTAACACCTTTAGAAGGGTCTTCTAAGATCAGTTGTTTAGGATGACTAAAGGAATATCTCCGATCTATAGGCAAAATATTTTGAGGTTCTACCCTTTCCTCCAGATTTGCATTTTCAACTCCTTGGGTAATCTCTCATACATCTTCTTCTTCCTCAACTCTAGTCTCCTTAGGATTAGATTCATCAAACACCACATGAGTTGTCACCTCCACCACCAAAGTCCTCTTATTAAACATCCTAAAGGATTTCCCCACACTAGAATAGCCTAAAAACACTCCTTCATCAAATTTGGGGTCAAATTTTTCTAAGGATGATTTCCCATTATTCAAAATGAAAATGTTACAGCCAAAGAGATGGAGGTGGGACAGGTTTGGAGTTCTACCCTTAATGATCTCATAAGGTGTCTTATTCAGATTGGATCTAACATTCACCCTATTCAGCACATAACATGCAGTGTTCACCGCTTCAGCCCAAAAGTATTTTGAAAGTGAATATTCAGTAAGCATGGCTCTAGCAGCTTCTACTAAGGTCCTATTCTTCCTTTTAGCTACCCCGTTCTACTAATGGGTCCTAGGAGCTGAAAAGTTATGGATAATGCCTTGCTCCTCATAGAATGCTCCAAATCTCACATTTTCAAACTCTTCTCCATGATCACTATGAATAGTCAAGAACTCACAACCTAACTTCTTCTAAATCTAAGTGGAGAAAGATTTAAATTCATCAAATGACTCAAATTTATATGACAGAAATCTAATCCAAGTGAATCTCGAGGAATCATTAGTAATCACAAATCCATAGACTTTTCCCCATAAGCTGGCAGTGTTAATGGGTCCAAAGAGATCCATATGAAGGACTTTTAAATGTTTAGAGGTACTGATATCCATAAAGGAGTGGAAAGAGCATTGGACTTGCTTCCCTAATTGACAGGCATCACACAGGTGATCCTTAGTGAACTTAAGCTTGGGGACACCTCTAACTAAGCCCTTTTGGGTGACTCTTCTAAGAGTTTTCATACTAGCATGACATAATCTCCTGTACCATAACCAAGACTCATCAGCAGCAATTTTTAAGCAAAATGAAGCAGGATATTCATTATTACTTAAATTAAGCATGTAGATATTATTGATCCTCTTACCCTATAAAATAATGTTATTATTTAAGCTTATGATGCAAGTATTTGCCAGGAACTTGATGTTGAACTCTTTGTCACAGAGCTGACTGATGCTAAGCAAGTTATGCTTCAATTCATCTATAAGCAAAACATTTTCAATCAAAAGGTTCTTTGAGTTTCTGATTATACCTGCACCTATAACTTTCCAGGTGGTATTGTCTCCAAGAGTGACCTTGCCTCCAGCCCTGGCCTCCAGTGAAATGAATTGATTTGCATCTCCAGTAATATATCTTGAACATCCGCTGTCTAGGTACAACATGCTCTCATGAGATCCTATATGAGAGCAACCCTAAAAAATTATCAAATGTCAAATTTAGGAACCCAAACAAGTTTGGGTTCCTTCTAATGAAAAGAAGAATGCAATGGGTGTGAACTATGCTGTGAAGCATACAATTTGGGCCTCCATACCCAATGTGTATTATGATGAATAGTGCAGGTATGAGAGATATGTCCTAACATGCCGTAAGAAAAACATCTAACACCAAGAAAAGGGTTAATTAATCTGCGTGGGTGATAGTGCCTCTTCCTAGGTTTGAATGAAACATGCTTTGATGATTTTGAATTAGATTCTTTAGATGGTGGAGGTGCATAAAATTGTGCAAAAGAAGGAGGTGTTTCATTATTCTCATATGCACTAATTTTCACTCTTAGAAATTCATTTTTTTTTTTGAGACTTATAATTTTAAATTTCAAATAATGCTCACTACTATCTAAATTAGATGAATGAGTTTCTAATTCCTTAAATGCAATTTCTAATTTAATATGTTATGCTTTTAATGAATCATGCTCAATAATCAAATCAAAATGCTTTTTATTCAACTCATCAAATTCATCAAGTAATGACATGTGATTGCTATCAAGCATAGAATGATCCTTAATCAAAATTTCATGCCCTTTCTCCAAGTTTAAGAATTCCAATTTCAGGCTAGCATGCATTTTCTTAAGTTTCCTATATGATGAAAGGATTCTTTCAAAAACTTTAAATAATTGATCATAGGTTAGCTCACATACCTCTTCTTAGTCAGACTGACCAGGATGATTATCTGCCATCAAACACAAGTTCATAGTCTCCTCTTCAGCTTCAGGCTCAGAGGAGTCGGATGATGAATCCGCCTAGAAAGCCTTTTGAATCTTCTTCTTATCCTTTCTAAACTTGCGTTTCTCCTCACCCTTCTTCTTGCTTGGGTGAGCCTTAAGTGTAAGACAATCATCCTTTACATGTCCAAGCTTCTTGCATTCAAAATAAATTGTATCAGATGAACCTTTGAAATTTTTATTACTCTTACCTTTAATCCACTTCTAAAAGTTCTTATGTTTCTTCCTTATAAAGCTTTTAAATTGCCTAGTAATTAAGGCAATATCATTGCTATCAAATTCGAACGAATCAATGTAAGTATCGTTGGCCTTCAGTACCATAGTTTTCTCCTTCTTCTTCTCACCTGCATCAATTTGTCATTTATTCACTCCTTGCTTGTAAGCAATGAGTGACCCAAGTAAGTTATCAATAGAATAAGTATTCAAATCTTTGGATTCAATAATTGCAGTTATCTTGGCATCATAAGAAGAAAGCAAACATCTCAAAATTTTGTTAACTTTCTCATAATTAGTAAGCTCTCTTCCTAAGGCATGTAGGGAGGTGACAATTTGATTGAACCTAGTATACATTTTAGAAATTGATTTAGTAGGTTTCATGCAAAAAAGTTTGTAGTCGTAAAGCAAGATGTTTAATCTAGATTACTTAACCTCAGATGTACCTTCATAAGTAATGCATAACCTATCCCAGATTTCTTTACCAATAGTGCAAGTAGAGACACGCTTGTAATCCTCAGATTTTAGTGTATAGAAAAAATAGTTCAAGATTTAACATTCAGTTGTGCAAAATCACGATCATCAAATGTCCATTTAGTAAAAGGAAGTTCAATTTTAACACCATTAATAATTCTAAATGGTGCTTCATAACCATCTTTACCAAGCATCCACATGCGATAATCTATAGATTGTAAAAAGGTGGACATGCGAGTTTTCCAAAAATCAAAAGGTATGTTATCAAACAATGGCGGTGGTGTAATTGAATAAGCTTCAACAGTATTATGATTACCAAAGTTAGCCATGGATAAATTCAAAAGTTTTTCAATACTAGATTCTATGAATCCCTCTCTGATACCACTTGAAAGTTCATTAGAGATGTTAAGCCCTTGTGAAATGGTCCTGAGGCTAACCAAAAGGGGGTTGAATTGGCTATTTTAAAAATTCATTAGCAAACAATGATTTAGAAATAATCTTTTTGAATATTTTAAAATAATTTCAGTTTTGCGATGGTTTGCAGATGTTTAATGATGACCAAATAATAATCACAATAACACAATCATAAATAGAAAAATAAGTGCAAAAATAATCAAAAAGAACACACCAAATTTTATAGTGGTTCAGTCAACTAGACCTACGACAACTCCCCGGAGCCTCCCCTCCGGGTATTGCACTAACACTAAGTGACTCTCCTTCTGCTACCACAGCAAGGCGGAGAAGCTTGTACAAAAACTCTTTTCCACCAACCCAGTGAGGCAGAGAACCTAGACTCCTTTTGCTTCCTTCTGAAGCAGGCAGAGAACCTAGACTCCTTTCGCTTCCTCCTGAAGCAGGTAGAGAACCTGGACTCCTTTCACTTCCTCCTAAAGTAAGCAGAGAACCTGGATCTTCTTGCGGACGATCCTCCCACAGAGACACCAATAAGATAAGAGATGATGATCGGAGAAGATGACTCAGATCCTTACTTGGAGTAACCTATGTGAATACCTCAAAAACTCCCCCTCATAAGATCCTCTCTCTCTCTCTCTCAAGCTCTCTCTCTCTCTCTCAAGGTTCTCTTTGGAAAGGAAAGTGGCAAAAGATTTTTCTTATTGAAAGAAAAAGATCTTAAATAGTAGGGCTCAAAAATTACCCTAAATTTTAACTAATCGACAAATATCGTCAAGGACGATCGGTGGATCATCCTGTACGATTAGTACAAAATCACACATATCATCCTAGACAATCTAATTTCTCTGGACAATTAGGAGACAATTTTTTCATATCGTCCTGGACGATCCTATGATCATCCAAGATGATTAGTTCAACTCAAAAAATTTATCCTGCATATTGTTCAGATCATCCAGGGCAACTGATGTTGGACGATCAAAAATGACTTGATTGGCTAGGATGATATCATGATTTTCCCCTACGATTAGTTTAAAAATGACCAAATCATCCTGCACATTATTTAGATCGTCCATGTGAAATGCTCTAAATGGTCAGGATTTTGCATGTATCATCCAAGACGATATTACGATCGTCCAGGATGATATGTTCGTATCAATCAAATATTAATTACTTTTCTTAATCACCAGACTAATTTAGGCATGATTGTAATGAATCATCCAGGATAATCATGTATCATCTGAGACGATCAGACCAAATCTGTTAAAATAAAAACTTGCCTAACTTAATCTAGCGGCTGAGAATTTCTGATTTGAGCATATCGTCCTGTACGATGTGTCTATTGTTTAGGATGATCTACTTAGTCAAAATGACTTAACATAGTCACCCTAATTAGGGGTTCTATTTTCACTGGATCATCCAAGATGATCTGAATATCATCCACGATGATGTGAACAAAATTTGAAACAAAAACTTCTAACTCACTAAAACTTGCCCCTGAGTGTGTGTGTGTAAGGTTACTTAGCTAGGGGATCAATTATATTACATTTGACTCAAGAAAGGGAAAAATGTATATTGGACCTGAACTACACACCAGACTAACTCGATCTTGGGCTGGCTTGAATTGAATTGATCTTTTGTACCTGAGATGTTAGCCAATCAAAATAGAACACAGAAATGCTTGTTATCATCAGAATTATACTCCTTAAATCCAGATTTGCAACATCCAGAAGGTCTTATTACATTAACTTGTGTCAAATAAGGTTGCTTAAATGGACTCCATTTATTGATATTATGGAAGAATCACCAATAGCGCTAGTATGGATTACCTTACCAAATTTATGATTGCATGTGTTTAATCCCCAAATTTTGCACGCTTTGCTTCTATTTTTGGTAGGCCCCTTTAAATGGATCAAGCCACGACATCGATTTCTAATCTATCTATTGCTTTGTGTTAGATGAACTATATGTTACTAAAAAGACCCTAAGGAAATTTGGCTTGGTCTAGAGAACTTTGTGTATCTTAAAAATTTTGAGATCGAAAATTTTCCTATTTTTTAATCAATGTAAAATGCATGGCCATAGTATTTTTGAATGCTTTAACCTACACCCTCATTTATGCACACAAAAGGAACAGATTATGGATGCTACAGATATTGATAGTTTGATTATTCCATCCATTAAAGATCCTAAAGCGCTTTGTCATGTTTAGGAACGTAGCAGCCAAATAATTGATAAGCAACCTTTTGAAACTTCCCAAATGGAATTGGATGGTGTTTCTGGAGTGATTAGTGAGGATACAACTAAATTCCCAAGGGATATTGGGCAATAAGATCCTTTCTTTGGAAATAATTTTTCACTTATTGAGCAGGCTCCTATTCCCATCATTAATGATTCTTCCTATATAATTGATCAAATTATAGTGATCATTTTTAACACAATAATGCTTTAGCCTTATCTCAAATGCCTTGTGTTCATAATAAAACATTCATGACTTTCAAAGTTTATCTTCTAATAGTGTTGTTAGTGTTAATCCAATATTTAAAGCCCTTATCCTTAATGTGCAGGACAATGTGTAAGAAGGTGAATTTATTTAGGTATCCATTTCTGATACTATCCATAAAGATTATATGAATTCCTCTTTCAATATTTCTAACTCTATTGGTTTTGAGAAAATGATAAGGTAAAACATATTTCTATTGATGATAACATGGAGGATATAAATAAGGGTTTTACCAAAGTTCAAGGTTAGAAGCATAGAAAAATAAATCTTTAATTCTGCAATCTCTTATGAGCACTAAATCCCAAACAACCATTAGTCCTATTTTTAATTTTAAGTCAATTATCTGGAATGTTAGGGGTATTGGGTGCCCCTCCTCTAAGATTCGTGTGAAGAATATTTGTAGAATGCATAATATTTTTGTTTGGTCTTGCTTAATCCTTTATTCTTGCCATTAAATTACCTTTTACTGCTTGGTTTTTCGGTCTTAATCATGGCTATACCAACATTTCTACTAAGATTTACATTTTTTGGAAGGATCAAGTGGTTATTGATTTTATTGGTGATTTTTCTCAAGTGTATCATTGTCATATTGAACTCCATCAGTTTAAATTTCTTACATTTTTTATTTACGCTTCTTCATCTAGGTTTGTTTAAAGAACCCTTTGGTACCAACTCTCCACCTTCCACTCCATGGTTTCCCTTCTTTGGATTGTATGTGGTGATTTTAACACTATTTATATACCCTCTGAAAGACTTGGTGGAGAATTTTAGTGAGAGAAAGTCCAGAATTTTAGTTTTTTTTTTTTTTTTGAGAAGATGCACTAGGCAGAAATTTTATTAAACCAAAAACAACCTAAGAGCAGTCATCACATTCCTCCTTTAACAAAGAAATAAAGGAAGAAAGAACATTATTAGCACTAATTACATCCCAATTGAAATCAGAAATAAGAGCTTAATTAGCACACATGTCCGCTAACTTATTACATTCTCTATTCACATAAAGAAATAAAACTTCTATAAATTCATTAAGAAAAAGTAAGTCTTGATAGCTCAACATCTTCTCATTGTCTTCTTTCTTTTCCCTCAACACCCTTTGAAATAGTCTGATAACATTACGGTTATCTCCTTCGATGATAATTTCATTACTTTCTAGCATCTAATCTTTAACAAAAATTCTCAATGAAAGAATAGCTTGAACTTCAACTTGTGTGCTATCCCAATGGACCAAACTAAATCCAAATGCCCCCAAGAATCTTCCTTTTGAGTCACGAAATACACCACCAACACTTTCCTTGTTCGAACTCAACAAAGAAGCATCCACATTAGCTATGATCCAATTAGGAGGTGGGGGATGCCAAGAATGACGAAGCAGCTGATGAGGCTGATTAACATCCCAGTTCTCATAATTGATGCTTTTACGAAAAGAAGCCACAGCAAGACTCACACAGTTAGTTGCTATGAAGGCTGCACTATCCTCCATTTTCCCATGAATAAACTTGTTTCTACTCTTCCAGCATCTGTGTACAGTAGAACAAAGGAGATTTCCACAAAAAGGATTATCTTTTGCAAGGCATTTTAGAACAATAATACCTTCTTCAAATGAGCCAACCAATGGAGTATTAAATCCCCAGCTGCTAAGCATTTGAACAACTTGAACAATCCTCAAACATCTAGATGCAACGTGATCTACATTTTCAACTTCACAGCATCCCCTTGGACAACAATCATCATCCATCAGTCTTCTATATTAAAGGAAATTATTTGTAGGAATAGCATTCTTTCCCAGACGCCAACAGAACGTTTCCACCGCAGACCTTAGCTTAAGCTTTTTAATCCAGGTCCACCATTCAATTTCATTATCTTCCTTATGCAGGTTCTCCAAGACTAAAGCAGAAATAGTCTTCCCCGTTCCTTTATAAAGCAATTACAAAGAATCTCTGTGCTCTCCTGAACATATTGGAATTGATAAGATGAGCTCAACTAGATGTTGACCAAAGATCTGTTTCAACCTTACTTCATCCCATTTGCCATCTTTTATGTAACAAGCAAGGCTTTCTAATTCCTCATCCAAATTGCCCACGAAGGTAGGCCATCTAGACATTCATTTATCCATAATCCAAACATCTTTGGAAATGTTTATATCAACGCCATTCTTGATCTTCCAACGAACCAGAGGTCATAGAGCACTAGCACCTTCCATTATAATCTTCCATATAGATGACGCACCCTTCTTTGGATCAGTGGAGAACACATCTGCACCATATTTAGGAACCAAAATAGTTCTGAGCAAAGAATTAGTTTTAGATAGAAAGTTCCAAGTCAATATAGCTCTCAACGAACTAATCCTGCCTGCAACCGACTTCAAACCATGCCCACCTCTCCTTTTCAGCATACACAAAACCTCCCAAGCAATATAATGAAGTCCTTTACCTCCACCAAACTTACTCCACAAGAAATCTCTGCACATTCTCTCCAACTCCCTCAAAATCCCAAAAGGAACAAGGGAATGAGTTGTTAAGAAGATGGGGATAGAAAGAATAATTGTATTTATCAGAATAAATCTCCCCGCAAGCGAAATGAATCTATTAACCCAAACATTCAATCTACTCTCTGCTTTCTCCAATAGTTTTTGAAAATAAGTAGAAACAAACCTTCTTAAAGCAATCTTCACACCTATATACTCCATCTCATTTACCACCCTAACTCCCATTTCTTTAGAAAGCTTTCTCACCTTATTCTTCTTTACCATTTTCCCAAATAACATAGAAGATTTTTGGATGTTAATTTTCTGCCCAGTCCACTTACAAAAATTCCCAACAATCTTCTTCACCTTCCTTACATTTCGAAGGTTAGCATCAAAAAAGACAATGATATCATCTGCATAGAGTAAATGAGAAATCATTGGAGAGTTAGATGCTACCTTGACTCCAATATTTCTGCCTTTACAGGAAAATGTATCTGACAACAACTAAGAACACAAAATGAATAGAAAGGGAGAAAGTGGACAGCCTTTCCTAAAACCACTTCCAGCTTCAATCCATTCGGAGTTTACCCCATTTAGTTTGATAGAGAACTTCGGCTTTTCTACACATTCTAACAAAAGAGAGGCAAACTTCCAAGGAAATCCCATATGTTCCAACACCTTTTTAAGAGTCAACCAAGTCATACTATCATAAGCCTGTTCCATGTCCAATTTGATTGCTGTAAATCCCTTCTTAGATTTAGAGAATATGAACTTATGAAAAACCTCTTGAGCAATGAGAATATGGTCCAATAAGGATCTACCCTTCACAAAAGCTGATTGCTCCAAAGAGATAACTTTTGGAATGCAACTACTCATCCTATTAAGCAACATCTTAGATACCAATTTATAAACAGTCAAACACAAGCTAATAGGTCGAAAATCAGAAGTTAGTTTAGGATTTTTGACTTTAGGAATAAGCATAACAGATATTTCTTTCCACTTTGAAGAAATCTTCCCAGATGAAAAAAAAGAATTAACCGCTAACCACACATCGTCTTTAATAATGGACCAATAAGCTTTAATGAATGATTTTGTTACCCCATCTAATCCTGGCGCTATATTTCTTTCCAACTGAAGAACCACTAGTTCTAGCTCCTCTTTAGTGAAATCCTTTTCCAGCCAAAAAATATCATTCTCCTGCAGCACCAACATAGGAGTTGGCCACCCATCCAGTACCACCTTCCTAGCTCTCCACTTGTTTCTAAAGAACCGAAGAAATTTTGACTGTATCAAATCCTGGTCTTCAATTAAAACACCATTAGAGTCCTTCACTTGATGGATCCAGTTCCCATTCCTTCTAGCCGTTGCATACGCATGGAAAAACTTTGAATTTGCATCACCCAATTCCATCCACTTCACCTTCGACCTTTGCTTCCACCATGTAGAGAGGCGGTCCAAAGTAGAATTGAAATATGAGTCCAAAATTTTAGTAAAAGAAAGTACAAAATTTTGAATTTTTGTTATGGTGACAAAGGGTCACTGATCATTGGGTTCCAGTGATCGGCCATCCCAATCTTCATTTTCTTCTAGAGATATGAAGAAGGTTCATCGTTCGAGTAATGCTAGAGGAAATTACCCAATATTTCACGATAATGACTATGATGGTATATACAAATAGAAACCTTTGATAATTCATGAAGGTGGTCGACCATCTGCTTGCATTAATGCACCTGTTGAAGGAAAAGGCATACCTATTTTAATTCAACAAGAAGGAAAAAATGTAATTGATGCTGAAGATGTTCAAACTGCTTCATCAAAGCTTGGCATTTTAGGTTTGGATTCCAAAACAAATGATCATGAAGCATCAATGTCATCAGGTTTCAAGTGGAAAGTTAATAGATTTACTAATCAAGGTATTTCAGATGATAATTTTCATGAAATTCAATCTCCTATTCATGCGGATAGAAGTCAATTAGCTGCTAATGGTTGTCCAAAATTTCCTCTAGAAAATAAGGGTAATGAATCTTCTATACCAATAAAACAGTCTGATCCTGAAAATGCATTTTAGAAGATTCAATTTTTGAATGCATGGGTTAAAATGCATCATATTTAAATTGATCATATTAATCAAGATTCTGAATTGCAAGGAGATGGAAATATAGTTAAATTTAATGAAGAAAAATTGGATGTATGTGAAGTTCAAGAATAGAAAAAAGAAGTTCTGGTTAAAAAATAATTCGGTGAAACCTGGTAATACAATGTTTCATCCAGTGAAAATGCATGGCAATATCCCTGATAAACATGATGATCTATTGAGTTCTAAAGAATTAGATGTTGTGCAGGATAATAAGAATTTATCTGATAATTCTCTATCTAAAATTCCTATTACTGAGTTCGTGAAGGCTAAAGGTGCAGAAATTGATTCCAGTAGTGATTTAGCTAGCCTTAATACTAATAAGTTCAATGTTTTATCAAAAATAGGTGATGATATTGATATTGAAGGGAATGTGATTACTAAATTAGATTATTCATCTTATTTGGAATTGTAGAGGATCCAAAAAGAGGGAGGCTACTCTTTATCTTAGAGAAATTGCTAAAGATAATAATGTTTTTTTATTTAGTTGCTAGAAACTAAGTTAGCTTGTATTAAAAGGTGGGATATTAATAGAATTTTATGTGAGGATTGAGACTTTTTCCATCATCCTGCTATGGGTACTTCATGTGGGATTCTTTTCTTATGGAAGAGGGTGGAGGTTTCCTTTGATGTTATTGAGAGTTCTTCTCAATATATGTTTGGTTCTATTCATATTCCTAACATGGGGGCTTGGAAGGTTTATATTATTTATGGTAATAAAAATTTGCATATTAGAAGAGGGATATCAGATAGTATTAAAAGACTTTCTTCCTTTAACATTCCATATATTATGGGGGTGATTTTAATTGTCTACTTTCTAAAGTGGATAAGAGAGGTGGAAAGAGATTCATGTTCTCTCAAGGTCCTCAGGAGATGAAGTCTTTTATGGCTAATAATAATTTTCATGATGTAGGTGTTATTGGACCAAGATTTACTTGGTGTAACAAAAATGAAGGAATGTCAAGAATTTGGGAAAGACGGGATAGATGTTTGCTCAACTCTGCTGCTATCCAGTGTGTTCCTTTTGTTACGATTAGGCATCTTGCAAGAGTTTCTTTGGATCATAGCCCACTTATTTTCAAGATAAGTGACATAGATCATCCTTAAAAGAAGTTCATCCCATTTGAAGATGTTTGGAAATCTTATCCAGCAGCTTAGAAGGTGGTACTAAAATCATGGAAGAAGCAAGACTTTGGTGATGATCCTGAAGTACTTCATAGAAAAATGAAGAGATCATTGAAGGTTTTTTATTTATGGAATAAGAATAAACAGAAGAACATGAATAAGCTAAAAGAAAAATTAAAGAGTGAAATTTTCAAACTTCAATTTTAAGAAAGTGAGGCTCATGGGTTATCTTCAGAAGATCTAAAATTGCTAGGATTAAAGTGAATGAATTAAATGTGACGATAAGCTGGTTATCTACTTGGTGGAACCAAAGAGCAAAGGTGAACTGGATTGAAGAAGGTGACTCTAATTCTAATGTTTTTCATAATTATGCTTCTGCTAAGAAGAATGGAAACTTAATTAAGCTAATCAAAGATCAGAATGGGCTTTTGTTTGAAGATCGAGAAGACATGGAAGCAGTATTTTTTTATTATTTCAAAAACAAGTGGAAGACTCGAAGTTATAAGTTGATGAACTAGCCTGATTCTCATACATATCATTAATTCAATAGTGATGATTTGGTGAAGCTAAATGTTGATTTTACATTTAAAGAGTTTTATGAAGTTGTTCATCATATGGCTAACAATAAATCTCCAGGGATTAACGGTATCACTACATCATTTTCAAATTTTTTTTGTATATTATTAAGAATGATACGTGGAGAGCTATAGATAGTTTTTTCAAAATTGGCAAGATGAATCCTATGTGGAAGGATACGCTAATTCTGTGAATTCCAAAGGTGAAAAATCCTATTGAACCTTCTCAATTTAGACCAATTTGCTTGTGTCAAACAATTTACAAAGTTGTAGCAAGAATGTTATTTAATAGATTGAAGTGGACTCTTCCCAAAATCATTTCTGAAGATGAAATTGTTTTTATTCCTAGGAGATCCATGTATGATCATTTCCTTTTATCCCAAGAAATCTTTAATAAATTTAGATTTTCTAACTCTAAAAAGGGTATAATGACTGTTAAGATAGATATGGAGCAAGCTTATGATAGTATGGGCTAGCCATCTTTAGTTAAAACCTTGGATCAGTTTGGATTTTTGATAAGGTTTTCTAGTCTTCTAGTTGAATGCATGAAGAATGTTAGATTTTCTATACTTATAAATGGAGGAATGTCTAAATGGATTGAGGCTAAGAGTGGATTTAGACAAGGTTATCCTTTGTATCCTTATTTATTCATAATGTGGTCTCAAATTTTATCTAACTCCATCCTTCACAGAGGTTATGAGTTGGGCATTAAAATTGCACCCCATGCTGAGAAAATTTCAAGTTTATTTGATGCTGGTGATGTGCTTCTTTTTTTGATTGCTTCTCATAAAGTAGGTGAGACTATGAAGGATATTCTAAATGTCTATTGTGGTTGGACGGGCAAAAAAGTTAACAGCAAAAAATCACAAATTTTTTTGGTAAGTCAGTTAATGTTGCAAAATAGAGGAGTATATCCAAGATTCTCGTTTTAGAATTGTTAAAGAATTGAAGTATCTTGGAGTGAAAATGATGTTAAGAAGAATAAAATCTTTGAATTTTTAATAAATTATTGATCATGCGTTGGAATGGTTTAATGTATGGGGAAATGAATGCCTATCAGTGCTAGGGACAATTTTACTAATTAAATATGCACTCTTATCTCTTATGAGTTTTTTTAGCTACTCACTCTTTGGTTCCAAAGGGGGTTCTATTTGATTTTAAAAAGATTTGCAAAAAATTCATTTGGCATAAGGATAAAGGCAGGAATGGCCTTTATTATGTGGCTTGGGATGAGATGTGCAAATAAAAAATGCTGGCTGGTGGTGGTATTCATTTTATTGTTATTAAAGTTCGGTCTTCCAGAACGAAATTGGCTTTGTAATTTTATCCAAAATCCTTCATCTCTTCTCAATTGCAATATTATTTCTAAATATTATAAGGATGTTTGGGATGTGGAAATCAAAATATGATCTTCATCTACATGGCATATTTTAGTGGATGGAGCTATGCACCTTAAACTGATTACTAGATGGAGGTTATCTAATGGAAACAAAGTTAGAATTCTTGATGATACCTTGATTCTGGATAAAGACTTAAATAGATGGCCTTTACATATGGATCATGTGGGATTACAAGACAAGATGGTTCAAAGCTTATTATCTCTGGATGGCAGGTGGAATTTTTCTAAAATTCAAAAATTCTTTAATGAAGATCTGGTGACATTAATTATGTAGATTTCGATCTATTCAAATATTTGTAAAGATCAAATTTAACTAGTGCATCAACATTCTTGAAAATTAATTACTTTTTAGCATATCAAGCCATGTTGGATCGGCTCTATGATGAAGAAGTGGATGGTTTCATGAAATGGATTTCCAAATTAAAGCTAAAGCCAAAGGTGCATTTTTTTTGGTGGAGAGTAAGTAAGAATGCTCTTCCTACAAATGAATACTGCAACTATAGAAAACTTATTCAAGCTACTTCGTCTGTCAGAGGTTGTCATGAATTTGAAAATATTTTTCATATTACTATGCTTTGCAAATACCTTATCAAAATTATTATTAAATTAAGACAATAGGGTTTAATGGTCCCAATTTTTCATTCAATGGAGGAAGGTATTGCTGAACCTAAAAGACTAAACAATAGTAATCCAAGTATTGTCTACCTGTATCTTACTGCAATTTTTTTTTTGTGGAAGAAAAGGAATGCTACTAAGCATGGTAGTCCGGTGCCATCTATTTCTTTTACTTCTTCTAATGTTTTAATCATTGTTGTGCATCCAAGTTGTAATCCAATTCTAGAAGACCGGGATGTTAACCTCCATTTGAAGTTGTCAGATTCTTGGCATCCCCTACCACTAGATTGGATCAAAATCAATGTCCATGCTTCTTTATTGAGTTCAAATCTTGGAGGCATTGGAGGTGTCATAAGGGATCATAAAGGTAGATTTCTTCTTTCTTTTGGTAAACATATAAAGCATTTGGATATCTCCCAATCGAAACTTCTAGCTATTTTATTCATTAGAGAGAATTTGCAAGATTGGTTGTTTGATTACAAAGGAGCCATTATTGAGGAAGATAATGAAAATATCATTAAGATGATATGTGATTCTACGAAGGCATCTAGTTGGAGGAGGATGGTTTTTGGAATAAGGATCCTTTATTTTTGCATCAATTTAATAATGTTGTTTTTTATTATGTTCCTAGAGTCTGGGATAAAGTGGTCAATCTTTGTGCCACTTTTGCACTTTGTAGTAATTTCTTGCGGGACTATTATGATTTTAATAACATTCCTTCTTCTTTGATTACTTTGTTAAAGAAGGAGTGTGTTGATTGTTCTTCTCTTTAGTAGTTTGTAATAGTTTTTTCTATAAATGCAATTTGCAATCTTCAAAAAAAAAAAGAAAGAAAGAAAGACTTGGTGGAGCTAACCTTATCTATGAATCCATGGAGGACTTTAACAACATGATTTTGGATTGTAATTTGGTTGATATTGATTTTTTTTTTGAAATAGCCTCACTCCGAATCATGGAAATTTGTTGCAGTGGTTAGATCATGTGCTTTTTATTAACCAGTGGATTTATTCCTATAATGGTACTCATGTTGAGCACCTCAGTAGAACCCTTTCTGATTATTTTCCCCTTCTTATTGTTATTAAGATGCAGCTTTGTACTTGCCCTCCTAATTTTATATTTCAAAATATGTGGGTTTTTTATGATTCCTTTTTAGGTATGGTTCATGTTAATTGGCAAGCTCCTTTACATTCTAATAATTCTATAAAAGGAATGAATAGATTATGGTTGAAACTCAAAAGGTTGAAATTCAAAATTAACTTGTGGAACAAGAATACTTTTAAAAATATTTTCTCCAATATGTTGGCTGCTGAGGCTAATGCGAATTCTATTGAGAACATGTGCCACCATCAATCTAGTGATTTGAATTTTAAGCTCTTTAATGATGCCAAAAACTCTCTTTCTAAACTTCAAGCCCAAGAAGAGGCCTTTTAGAAATAGAAAGCAACTTCTAAGTAACTTGTAGAGGGTAAAAATAACACAAAATACTTTCATGCCTTAGTGAGAAAGAAAAGAATGAAAAATTTTATTCATTAGATCTCTTTTCCTAATGGTACTATTATTGAGGATGCCAACGATATTACCAATTATTATGTGGATCATTTTAAAAAACTCCTTAATAATGGTTTTAGCTCTAATCATATTAATCTTCCCTAGCTCATCCCTGTTGTTATTAGGGAGGATGATAATATAGCCCTTATCCAACCCTTCTGCTAAGGAGATTTTGGATATCATTAATTCCATAAATTTTGATTCAGTTGCTAGGCCTGATGGTTTCACTACTAAGTTTTTTTTCAAAAAGCTAGGAACTTTATTAGTGGTAATTTACATGAGGCTATTTTGGATTTCTTTGCAGGCAAACTGATTCCTAATTTTTTTTGTTTCTACTTCCATTATTTTGATTCCTAAAAATAATGTTATCAATTAATGGGAAAGTTTTTGACCCATCAGCCTTTGCTATTTTTTATAAGCTTATTTTAAAGATTTTAAGGGGTTATCTTTCTCCTTTCCTCCCTATTCTTATTTCCCCATATCAAACCATCTTTGTCAAAGGTAGAGCTATCTTTGATAACATTATGCATGCTTAGAAGTTGATTCTTGATATTTTAACCAAGGTGAGAGGGAGTAATGTTATCTTTAAACTAGATATTACTCAAGCATATGATAACATGAGCTAGAGTTTTCTTCATAGCATTCTCTTCTAATTTGGTTTTAGCTTGGCTTGAATTCAGCTTATTAAGAAATGCATTGAAGGTTAGTATTTCATTATGATTGTTAATGGTAAGAGTTCTGGCTTTTTCCAAGCTACCTATGGTTTAAGATAGGGTGATCTTCTACTTTATTTTTTATAGCTACCGAGCATTTGTTCAAAGGTATTCAAAATATGTATATCAATAACCCTAATTTGATTTATAGGACTTTGGATGATTTTCCTATTTCTCATTTAAGCTTTGATGATGATATTATTATATTTGCTAATGGTTTCTTTAACATGGTTAATATCTTTATGCAATGTTTGCATAATTTTGAAAATAGTCAAGGTCTTTTTATTAATACCAATCAGAGTTATTTTATTACTTCTAAAAATATGACTCATGATTGAATTAGTAATATTATTCGTATCATGATTTTATGCATTGTTCTCATCCTATTAAGTAATTGGGGGTTCTTCTTTATAAAGGTAAGAAGAGGCCTATTCTTTTTGATGACATTATTATTTCTATTCATAATTGGTTGGCTTATCATGAATTTAATTTGTTTACTTTTGGGGGAGACTTACTTTTATTAAGAGTGTTTTGTGCACTTCACCCATTTATTTCATTCAAAACATTCAACCTACTCTTTCGGTTTATAATTCTATGGAGAGACTTTTTAACCAATTCTTTTGAGGTAGTACTTTTAATCAATCCAAACTGCTCTAGTCTTCTTGGAGTAACTATTGTAGAGTGCTTGATGAAGGCAATTTGGGTTGTAAAAAATGATTGATTTGGATCATGCTTTTTCTATAAAACTTTAGTTTAATTTTTGTGCTAAGAAAAACTTGAGGGCTAAGTTTATAGCTTTTAAGTATTGTATTGGAAAACAACCTAATATGTTCTTCTATGGTGATTCTAGGATTTGGAAGAGACATTTCAACATAAAATGGCATGCTGAGACCTTGATCCAATGGGGTTTGGGTCGGGGTAACATCTTCTAGCAAAATAACTGGTTAATTCCCTCCTCAATTTTTTCATTACTTAACAATAACTCCACTTCGGCTATTAAATTTAATGATAATAGTTGGGATATCAAAATATTAGCTATAGTTATCCCTCAATCTGTGATTTCTCATACTGTGAATATTCCCCTTAATGTTCATATTGAGGACTGTTTATTGTTTAAGCTTTCTAAAATAGGTCATTTTAGTATTAGAGATGCTTGGAATTTTTTTTGCTCATGAAGGTTGTTTCTTTGGTGTTTTTTGTAATTTTTCATAAAGGCATCCCCTCTTCCATTGCAGTTTTTATTTAGAGAATTATGCATAGATATTATCCTACTAGTAACAACTTAACATCAAATGATTTTTCCCTACCCCCTCATTGTCAATGTTGTTATCATGTGGAGAATATGAATCATATCTTTATTTCTGGTCCAATTGCAACCAATGTTTGCATTTACTTTGATGATATTTTAAGAACTAATCATTTCTATGGCAATATTAGTATCTTTGTTATGCTTTACAATTGTTTTATCTATTCTAAAGGTCACATTAAGAATGTAATTTCTTCTCTTTTTATGGTTACTTTGGCTTGCTAAAAATGACTCTTTTTTAACAATCAAAGGATGAACCAGTTAGATATTATTCATAAATCAAGGATAAAGTGAGGAAGCTTTTTTTTATTAATATGTTGGAGGACAAGAATTTTTTGGCTATTCTTTTGTGGCCTTGAATTGGGCATTTTATCTCCATAGTTTTAATGATATTAATGATCCTAAGTTTGTTTTTTGGATTAAGCATAAAGCCCCTATTTTTAAACTAAACACTATTGGTTTTGTTAAAATGTCTAGTTGTGGCTATGGTGGTATTATTAGATATTCCTTTGGAGATAATATCGTGGCTTTTGCTGGTCCTCTAACCATGTGTTTTTTTATTTATGTTGAGCTTTTTGTGATTTATAATGGTCTTAAGCTTTACCTTTCCCTTGGTATTACTCGCATTTTGACTAAAGTGGATGCTATTTATTGCATTTACTATTTGAAGGTTTCTGATGATATTATCTATAGCCTTGACATTTTTTATCTCTTTCGTGATATTAAGCAGCTCTTAATTTTTTAAATTTTCAAATATTTCATATTTTTAGGGATATAAATTTTATGCCAACTGGTGAGTTAACTATGGTTTCAACCTCAATTAACTTATGGATTTCACCCATTTTAATTTACTTGGTGTCTTCAAAGGTCTTGTTAGGCAAGATAAAATGGGTCTTCCTTATGTTAGAAGTTAATCCTATTAGTGCGAGTGTGTATTTTATGGTTGGTTCATTGCCTTGCTACTTTATGTCTAAACTTGGCTTTGATTTCCATTTCTTTGTGAGCATGTTGGTTGGTTTTGGTGGCTTGTCCTGGCTTTATTCTATTTTAGTTATGGTCAATTCTTTTTGTCCTTCTCTTATTTATTGTGGTTGTATTGGCTAGGTGGGTGCTAGTAATAATTATAATTGGGTGGTTGATAATAAACATGCATGCTACTCAATTATTCTGATAATAATCTTTAGAGGGATTTTCTGCAATTTAAATGAGGATTTCAATGTTTAGGTTTTCGATTTGGGATTTCGGGGCTATAGTTTTGGTGTGGCTTTCCCTGCCTTGATCTATTTGGGATTGTCACCTTTCCCTTTGTCAAGGCCTATTTGTATTTCTTCAATAGTGTTTTCTTTGTTTGGTTAATTGTTGTCTCTTGGAAGTATATGTCTTTTTATCCTCCTCTAATACAACCAACGCATTTCATTATGGTTTTCATTTTTTTCACCTGTAATTCTATTTGATGGATTGTCAGGTAGGCTATTCTTACCTGTTGTGACTTTGATTGTTTATCGTGGATGGGTTTGTCTTGGAGTAATTTTGAGTAGCAATTAGGTTTTTAGCATGATTTCTTATCAGATATTACATTTATGAGCTGGCCTAGTCTAAACTATTTTAGTAAATCTATTGTGGTTTGTTCATAATATGGCTCCCTTTACTTTATGGCTTTATTGGTTCAGAGGTTAAGAAATTTTCTATACATGGGCACTATCTTTTGTAATTCTATGGCTTTCTTTTTATATTTACTAATATCCCATTCTAACTTGTTTTGTTTTGTAGGGTGCTCTTTTTGTAGGTTTAGTTCCTTTACAGATTGAGCTTTATGGTTAGAAGTGCTATGTTTTTATAGTGGCTCTCTTCCTTTTGGGCGATGACTCCTGGCCACCCTAGATTTTGCCTAGGTTTTTTTATTACATGTACTTAGATGGGAATTTAAGTGCTAGGTTTTCCTTTCTTTTTAATGTAGCTCTAATAAGCATTAGCAAGCTATTAACACTTTTAAGGACATGTAAATTTTTTTATTAACGCATAGGCCCCTCTGTGGATTTTAACTATATATATATTAAAACTATTAACGCATTTCCACTTTAGGAAAGAATATAAGTCTAGAAGTATTGGGTTTTCTTTTAAACTCTTTATGGGTTTGATGATTAAATTACATATCACAAATTCTTGCATCTCTTTAGACTAATTTTGAGTCAATACCCTACAGTGATTCACTTTAGACTTAATTTCTAAGGAAAACTCTAAATCATTAGTTCTCACCTTCTAAGAATACAATCCCCCCTTTCTAATAAACTATCAATTCAAACATATAACTTTATCTTATTCTAAAAATATTAAAATCCAATATAGGATAAACTAGATTACTTTTGAGATTCTCCCTACCCTTCATCCATTACCCTCTAGAAATATCTGCTCAACTTTGAACCAATCTCATTTAAAAATTAGAACATTTCTAAATACCTATTTCAAACTATTAAATCAAAAAATATTAGCCACTATTTTAATCGACAGTTTTCCTAAGAGATTTTTTAGAGCTATAATTGACCATAAGGGCTTGCCTTTATAGGAAACTTATAATCATTGTTTAAAATAAACCTGATCTTAGTATCTTAAGTTAAAGGAAAATCTATGAGACGTGTTATTTTTTAAAGCCTCTTCTTTATTCTTGAATAGTAATGTAAAATTTCATATTTATGCCCTGAGATGATATGATAATTCCATTATATAGTTTTATTAAGGAAATGGTAAAATTCTCAAGGTCTAGTATAATTTTTCAACATCACTATAGAATATCATGTTTATCTTCTGAAATAATCTATTCGTTAAATTTGATCATGAGAATAGTAAATTTTCAAAACATTATTCTTGTCTTAGAATCTATTATAGAATGTTATGTCTATCTATCAAAATCTAAATATGTTATTCTATATATAGCACTCAACAAAAAAAATAGGTGTTTCTCTAAAATATTTGTGGTTTTATTTTACTACATGTATTTATTCAATGCCATAAATTTTTCTAAGTGCTAAATTTGGTTACTTTTGTATGAATGATAATTATGGGTGTATATAGTAATTGAGAAGTCATCTAAATTTTCTCTAAAATTTTCTAAGTTTTTAACACATCGATAACTTAATTTTAGCTAAACAACTTGGTTACTTATAAATAATGAACCAACTTAGCCATTGAATAACTAAATATGTGAGTCAACCATAGAACAAAAAATTATTAAGCTTGACAATTAAATAAATGAATATAGAAGTCAGCTATTAAATGAGGAACTAATTAACTCATCTATTAAGTAAAAAAAATATAAATAGATTACTAAATGTATAATCATAAAATAATTTGTTTAAATGAATTAAGAGAGCTTGATTATTAGTAATTGTATGTGTTAGCTCAATAAACCTAAGAAAATAGAATGACTAGTGACTCGATGAATTAAAGTAGAAAAGAGTAATACTGAGATCCATTTGAAATTGTCTCCCTAAAATATTCTAATTCCTTGACTCAGCAATATCATGTTGTTGAGTCTCATTCCTTATTTGACTTGATAGTTGATGAATGAGCTTGAGGTATTTGGATCATATTTCCTTAACAAAGGATTTTGTAAATTTCACTTATTTTGTGAGCTTTACATGGTGTCACTTTAGATGAGTCATTCACTCCTAGGATTCCTCCTCTTTGGGTATCACACTAAGCCATTAGTGTCTCTCCTTTAGCCCCCACAATAAGGCGGAGAAGCCATTACATAATGTCCTCCACTAACCTAGTGCGGCAGAGTATCAAAATCTTTTTACCATCCTAGTGAGGTAGAGTACCTTGAATCCTTTTCACCTTCCTGGTGAAGGTAGAGAACCTGGTAATTATTTTTCATCCACTTTGTTAAGGTAGAAAACCTAGATCTACAGCCTTAAAGACTTTTCTCTCTAAAGCTACCCCAAGAGGCCAACAAAGAGACCTAGATGAGTCAAGGTAGAAGCTTTCCTGGAGCAACCACATGAATCCCCTCACACTACATCTCCCTCACACCCAACATCTCCTTATCCCTCTCCAAGCTCTAAGATCTCCTAAGCACCCTTAAAGAATTTTCTCAATAGCCAAGTACTTCTCAAGAGTCACTAAAAAAGTTTTTACATAAGGCTTGAAAAAATCCTAAAATTTTAATTTAGTAGAAACTATTTATACAGTACGATCGAACATCGTACAGTAAGATTAGATCAAAAATCTATTTCATCCTATATGATTTAATAGTTTCAGCATGATATGTTTTAGATTTTCATATCGATCGTATAATATGATATTGGGATCGTACAGTATGATTAGTTTAATATTCTAGGATGATTGAAAATTGTCTTTACCTTTTATCTAGTATGATTAGCACCGTACTGTAAGATTAGTACAAAAATCAAGGTTTCATCTAGGATAATTACTAGGATGATTGAGAATTATCTTTGCCAATCATCTAATATGATTGACATCATACTATATAATTTGAAATATTAGTTAAATCTTGATTTGATTGACTGATCATAGAGATTAATTTAGATAATTTTTTAAACATTATATAATATGATCTAGATCATATGGTATGATCAGTTATAAATTCAAAATTTAAATAATTGCAGGAATCTTATTGGTAGCTACGGTTTTCAAATTAAATAAATCGTACAATATGATCTAGTTCATAAAGTATGATTTAAAAGCATTAATTATTTTATTATCCATTTTGAACATTTTTTTGGATACCAAATCGCACAATACATTCTGGATCATATAGTATGAATAGTTCAAAAAATAATAATCTTTAATTTTCTTACACCATTATATATGTGCAAGGTCGTTGAGTTAGCATACACCATTTACAAGACTTTGACTAAATAATTATAAATAATAAATAAATGTAAAAAAATAAACTCTTGTAAAATATTTTTTTATTCTACCCAATCTTGAGCCCATATACTTCTTACATGGTGTATGACATACCTGAAAGGTTAGTACATATAAAAAACCATATAAAATAAAAATGCTAGGAGAAATCAAAAAGAAATCAATAATGTTTATTATCATTAAAATCATAAGCTCAAGAACCCAAATTGCAATAATCTCTCCCTTTTTGATGATGACAAATATTTTTGGTATAATTTGAAAGATTAGTTATATTCTCACCTAATATCCCCCTCACAAAGTGATAAATTTAAAATAAGGGATTTTTTTAAAAAAATTTTATTAGGAATGAAAGACAACACAAACATAGGAAAAGTGTATTGAACTAAACAAAATATGAACAATCTACAACAAATATCTACTCCCCCTTTTGACATCACTAAAATAGAGGAAAAATAAAACAAACAAAAGGTATAAGCAGAAAAGTAGAAAGAGACTAAAAGAAATACATCACCATAAACTATAATACATCACATACACAAGAATTAAGATGTCCCCAAATAAAATGGTGGTATTGGTGGTGGCTAAAAATATAGGTGAAGAGTACTAAACTGATTAGTGAACTATTCCGTATCAGCCTCATGCTATTGCTGAAGCTTTTGGTGGAGCTATAGAAGCACATCATTTTACTATTTTATCTATATCTAGTGTTGATTATAGTCCTTGATATGCAAAGTGATCCTCATTTTTAGGTTGGTAAAACCCTCTACCAAAGTCATGCTGAGGTTAAAATAGGCTACAGTGGCTGGTATTGGTCCTAGAGCTAGAGCTGGGGGTGGAGGTCGAGGTTCTTCTCCGCCTACCTTATTAAACTCAAGCTCATTTTTGTGCTCGTCACCATGGTATTGATAAAAGAAGATATGAAAGGAGACATGAGAGTAAAATATCAAGTACATGTCGGCTAGTGTCGGATACAAAAGTTAATACTTCTGATCAAATACATTGGTCACTAGATATCCTAATGTAAGATTATGCTCACGTCGGGTTGATCATAGGTGAAGGGAAGTAAGGTTTTGAAAATAATAAATAAGAATGTTGGATTCATCAAAAGTAGTGCTAGACATGATTAAATATGTGATAATGAATAGAAGTGGGGTAATATTAACTTTATCTCTAGTCTTAGGAAGAATCAAAGTTTAGAGAATATATTAGACGATCCAGGCATTTTGATTTAGGGATTAAAGAAGGGGCTATTGTTGGTTTAATGGAGCATTCCAAATAGTTAGATTCATAATGGTCCATTCATAGTCAATTTTAAATGCTAGGTTATGAGGTTTAACCCCTTTAGTAGATAGATATACGTATTGAGCGAGCTTCTGTTGAGTTATTTCAATAGGACACCTACAAACATAAGAGGACATGGAAGAAAAGTTAGCTAGCACTCTAATGCTAGACAAAAATTTAAAAAGAAGTTCAGATTTGAATGGACAGGCAAGGGTTAAGATGAAGTGCAAGGGGGTGGAAGTAAAAAGCACTACAACCTTATATCTTATGATGGCTTGGTTCAGGATGCGTGAGGGTGAAATGTGAGCTTCTGTGAATCATTGGTTTACAAGTTCATTCTCAATTGTCTAAAACCTATCGTAAGTAGGAAGATGAGAGGAACTGCCCTTGAATAAATAGGCATGCTTACCACGTACTATAGGAGATGTTAAGGATGGAAGCTTAATGGCGTAGGAGAACAGAAGGCATGAAGGTATGATTGAAACCTTGGAAATTCCTTCATCTTATAGATTTTTCATCTGATCGTCTAGTATGATGAGGGATCATACTAGATGATCAATAGAATTTATTTCATCTTAACAATTTATCAAAAAAGTGGTCAAATTATACAGTATGATCAGGATCATACTGAATGATCTTCATAAGAAGCAGTCATTTTGAGGATCCATCTGGTACGAATGTTGACTAACTGATCATACAAAAAGAATAGGTGTTTGTATAATACAATAGTGTAATTATTATCATACCGGTGGATTTTAATTCATCCAATGACTTTTAATATGTGGATCATATAGTATGAATTGGTGTTCATACATAATGATCACCAATTATTGGTCAGATTAGGACCGTTGATTTCATAAGTGGTGAGGATGTGCAAACCTGTGCAAATCGTACAGTATGAATGAGGTTCAAATAGTATGATGTGAGTAATTTTTTATTTTTAATCTTTTTTTTAATAGATTGGTGTGTGAAGATTAGGGAATGATTATAAATTAGAATTACTGAAAACATAAAACTAGAATAATATCAAAAAATAATTTAAAAACAAAAACATAGAAACATAAAAAAAATAAATTATTATACACGTTCTTGATTTTACTCTACCTAGAATCAAGCATGAATGTCTATGAAACCTAGTCTAATCCTCTCTATGCTAAACGTATTATAATTTAGAGGTTTGGTGAAAATGTTTGCCAGTTGATTTTTAGTGGATATATGATACAGTTATATATCTCCTTTAACTACATTATCTCTAATAAAAAAATATCTGATGTCTATATGCCTAGTGCAGGAGTGTTGAATTGGATTTGTAGAAATACAAATAGCATCAGTGTTATCACACAAGATAAGAATGGTGCCTACAGATTGTCCAAGGTCTAGGATTTATTGTTGCAGCCATAAAATTTGGGCAACATAGCTTCCTACAACTATGTTTTCTACCTTAGTGGTGGATAGGGCTACTAAATTTTGCTTCCTATTAGACTAAGAAACTAATGATTGTCATATGAATTGACATGTTCCATAAGTATTTTTTCTATCTATCCTACACCCTATAAAGTCTGAGTCTGAATATCTTATGATTTCAAATGATGAGTTATGTCTAAGATATAAGATACCAAAGTTTTAGGTGGCTAAAAGGTATCTTTGAATTCTCTTAACTACAATAATAATAGATTCTTTGGGATCAACTTAGAATCTAGCACTGAGACATACATGAAACATTTTATCAGGTCTAGTAGAAATAAAATATAGAAGTGATCCTATAATCCTAGTCTAACTTAATAGTAGAGCACAAGGGTGTATTTATTACCTTAGCACCTTCCATCTTATACATCTTTAGAATCTGCTTGATGTATTTACTTTGACAAAGGAAGGTTCCATCATCTCTTTGTTTAACACTAAATCTAAGAAAATATGTAAGCTCTCCCATCATACTCATCTCAAACTCTCTAATCATGGTTTCTAAAAAATCATTGCATAGTTTTTTATTTATTGATCCAAACAGTATGTCATCCATATATATCTAAATAATGAGTAGATCATCCCCTTCTATCTTTATAAATAGGGTGGTAACTACACTACCTTAATAAAGGATCTATCTAAAAGAAATTTACCAAGTCTCTCATACCAAGTTCTATGTGTTTGCTTTAGTCCATACAATACCTTTTTCAATTTATAAACATGGTTTGGAAAGGTTACAATTTCAAATCTAGGGGGTATTCTCTATAGACATCTTCCTGAAAGTACGAGATGCGCCAAGAGGGGGGGTGAATTGGTATTTTAAAAAATTCAACCCTAAACAAGAGTTCTACTTTTTTTGTATTTTTAAAGGATAACTCAACGAATAACGTGCGGAAGCAAGTACAACGATCACAACGACGATATTGGTAATTCAATTGTAACTTTCACAATACAAGATTCAAATTATGATTTTTCACCAAGCAATTTAATGTACTAATTAAGAGCATGAAAAGTAAAGTACGGTAAAATGGAAAAAACACACCAGAGATTTTTATAGTGGTTCGGTCACTTGACCTACGTCCACTCCCCCGAGTCCTCTACTCCAGGATTTGCACTAGTAAAAGTTGACTCTCCTTTTGCTCCCATAGCAAGGCGGAGAAGCCTTTACAATACTCACTTTCACCTCCCTCGGTGTCGCGGAATACCAAACGCTATGTCACCCTCCTGGTGATGGCAGCGAACCTTCTCCTTTTTCTCCCTCCTGGAGATGGCAGAGTACCTTGGCGATGTTGATCTTGAAGTGACTCTTCCCTCGAGAACTTTCCCGAGACTCTCCAAAGCCACAAGAGGAGCAAAGCATGCAGCTAGCTTGGAGCCACCGTCTGATCCCCTCACACTACTTCTCCCTCACGCTCAAGCTCACCTTCACCTTCCTCTCGTAAGCCCTGGATTTCGCCGAGGAAACACTTCTCCTTCATGAATCTCCTTCCTCCCTCAAAGCCTCTCACAGCAAGAGGATAGACCAACAACACTCTATAAAAAATTTTAAGTTATTTTTATATCAGGCTTAAGAAAATCCTAAAAGTTTCAACTTTTGTATTTCTGTTCGTACAATACAATATATAATCGTACAATACGATCAGTTCAAGTACAGCTTCATCCAGTACGAGCATAGACGAATAGTTATCGAAGGTTATACATATCGTACTGTACGATATGTATATCATACAGGATGATAATGTTGATTCGTACTGTTCGTAAAGGACGATCTGTGGGACGATCCCTGGGATGAAAGAATTCATCTCTGCCAGTTGTCCAGCACTCCTCTAGCCGTACAGTATGATTAGTTTATTTCAGGATATCATCCTGTATGATACAAATATCATCCAGGATGAATAGAACAAAAAATCTTAGTTTTGTCTGGTACGATCGACGGGATGACTGAAATCATCTCTGTCTATCATACGGTATGATATATCATCGTACAGTACGATCTACATTAATTAAGAAACCAACATTTATTTCCTGATTATGGGAGATAATTTTGGTAAGTATTCAATTAATCGTACAGTACGATCATAATCTTAAAGTACGATCAGTTCAAATTTAGGAACTTACCAAACTTATTCTGGCGGCTAGGGTTTTTCAATTGAACCTTATCGTACAGTACGATAAGTATCATACAGTACGATTAGATTACAAAGTTAATCATCTGAAAAATAGCCGTTAGCCTGAGTATTATTATGATTTTAAATTTTTCAGTACGATATTCTTAAAAAAAAATTTTAACATTTAAAATAAATCTCCCCCTGTGTGTGTGCATGGTTGCTCCTTTCACATACATGCTTCTGTGGCAGACTCAGAAAAATAAAAATAAAGAAATAAAAATTACAGACTTTTCAACATCCTATTCTACCCGGTTTGAGTCTCCAGTAATCTTGAGCAGTGTGCATCTGACCTGAAATGTTAGTGCTCATATACAAGGATAAGCATTTATAATCTAAAGGAAGTCCATATGGATTTAGTAAGTATTAGTTGTCACCATCAAAATTAAGTGCTCGGGATCCTGGATTTCAATAATCTCCCCCTTTTTGATTGTGTCAAATAATATTTTCTGATGACCACAGTTGTTCTGACTTCCTTAGCTCCCCCTCAGAAGAATAACTTATTAATTTTTAAATAGGAGGAGATAAAAAAATTTTATTCTCTTTTTATGATAACATATAGAGAAAAACATGACGAGAGAAAAATATGTAGTGAGAACAGAAGAGTAAACATAAACAACCGATATCATTAATAGTAAGAGAAACAGAACAACACAGAACATAGAAACGTCTCCCCCTTTTGACAGCACCAAAGAGGGAAGAACAAAGAAATAACTACAATGACAAGAAATAAAAAACACAAAAATAACTACAATAACTCAAAATTTTGGATCCTGATCCGGAGGTGGTGGTGGAGGTCGTGGAAACAGTTAGTAGTACTGATGGAGGGACGCAAACTGGTGATCGATGGATGTGAAGTGCTCCCTAAACCATTTCATATCAGTTTAATGTTCCTGATGTTGCTGAGCAATGTGAGAATCCAACCTAGTCTCCAGTCGATCAAGGCGTTGAATGATGTCATTGTGAGGGTAGTCGGGAGGAGCAAGACCAGGTGGGTGGATTGGTGGTGGTGGAGGGGCTTCAGCAGGAGCAGCAGCCTCTTCGTCATCAAACTCGGGATCGGCGTGAGCGGCCCCTCGATGGAATAAGATACAAAAAGAGGCATTTGAGTAGAAGATAGGAAGATGATCTGGAGGTAGCGGATAATGAAGTTGGTACTTGGCATCTAAGATGTATCCTATGACATGCCCTAAAGCAAGGTTCAGTTTGCGGCAGGCACCGGGATATCGGTATGTAGACAGGGTATGGATATAATCAAAAACCATTTGGGCTTCATTAAATTTTGTTCCAGACATGATTAGATATGTGACGACAGAAAGCAGTGGAGTAATATGGATGCGGTCTCTAGCTTTGGGTATGATGGACGTGCGAAGGACATACTGGATAATGCGGGCATTCTGATTCAGGATTTGGACAAGGGGCAGGTGTTGATTGGATGGGACACCTCTAAGGGTCATATTAACTGATGTCCAATCATAATCATGTGAGATCATAGATTGGAGATGAGGGCCGTCAGTGGACAGTCCAATGTGTGCAGTAATGTCGTTGACGGTGATAACAACATGCTGTTTGCAGACATAGGAAGTGAAAGTGGTGTTTTCTAGGTCGATTTTGACATTGGCAAGAAACTCAAAAAGGAGTTCGGAGTAGAAAGGAAAGGCTAGAGTCATCAGGAATTGAAGGGTGGTGGATGCGAAAAGGTTCATCACCTCAAAATTCAAAGAGGCTTGGTTCAGCATGCGAGATGGAGTGATTTTGGCTTCCTTAAGTTTAGTGTATGCTTTCTCGTCTGCAGCGAAGAGAAAGCGATCGTCGAAATGTCGAGAGTAGGAAGAGCTCCTGACGATCATTCGGCCGCGCTTACTTGCACCAGACATGGTTGAAGAAGGAATTTGAGAGAGAGGAAATTTGGAGTGAGTGAGAGTGAGTGAATGTAGTCAAAGAATCCCTTCATTTTATAGACTTTATGAACTATCATACAGTACGATTGCAGATCGTACAGTATGATAGGTGCAATAATGTCGTCTGGATGACCATTCAAAAAAGCGAGTCAAATCGTACAGTACGATCAGAATCGAACTGTACGAACGTGAGTGTGAGGCGTTCGTCCCGAGGAGTCGTCTGAACGACCTTTGATAAAAAGAATCATACAGTACGAACAGGTGTTCGTTCAGTACGATAGGCAATAATGTTCGTACCGGCCGAGTGTAAATTCGTCCTAATCCACTTGACACGTAGATCATATCGCACGATGTGTAATTCATACAGTACGATCGCCAATAATGTGTATCGTACGGTACGAGTGGTGAGTCGTACAGTACGATAGGTATAAGACATGAAAGATCTGGACCGTGAATGGGAGTGGACGGTTGAGATTAAAGTGATTTGAATATTATCGTACAGTACGATATTGGATCGTAGTGTACGATTGTCAGAGAAATTCAAGGTTTGTGAGCAACAAGGTAAGAGGATCAGGAAACCATTTTTTTTTCATTATGATTTTTTTTTATTTTTTTTTTATTTTTTTTTAATATTTTTTTGTTTTATTTTTTTTTGTTTTTAAACAAACTAATCATAACAAACACACAAATTTTTTTTTTTTATTTTAGGCTTGAATGTCTATGACAGCTAATTTTGTTCTTAAAGTTCTAAATGTGTCATAATCTAATGGTTTTGTGAAAACGTCAGCAAATTGATCTTCAGTAGCAACGTGGTGCTGTTCAATATCTATTTTGGCTACGTGATCTCTGATCAAATAATGTCTAATGTCTATATTTTTTGTTCGTGAATGTTGAATTGGATTTTTGGATATGCAAATAGCACTGGTGTTGTCACACATGATTGGAATGGCTCCTACTGGTAGTCCTAGATCTAACAGCTGTTGTTTTAACCACAAAACTTATGCAACATAGCTACCTATCGCTATATATTCTGCTTCGGCTGTTGATAGGGCTACCGAATTCTATTTTCTACTGGACCATGAAACTAACGAATGTCCAATGAATTGACAAGTACGAGAAGTGCTTTTTCTATATACCCTACATCCTGCAAAGTCTGAATCTGAGTACCCTAAGATTTCAAAAGTAGTGTTGTGTCTAGGATACCAAATTCCTAAGTTCGGGGTGCCTAGTAGATATCTAAAAATTCTTTTGACAGCAGTCATGTGAGATTCTTTCGGGTCAGCTTGAAAGCGGGCACAAAGACACACACTAAACATTATGTCTGGTCTGCTGGCAGTCAAGTAGAGAAGCGATCCAATTATTCCCCTATACCTCTTTTGATCTACAGACTTCCCACTGGGATCTTTATCCAATTGAATGTTAGAGCTCATGGGTGTATTCATAGCCTTAGCATTGTCTATTTCATATGTTTTCAAAATATCATTTATGTACTTAGATTGGCTAAAGAACGTTCCACCTTCCATTTGTTTTACACTAAATCCAAGGAAGTAACTAAGTTCTCCCATCATACTCATTTCAAACTCATCACTCATTATTTTTGAAAATTCATTACATAAGCTTTTCTCTGTCGATCCGACCAAGATGTCATCTACATAAATCTGAACAATGAGTACCTCAACTCCTACCTTCTTCAAGAATAAGGTGGTGTTCACACTACCCTTAACAAAGCCTCTATCTAGTAGGAACGTACTAAGTCTTTCATACCAGGCTCTAGGTACTTGTTTTAACCCGTATAGTGCCTTTTTCAGTTTGAACACGTGGTTTGGAAATTGTGAGTTTTCAAACCCCAGAGGTTGCTCCACATAAACATCTTCCTTGATTACCCCGTTCAGGAAGGCACTCTTGATATCCATTTGATACTGCTTAAAATCCCTAAAACAAGCAATGGCTAAAAGTACCCTGATGGCTTCTAGTCTAGCTACCGGAGCAAAGGTTTCTTCAAAATTTATTCCTTCAATTTGGTTATACCCCTTTGCTGCTAACCTAGCCTTGTTTCTCACTACTATTCCAGAGTCATTCATCTTGTTTTTAAAGACCCATTTAGTTCCAACCACACTTTGTTCTTTTGGTCTTTTAACTAATTCCCATACATCATTCCTAACGAATTGGTTCAACTCTTCTTGCATTGCTAGGATCCAAAATTCATCTCCTAAGGCTTGATCTATTCTCGTGGGTTCAATCATAGATATGAATGCAGAATGACTAACCTCTTTCCTAAGTCCATGCCTAGTTTTTACCCCTTCTGATGGGTCTCCTAAGATCAGTTCTCTAGGATGATTAGAAGAAAATTTCCAATCTCTAGGCAGATGTTCCTGAGGTTCCGCTCTAGTCTCTATGGTAATGGTTTCTACTCCCCGTATAACCTCAACTTCTTCTTCTTCATGATTAGATTCAAAGATCTTATTGGATTCATCAAATACCATATGGGTGGACTCTTCTACTACTAGGGTTCTCTTATTAAATATTCTATAGGCTTTACCTACATATGAGTAGCCTAGGAAAACCCCTTCATGAGATTTAGGATCAAACTTTCCTATGGGTGACTTGCCATTGATTACGATGAAGCATTTGTAACTGAAAATGTGTAAGTGGGAAAGATTGGGTGTCCTACCCTTAAGCAACTCATAGGGTGTCTTATTAAGTTTGGATCTAACATTTACCCTATTTAACACATAGCACGTGGTATTCACTACTTCTGCCCAAAAATATCTAGGAAGGGCGTATTCAGCTAACATAGCCCTAGCAGCTTCAACTAAAAATCTATTCTTTCTTTCTGCTATTCCATTTTGCTGAGGAGTTCTAGGAGCAGAGAAATTATGTTCTATTCCAACATCTTTACAAAATGATTCAAATTTATCATTCTCAAATTCCCCACCGTGATCACTATGAATTGTTGAAATTACACATCCTAACTTCCTTTCAATCCAAGTGGAGAAAATTCTAAACTCTTTAAATGACTCACTCTTATGATCTAGGAATTTCACCCAAGTAAACCTAGAGTAGTCATCCACTATTACAAACCCATACAACTTCCCTCCTAGGCTGGCTGTGCTAACAGGTCCGAACAGGTCCATGTGGAGAGTTTCTAGTGGCCTAGTGGTGTTGATATCATTGATTGCATGAAATGAAGATTTAACTTGTTTTCCTAATTGGCAAGCATCACAAAGATGATCCTTAGTAAAGTCTAACTTTGGTATGCCTCTAACTAAGTCTTTCTGAGTGATGTTCCTAAGTGTTTTCATACTACCATGGCATAGTCTCCTATGCCATAACCAAGAGTCATCCGCTATTGTTTTCAGACACAAAGAGTTTGAGGTTTCAATGTAGTTTAAATCTAACACGTAAATATTGTTTATGCATTTTCCTTCTAACACAAGTGTATCATTTAAGCTAATCATGCATTTATTAGAAAGAAATTTTATGTCAAAGCCGTTGTCATATAGTTAACTTATACTTAAAAGATTATGCTTTAAACCATCAACTAAAAGTATATTCTTAATAATCAAATTCTTAGTGTTTCCAATGATACCTGAGCCCACCACTTTCCTAGTGGTGTTGTCTCCCAAAGTTACCTTGCCTCCTGACCTGGCCTCTAGTGTCACGAACTGCTTCATGTCTCCAGTCATGTGTCTCGAGCAGCCACTGTCCAGGTACCACATGCTCTCACTAGGTCTTTTGTGAGAGCATTCCTACAATGTCAATCACAGGTTAGCTTTGGGAACCCAAGTGAGTTTGGGTTCCACCCTATGCTTATATGAATGAAATGTATGCATGTTATGCTGTGATGAATGCGCTTTAGGTCTCCACACTAGATGTGTCCTATGATGAATTATGCAAGTGCGGGCTATGTGACCTAGCATGCCACAAGAGTAACACCTAACACTGGGAAATGGGTTCACTAATCTACAGGGGTGGTAGTGTCTATTTCTGGGTTTGGATGATGCATGCCATGCAGGTTTTGAATGAGATGGTTCACATGGTGGAGGCTGAAAAAACTCAGCAAACATGGGAGGTTTTTTATTATTTTTGAATGCATGAAGTTTTTCATTTAAAAATTTATTCTCTTGGTTAAGACTTGCATATTCAAATCTCAATGTATGCTCACTACTACTTAGTTCCCCTGCTAGTTCTTCTAGTTCCTTAAATGCATTCTCTAGTTCAACATGTGATGAATTCAAGATATCGTGTGCAGTGGTTAACTCAATATGCTTCTTGTTTAATGCATCATATTCATCAAGCAAAGACATATGATCTTTATCCAAGTCAGAAATATTCTTAACTACACTAGCATGCTCCTTTTGTAAAGTACTAAACTCAGTATTAAGACTAACATGCTTTTTCTTTAACTTTCTATACGAGTCATGGATTTTTTCAAAAATAATAAGCAGTTCATCGTAAGACAGTTGACATACCTCATCTTGATCTAATTGATCAAGATTATCATTAGTCATAAGACATAGATTCGTTACCACCTCCTCTGCTTCTTCTTCCGATGATTCTTAGGCAGAGTCGGCCCAAAATGCTTTTTGTGTCATAAATTTGCCCTTCTTGAACTTTGATCTTTCCTCACCCTTTTCCTTGGTTTGATGAGTCTTGATGTTGGGGCAATTAGCTCAGAGATGACTGGGTTTCCTGCACTCACAGCAAATTGTGTCAAATGCAACTTTAGTATGCTTTGAGCTTTTACCTTTGTTCCAATTGCTTTGATGACGGCGTTGCTTTCTTTTCAGAAAATTTTTGAACTAACGAGTCATCAAGGCGATGTCATCATCTTCCTCCACTGCTGAGCTGTCACTTTCAGAATTATTTACTTTTAAAGCCACCGTTCGCTCCTTCTTCTTTTCACCTGCATCACTTTGTCGTTGACTCACTCCTTGCTCGTAGGCAATGAGTCACCCAAGTAAATTGTCAATAGAATAAACGTTCAGGTCTTTTGACTCAGTTATTGCAGTGATTTTAGCATCATACGAGCTAGGCAAACATCTCAGTATTTTATTTACTTTTTCCGAGTTAGACAACTCTCTCCCTAAAGCATGCAGAGATGTTACAATCTTGGTGAATCGAGTGTACATGTCAGATATAGTTTCACTAGGTTTCATGTAGAATAGTTCTTAATCATGTAGCAGTATGTTCAACCTAGATTGTTTGACCTCACTAGTTCCTTCGTACGTGATACACAGTTTGTCCCAAATTTGCTTACCAGTAGTACAAGTTGATACTCGCATATAGTCTTCTGATATTAATGCACAAAAGAAATAATTTAGACATTTAGCATTTAACTGTGTAAGTTCTCTATCCTCAATGCTCCATTCATTAAATGACAGTTCAGTTTTAATTCCATTCAACATACGAAATGGTGCAGAATAACCTTCTTCGACCAACATCCATATGCGATAGTCTAGAGACTGTAAAAATGTAGACATGCGTATTTTCCAGAAATCAAATGGTATATTATCAAATAAAGGTGGATGGGTTATAGAATAATCCTCCGCAGTGTTACGGTTACCAAATTGAGCCATGGATCTTACATTTCTAGGTTTTCTAAAATACTATTTTGAAACCTCACTCTGATACCACTTGAAAGTAAGAGATGCACCAAGAGGGGGGGTGAATTGGTATTTTAAAAAATTCAACCCTAAACAAGAGTTCTACTTTTTTTGTATTTTTAAAGGATAACTCAACGAATAACGTGCAGAAGCAGGTACAACGAGCACGACAATGATATTGGTAATTCAATTGTAACTTTCATAATACAAGATTCAAATTATGATTTTTCACCAAGCAATTTAACGTACTAAGTAAGAGCATGAAAAGTAAAGTACGATAAAATGGAAAAAACACACCAGAGATTTTTATAGTGGTTCGGTCACTTGACCTACGTCCACTCCCCGGAGTCCTCTAATCTGGGATTTGCACTAGTAAAAGTTGACTCTCCTTTTGCTCCCACAGCAAGGCGAAGAAGCCTTTACAATACTCACTTTCACCTCCCTCGGTGTGGCGGAATACCAAACGCTATGTCACCCTCCTGGTGATGGCAGCGGACCTTCTCCTTTTTCTCCCTCCTGGAGATGGCAGAGTACCTTGGCGATGTTGATCTTGAAGTGACTCTTCCCTCGAGAACTTTCCCGAGACTCCCCAAAGCCATAAGAGGAGCAAAGAATGCAGCTAGCTTAAAGCCACCGTGTGATCCCCTCACACTACTTCTCCCTCACGCTCAAGCTCACCTTCACCTTCCTCTCGCAAGCCCTGGATCTCTCAGAGTAAAAACTTCTCCTTCACGAATCTCCTTACTCCCTCAAAGCCTCTCACAGCAAGAGGATAGACCAACAACACTCTATAAAAAATTTTAAGTTATTTTTATATCAGGCTTTAGAAAACCCAAAAGGTTTCAACTTTTGCATTTCTGTTCGTACAGTACGATATATAATCGTACAGTACGAATAGTTCAAGTACAGCTCCGTCTAGTATGAGCACAGACGAATAGTTATCGAAGTTTATACATATAATACTGTACGATATATATATCGTACAGGATGATCTGTGGGACGATCCCTGGGACGAAAGAATTCATCTCTGCCAGTCGTCCAACACTCCTCTAGCCATACAGTACGATTAGTTTATTTCAGGATATCGTCCTGTACGATACGAATATCATCCAGGACGAATAAAATAAAAAAATTTTGGTTTCGTCTGGTACGATCGACGGGACGACTGAAATCATCTTTGTCTATCATACGGTATGATATATCATCGTACAGTACAATCGACATTAATTAAGAAACCAATGTTTATTTCCTGATTATGGGAGATAATTTTGGTAAGTATTTAATTAATCATACAGTACGATCATAATCATACAGTACGATCAGTTCAAATTTAGGAACTTACCAAACTTATTCTGGCGGCTAGGGTTTTTCAATTGAACCTTATCGTACTGTATGATAAGTATCATACAGTATGATTAGATTACAAAGTTAATCATCTGAAAAATAGCTGTTAGCCTGAGTATTATTAATTAATCATACAGTACGATTTTAAATCGAACAGTACGATATTCTTAAAAAAAAATTTAACATTTAAAACAAATCTCCCCCTGTGTGTGTGCATAGTTGCTCCTTTCACATACATGCTTCTGTGGCAGACTCAAGAAAATAAAAATAAAGAAATAAAAATTACAGACTTTTCAACATCCTATTCTACCCGGTTTGAGTCTCCAGTAACCTTGAGCAGTGTGCATCTGACCTGAAATGTTAGTGCTCATATACAAGGATAAGCATTTGTATTCTAAAGGAAGTCCATATGGATTCAGAAAGTATTAGTTGTCACCATAAAAATGAAGTGCTCGGGATCCTGGATTTCAACACTTCCATGATATCCCCATTCAAAAAGTCACTTTTACCATCCATCTAATATAATTTGAAGGCTCTAAAACATGTAGAGGTTAATATAACTATAATGGTTTCTAATCTTGCTACAAGAGTAAATATCTAATTTCAATCAATCCCTTTTATTTGATTATACCACTTGGTTACTAATATGGCTTTACTTCTAACTATTACTCCATAATTATTCATATTATTTTTAAACACCCACTTAGTTCCTATAGTACTCTAGTCCTTAAGTCTACTAACCAACTCCCATACATTATTCCTAACAAATTGATTCAACTCTTCTGACATAGCTAGGATTTAGATTTCATTAAATAGGGCTTAATCAACACTAATGGGTTCTACCATAGAGATGAATGCAGAATGACTAATCTCCTTTCCAAGTCCATGCCTAGTATTAATTCCTATAGATGGATATTTTAAGAAGAGTTCTTTAGGATGACTAGATGAATATCGCCATTCACTAGGAAATGACTCGTGAGGTTCTTCTCTATTTCCTAGATCAATGGATACCACTCCCTGGGTAATTCTTTAAATATGACATAAGTTAGCTCAATTACAACTAACGTCCTCTTATTTAAGATCATATAGGCTTTACCTACAAAAGAATAACCTAAGAAAACTCCATTATACTTTGGATCAAATTTACCTTGAAGAGATTTAAATTAATAAGAAAGAAACACTTATAATGAAAGACCTGAAGATGTGAAAGATTGGGTATCCTACCCTTAGCAGCACATAGGATGTCTTATTGAGTTTGGATCTAATATTAACCCTATTCAAAACATAATAAGTAGTGTTCACTACTTCTACCCAAAAATACTTAGGGAGACAATATTCAGTTAACACAGCCCTAGCAGCTTCCTACTGAGGGGACCTAAGGGCAAAAACATTTTGTTCTATTCCTAGCTCCTTATAGTAATAATCAAACTTTATATTCTCAAAATCTTCATAATAACACAAGGGATGGTAGATATCTCACCTCTTAACTTTGCTTAATCCAAGTGGACAATATTCTAAATTCCTCGAATGATTCACTTTTATGAGCTAAGAATCTAACCTAGTTAAATATAGAATAATCATCAATAATCATATACCCAAAGGTTCCTACCTAGCTGGATGTACTAACAGGGAAAAAAAAGTCTATATGTAGTATTTCGAATGGCCTAGAGGTAGTGATGTCCTTATTGGAATGAAATGAAGATTTGATTTATTTTCCTATGAGGCATCACAAAGGTGGTCCTTAGAGGAATATAACTTTAATAAGCCTCTAACTAGGCCTTTCTAAGTAATCTTCCTAAGAGTTTTCATACTTGCATGACACAGTTGCCTATGCCATAGCTAGGATTCATTAACAATAGATTTTAAGCACAAAGAATTCTAATAATCAATATAATTCAAATCGAGTAAGTAAATATTATTAATTCTTTTATCTTCTAAAATGATTTTTCTTTTTAAGCTTATCAGGCATCCAGTAGATAAAAATTTAAAATCAAAACTTTTATTACATAATTGACTAATACTAAGTAGGTTATATTTAAATCCATTTACTAGTAGAATATTTTTAATAATAAAATTCTTTGAGTTGCCAATCATATCTGTGCCCACTACTTTCCTTGTGGTGTTATCTCCTAGTGTAATCTTGCCTCCTACCTTGACCTCAAGCATGATGAATTACTTTAAATCTCCAGTCATGTTCCATGAACATCCACTGTCCAGGTACCATATGCTCTCACTAGGCCTTTTATGAGAGCATACCTCATCTTTATTAAAGTGATCAAGACTATCATTCGCCAAAAGGCACAAATTAGTTAGCACCTCCTATTTCTTGTATTCTGATAAGTCTAAGGAAGATTTTGTCGAAAAAGCCTTTTGCATCCTTTACTTCCCCTTTTTGAAGTTTGGCTTCTCCTCACCATTCTCCTTGATAGGGCGAGCTTTTAAGTTGGAGTAGTCATATTTTAAATACCCTAGTTTCCTGAATTTAAAATAAATAGTGTCAGAGGACCTTAGTAGTTTTACCTGATTTACCATTACTCCAATGATAATGATATTTTTTTACTTTCTCTTTAGAAAACTCTTGAATTGTTAGGTCATCAACACTATATTATCATCCTCAGTAGTTGCAGGGCTATCACTTTCTGAATCATTAACCTTCAATGATATTGCTTTCACTTTCATCTTGTCACATGCATCCAAAAGTATTTGACTCATACTTTTCTCATAAGCAATGAGTGAGCCAAGAAGATTATCAATAGAATAGACATTCAAAACATTAGATTAAAAAAAAGTAAAAACTTTACCATCATAATTATCAGGTAAACATGTAGAAATTTAATAACTTTCTCAGAGTTTGATAATTCTTTACCTAAAGTATGCATGGATGTCACTGAGTAAACCTATTATACATATCTGAGATTGTATCTTTTGGTTTCATGTAAAATAGTTCATAGTCATACAACAATATATTTAAACAAGATTGCTTGACTTTATTTGTACCCTTGAGTGTAATGCATAACCTATCCCAAATATGCTTGCCAGTAGTACAGGTAAAGACTCTCTTATAGTCATCAAATTTAAGTCTATGAAAAAAGGAGTTCATACATTTAGCATTAAGTTATGTAAGATCTCTATCCTCAAAGCTCCATTCACTAAAATGTGTTTCAGCTTTGATACCTTTCACAAGTTTAAACATTGCAGAATAACCTTCATGCATCATTTGTCACAAGAGAAAATCAATTGATTATAAAAATGTAGACTTGCAGATTTTTCAAAAATCAAATGGAATATTATAGAATAAAGGTGGATAGGTTATAGAATAAGCCTCCGTGTATTTTGATTTCCAATATGTGCCATTTGATCTTTTTCCATGGACTTTTAAATCACTAATTTTGAGACGTACTTTGATACCAATTAAAAGTTCAAATGAGATTGTTAAACCTTGTTGAACTATCCTAGGCACACTAAGAGGGGATGAATTGGTTATTTAAAAATTTTATCAATGAAACATTTTTTATTATCTAATCTAATCACAAATGCAAGCAGAAGAACTTAATAATAAAAAATTTAATTTTGCTCTTTTTTATTTTCATAATAAATATCAATGATAAAATATTTTTATTTATTTTAATTTTAAATTTTAATTTTCTTTTTCAACAACAATCAAACTAAACACAACTTGATGATCAAAACACATAATTGCATGGATAATAAATGTGCAAGAAAATAAAAATGTAAACAAAATAATAGGGTGTAAAGTAAAGTAAAATGACCACACCATACTTGATAGTAGTTCTGTCAATGTTTGACCTATGTTCTCCCCGGAGTCTTATTATCTGGGTATTACACTAATGTTTAGTGTCACTCCTTTAGCCCCCACAATAAGGTGAAGAAGCCCTTACACAATCTATTCCACCAACCCGGTGTGATAGAGTACCGAAATCTTTTCACCATCTTAGTATGGCAGAGTACATTGAATCCCTTTTCACCCTCCTAGTGAAGATAGAGAACCTTGGAATTATTTTTCACCAACCCGGTAATGGTAGAGAGCCTGGATCTCCAGCCTTGATGACTTTCTCCCTAGAGCTACTTAGAAGACCAACAAAGACACCTAGAGGATTCAAGGCAAAAACTTGACTAGAGTAACCGTGTGAACCACCTCACACTACTTCTCCCGCTCATATAGCTTCTCCTTTTCCCTCTCCAAGATCTAATCTCTCTCAAGCACCCTTATAGAATTCTCTCAATAGCCAAAGGCTTCTCACGTGTCCACTAAAAAAGTTTTTATACAAGGCTTCGAACCCTAAAATTTTATTTCAGCCAAAAAATATTTATAAAATATAATTGAGCATTATACAATATGATCGAGCATCGTATAGTATGATCGAGCATCATATAGTATGATTAGTTCAAAAATCCATTTTTTCTAGTATGGTTTAAACAGTTTTAGTATGACCTATTCAAGTTTTTCATATTGATCATATAGTATAATCTTAGGATCATACGCTACAATTAGTTCAATATTCATCAGATTATATAAGATGAACACTGAGATGATCAAAAATCATCTATGCCATCCACCCAGTATGCGTGACATCATACTATATGATTAGTTCAGGAATCAAGGTTTTGTCCAGGATGATCACCGGGATAATTAAAAATCATCTTTACCAATCATCTAGTATGATTAACATTATATTATATGAATTGAAATATTAATTAAATCTTGATTAGAATGACTAATTATGGGAATTATTGAGGGTAAGTTTTAAAATATCATATTTTAAGATCTTGTTCATATAGTATAATCAATTCTAAATTTGAAAATTTAAATACTTACCTAAATCTAATTTGTGGCTAGGGTTTTCAAATTAAATTAATTATACAGTATGATCTAGTTCATACAGCATAATTAGTTTAAAAATAAAAATTATATAATTAGCCATTTTAAACATTTTTTAGAGTACCTAATCTTACCAAAAGATCTAGATTGTATGTTATGATTAGTTCAAAAAAATTTGATCTTCACTTTTCATTGTATATGACATACATGAAAGGTTAGTACACACAAAAATGGATATATATCACAAATACTATGAGAAATCAAAAGGCAATCAATAACATTTATTATCATCAAAATCATAAGCTCGGGATCCCTAGTTGCAATAAAGATGACATTGAGGGAGTTCATCCTTAAGGGTGTCAAGGGGTGTGAGAGAATTCACATGGTCATTCCAATCAGCCAGCACCTTGGATCATCCATGTTATGGTTTTGGAGTTCTTGGATAAGATATGTAGGAAAGCCTTTGGAAGAAATACTTATTAGCAGAGGAGGAGCAACATCTCTACCATTGCATGGAGTTGAAAGATGGTTTAGTAACTTCACCTTTCAAGGAGCGAAAGAATGGTTTAGCATCTCCACTGTGCAAGGTGTTGACGGAGGAGCAACAACTCCACCATAGCGAGGAGATAAAGGAGGGTTTAGCATCTCCACCATGCTAGGAGAAAAAGAAATGAGTGGCATCTCTATGAGGCTCGAAAGTAAAAGGAGAGAGATTCTTAAGGGTTAGAAGAGTGTGTAAAGTTCATTCACCACTTGGTAATGGGTAAGGGTTTCTCCACCAAGCTGAGCGCCAAAGGAGCAAGAGTTAGTGCAACACCCAAAGAGGAGGACCTTTAGAGAGTGGACGTTGTCAATTTTATAGAACCATTATAAATATAGTTTTCATATTCTTACTTTTTTGCACTTATTTTCTTGCATTTTCTTTCATGCACTTTGGTTTATTTGATTGATCTGTAGAGAAGTTGTTAAGAATTCTTTGATATAGATCTTAGTAAAAGATAAAAACAAAAATAAATAAATATTTTCAAAGAGTTTAAAAAATAAAAATCTTTATTTTTAATTTTTGGCTTGAAAATTTTTCTTAAAGATTCTGCATATTTCTCTAATGTGATTTCAAGTTAACCTACTTCTTAATGATATAGGGGCCTTAACATGTTGGCTGAGTATTTTTAGGGATGGATTAGTAAGCCATAGCATATTTTTTCCAAGGTAGAGCTATTCTCCCTGATATGTTAGTTATAGTATTCTGACATTATTCTCTTCACCACTTCTAACCTGAGCTCAGCTTATGCTTGAAGTTCCTCTAAGAGATTAACTACTATATCCAAGGCTTCTTAGTTCCTCTCCTCCCTAACTCACATAACTCACCTTCTTCAAATTAGTAGTGATGACTACTCATTTGTTATAGAGTTTGAGCTCAACTAGAAATAATGCCTCGATTCCATAGGAGAGTGAGGATGATGACGTCCTAGTGGGGGAGGAGGTAGTTATTCTCAATGCTCATAATATAGAGGAAAGTGCCTGCACCAATTTATTCCTTGCTTCTTCCTTTTTTTTCTTGGGGAGATTAAAAATATGTTTGTACACAGTTCATCCTATAAATAAGTCTATAGATAATGGACTGAAGAGAATTTGAGCCAAATGCCATGTGATTGGTAGAAGTCTTTGGGGCTCTTATTGTTGAAGTGAGTTCTATTGTTAATGATAATGTCTTATGGTAAACCACATCTACCAATTATATTTATCCACAAGAACTTCCAAATAATAGTGGAAGTCATCTTATTGAATGATATAGCTTCAATCCACTTATTGAAGTAGCTAATCATGACAAAAGTAAGCATTCTCCTCCGAATAGAAGGTAGGAACAAACCAAAGAGATTCATTCCCCACACACCAAATAGCCATGAGTTATTTATAAGTTGGAGCATGTGAAATGGCTATAAATATGTGGGAGCAAATTTTTAGCACTAAGGGCACCTTCCTAAGAATTTCTTAGCATCCTTCCTTAGAGGTGGCTAGAAGTATCCCATCTTCAAGATTTTATAGGAAACAAATATTTTTTCCTAAATGAGCACCACACTGACTTGAGTGAACCTCTTTAAGAATTGTCTTCTTTTCATCTTCACTGACACCACATGTTTAATAAAGTTTTCATCCTCCTAAACATTTCTCCCCTTGTTATTAAGTATCTAGCCGCCTTTAATTTAAATCACCAATGGTTACTAACATCAACACTTACTGGTCATATCATATATTACTATTAAGTAAAAAATATGTAATATTTTATTATGTTAAATACAACTGAAAATATTTATCTTTAGCTTATGTTGTGTAGGAATTTTCAAAAAATTGAGAAAAATCATAAGTATTGACCTAGAATTATGGTGCCCTTAATGCCCGATGCTATATAAATACATTATGATGTTAGAGTCTCAGGAAACATGAAATTTAATTCAGTGCTCCAGTATAATCAAAGTTCATGCCATAGCACTTCAGAATGTCATAGCAACAGAAATCAATATTACAACATCAAAGTCTCATGAAAATTGCCAATAATATAATGCTAGTGCATCAACCTCAAAAGTGCCATAGTGCTAGATAGCATAATTCTAAACCATATTGCCAATCTTTGCATCATCACGATAGAGCAGTTATTTCTTTTTTGAATGTGTGCAAATAGCATTAAAGCATAATAAAAAAAGATACAAGAGACTAAGTGATAACTAGCCTATCACACTCCTTCCTAATCAAGTCAACAAAACTTGAAAGAAGCACACTATCAATAATGGAATCCCAATAAAAGTCTCCTAAAAGAGCATTGTGAGTGCAGAAATTAGCCACATTACTATTATCTCTAGAAACAAAACTAAAAATTACATTCTTGAACATTTCTAAAAAATAAAAATCCAAACTTTGAACTCTCGTCTTCAATCCTTTATTCGTCAACACTGAATTCTTCAATAAATTGATAATGTTAATAATATCTCCTTCTATAAGAATACCTTTCTTTTCACTCATCCAATCTTGAATAATTTTTTTGAAGTCAAAAATTATAATAAGCTCCAAAAATGAAATATCCCAATTTATTAGCTTTTTACCATAAGCCAATAAGAATCTTCCCTTGTGATCCCGTAATACACCAGAAATTCCTGCCAAATTAGATTATAGAAGAGAAGCATCCGCGTTCAATTTTATCCAATCCGTGGGTGGGGGATACCAAATTTTAGATAGTAAGTCATGCTGGTTAGTATCCCAGTTTTGAAGAATTAGACAAGCATAATAATGTATGGATTGAGAAAGAATTTGAGAAGCAATCACAGAAGACGATGGAGCTGGTTTACCATGCTTACATAAGTTTCTAGCTTTCCAAATCTGATGCACAGCAAAAATATAAAATTGAATAATTCTAAGATTAGTTTTGAATATTTTTTCCATCTTTGTCCAGCAATGGAACATATTATTAAATCTCAAAAATTGAAAGCCCCAATTTTTAAACAATTCCATAACTTCCACTAGTCTTTTATAACTAACTACAATGTGATGAACATCTTCAACTTCTAAGCAATCTCTTGAGCAAACAACAATATCCATCAATCTTCTATAATGCAACTAGGAATTGGTTGGAATGGAATTATTAAGGAGTCTCCACAAAAAAAAAATTTCTTTTGGGCTTACCTTCAGTTTTTTTAACCATCTAATATTAAATTCCATGTCTTAATTAATATTAATTGAAGCTTCATAGGCCATGGAAGAAATGGACTTCCTAGAGTTAGATCGAAGCAACTCTGGTTTATCAAAAATAGAATTTGAACAAATGGGAATCTATTGAATAATCTTACTCATCTCCTTTGAATAGAACATCTTCAGCTTGTCACGGTTCCAGTTTACTTCAACATTAATCATAAATGATAGATTTTTGTTATGAAGATCTAGTGAGTTACTGCACGAAGGCCATATACTCAATTTTATATCTAAAAGCTAAGTATCCTCCATTATATTAATATAATTTCCATTTCAAAGATTCCATATAATAATTGGATGAAAAATCGAGCACCTTCCCTAATAATTCTCTAAGCTGGGGATGAAGTCCTTTTAATTTCTTCATTCAAGATATCAATGCCTTATTTAGCTTTGGTATTACGGGTAAGAAGTGATTTTTGATTATGGATGAAGTTCCAAGCTATTCAAGCTCTTAATAGTCCCCTTCTATCAGTCGCACCCTAAAGTCCAAATCCTCCTTTATAATAAGGAGAGCATAATGCCTGCCAAGAAATATAGTGAATTCCTTGTATGCCTTGCTCCTTATGCCATAACAAATTTCTATAAAATCTATTCAAATCATCAAGAATTCCTTTAGGAATCAGGGAATGCATCATAAAGAAGGTTAGAATAACTAAAAATGTTGTTTTAACTAATAAGATCCTTTCAACCAGGGAAAGGGATCGAGACCCCCAAGAGTTTAGTCTTTCTAATGATTTTTCCAAAACATTCTGAAAATTAGCTGCCTTCAATTTTCTTAACGCCATCATAATACCCAAGTAGTTGATTTCCATGATTTAACAAAAACCAAAAACTAAACAAAGATTTGGTTACCTTCCACTTAATACAAAACTTCCAAATAAAATCATAGATTTGGATTGATTCACTTTCTACCCCGTCCAGCCACAGTATTAATTTAGAATACTTTTAACAAGCTTAGCATTATAAGTTAAATCTTCTGAAATAATTAGCACATCATCCGTGTATAGAAGATGAGAGATTCTATCCGAATTTGGTTCAATCTTCATATGAAGCTCACTTCCTTTCTAAGAGAATGATTTAGATAATAATTTAGAGCAAAGAATAAATAATGGAGATAATAATCATCCTTATCGAAACCCAAATTCACCATTTATCCAATCAGATTTCCTTCTATTAATGATTAAAGAGAAGTTCAGATTGCTAATGCATTGATATCTAGATTAATAAATATTGACGGGAATCCCATAAAATGCAAAATATGGAGCAAAGTTTCCTAACACATATTATCATAAGCTTGCTCCATATCTCGTTTTCTTAACACAAAACCCAATTTTGATTTTGAAAATCTAAATTTGTTCAACAATTCTTAAGCCAACAAGCAATTATCAGAAATAGTTCTTCCTTGTACAAATGCCCCTTAAAATTCAGAGATTAACCGAGGAAGACACATCTTCATCTTATTTAAGAGCATTCCAGTAACAATTTTGTAAATTGTTTGACATAAGCTAATAAGTCTTAATTTGGTTACATCGGAAGCATTAGGAGCTTTAGGAATTAGAATAACGAACCTCTCATTCCATATGTCAGGAATAGAATCGAAAGTAAAGAAACTATCAATCGCATTCCATAAATCAACCTTTACTATGCTCCAAAAGAATTTAAAGAAATAATCATTAACTCCATCGGCACCTGGAGATTTATTATTATCCATCTTCATGATAATTGAAAATAACTCCTCCCTATTAAAATCCATAGCTAACAATCACTTCATTTCATCATTTAGTTAGTGTTCAGAGTTAAAAGATGGCCAATCATTAAGATTACACTATCTTTTTCTCCATTTGTTCTGAAAAAACACTTCAAAGGATACTTGAATAGCTTTAGGATCATTAACAATGTCACCATTTGAAAGTGTAATTTTCTTAATAAGATTCACATTTCTTCTAACAGATGCATACACATTGAAAACCGTATGTTCTTATCAAAATCTTCAACCCATTGTTCCTTAGCCCATTGTCTCCACCAAGTATACAATATAGCAAGAGTAATGTTGTACTCATGAACTTTGACTCTCAATTCTAGTAGTTTATTCTGATTGAGCCCTCCCAAATATCTTTCTTCCTCTTGTAAAGAAAGAATCTCTTTCTGTAACACATCTTTAAGATTAACCAGCTCCTTCATTTTATTTTTGCTCCAAAAGAAAAGATTCCTAATATATCTTTTTAATTTTCTTTGGAGAATATTGGAAGAATCACCTAAATCTGGCTTATCCCAAGCTTTTTAAATAATACCCCTCGATGCCTCATAGGAGCACCACAAATTCTCAAATCTGATAGATTTTTGATGTAATGAAAAGAATTGTTAATGTCAAGGAGGATAGCATAATGATCAGATGCTATTCTAGGAAGATGTTTGATAAATGCAAAAGGAATGTTAGATAAAGCTTTAGAGTTTAAATAAACACTATCTAATCTCTCCCAAATTCTAGCATGAACATTATTATTACATCAAGTAAATTTGGGTCCTATAGTACCAATACTATGAAAATCATTATTCATAAAGAATTCCTTCATCTCTTGAGGCCCTTGAGAAAAAGAGAATCTCTTTCCTCCTCTTTTTTCTAACTTGGATAAAATACAGTTGAAATCACCTCCGATAATACATGGAGAATCAAAAGGAGTATGCTCTTAAATCAATTTCCACATATTCCTTCACTCAAGAAGATCCTTCTTTCCATATACTATCAAAATAGTCCAAATGATGCCATTAGGAGCCTTTAAATTGTCCATTACACATTGCTCTAACAATTTTAACATAGAAAAAGAAGAAATACCTTGCTCCATAAATCAAGAATACCACCAGACATTCTTCTAGCAAAAAAATGGAAATAATCCCAATCCTTTCCAATGATTCTCTTAACTTCATTATCATCAATAGCTTCTAATTTATTTTCCACAAGGCCAACAAAAAAAATATTTTTTTTAACAATCGAATTTCTTAAATAAAAGGATGCTGGTTTTTTCTTGGCTCCCATATAATTCCAAAACATAATGGAAGACATTAATGAATAAATGGGGATGAGGCCCCAACCCTTTCAACAGCTCCTTGACCTCTTCTATGCTTTTGTTGTACATTAATGGGACCAACCATTTTTAATTCCAATCTAAGCTTATTCTTCTTAACAACAGACTTGGGAGTAACATTATTAATAAACTCAGGGGTGTGAATAGAATATTAGATATCTTTCCCATTATTACCACTAGCATCCTTAACTTGATTAGAATAGTATGCTCCAGAATCATTGGAAGAGAGAATTACCTTTTTTTCAAAAGATTGATTTTTGTCTTCAGAGGAAATAACAAATTCATAACAATACTCTTTTTCTCATGTTGATACTTCATTAATCACATCAGCAATACCATTTGTTAGAGAAACTTCATCCTTACGAGCCAAATTATCTTTTTGAATAGTTTCTTCTAAAACATTCCCAGCTTCAAGAGAGACAAATTCTTCGGCCTTAGCAGAATTTTCAACTACAACTTCATTTGAGACAGCAGCAGAATTTACTATCTCAGCTACTAGTGTATCAACCGAAAGTGAACATTGTGATTTATTAAAGATAGTTTTGACCGTATCATTCACACTAGGATCCACGTTAATAACAGCTTTCGAATCATACAAAGGTTCATGATGATCCACCTTATCATTTTGTAACTCATCAGTCTTCAGCGTAGAAAAAGCATTATTTCTGAATGAATTCGTGTGTACAAAATTCAACATTAATTTTTTAGAATTTTTAAAAAAAATTTCCTACCATAGTTCACATGAATCCATGGTCCATAGCTATCCTTATTAGACACTTCTAAATCCTTTTCAACATCTTTCACAAGCCCCTCCACATTAGAAACAGGATTGCCCATAGAGCCTTCAGAAGAATTCTTGTTGTGGCCCATCTTTTTTAGATTACAGGTCAAGTTAGTATGACTGATTCTTCCACAGGAAAATTAAAATGATTAAATCTTTTCTTATTAAATACGTTGACAAAATCTTCCATTATAACCTTCTACCCAAACACCTGTAAGAAGTTGTGCATTAAGATTGATACACACAAAGATTCTTTCAAATTCTCTTCTTCCCTAGTTAAACAAATTTCCATCTAGAAACAATGGAACTCTAACCATAGAAGCTATACGAATTATATTAGATTAATCCCAACAAAATAAAGGTAGATGTGGCATACAAATCCAAACATGAGAAAGTAATTTACTCATTGTCAATGGAGAGAAGCTCGGTGTCCAATTTTCCTTACCAAAGATGTGGCCCCCAACGTACCATGGACCACCACTAAAAACAACATCCTTAGCTTCTGAAGAACGAAATGAACAAAGATTCTATTCCATTCCAAGATTTGTAAGATGAAATGATCCAAACTTACTCCATTGCTTCCTTAGTTCCAGACTGATCACAGAACAAGGAACAACATTACCAAAAACTTTAATCACTAATGAATTTCTAAGTCTGAGGATATTCGCTTTTTTAATTTTAGAATCAAGCTTTACTATAATTCCATCATCCATCATTTCGACTTGTTTATCAGCATTAACCACTTTGATATTGGGTGGTTTGATACAGGCATTATTTCGACTTGTTTATCAGCATCCTGGAAGAAATTTTAGTAATAGCTTCCGACTGAACTCCTTTGATTGGTTTTAGAAGACCATTATCTTTATCAAATACTTCTTTGGAACTGAGGACTACATTCTTTGTGGGTGACCCAACATTACCAAAATCATGTTCAATCTTCTTAATAGCTTATGAAGAGATAGAATTAGAAAATTTATTCACCTTTAAAACTGGACCAGCTAAAGACAAAGCCTCCATGTCATTGGGATTGTTATAAAAACCAATATCATTCTTGATGAGACTATAACTTTTTGGATGTCCATCCAAAGTTTGATGATCCTCTGCTACAATGTTCTTTCCCTTTCCAGATGCAAAATAAAGATTTGGAACCTTTGAAAAATTTGTAACAATGGAATGTTCTTTAATACAAACTGAAGAATTGATACCTAATTTACGCAAAGGATTTCCATTCAAATGAAAACCTAAAGATGGAATTTTGAGAATGCTTGATCAACACTAGCCATGAAGATCAAAATTCAAAATTTTGGCACTCTCTCTAAAAAATTCTGGCACTTTCTCTCTAGAATTCTAGCACTCTCAAAATTTTGGCACTCTCAAAATTCTACGATAGAGCAGTTAAGGCAAATAATCATTATAATAGATCAGTCAACCTTCATGTCAAATCAAAAAAAATATCTATGTCAAGTCATCCAATTTCCATAATAGAGAACCTTTAGTAGTGTTGAGGTGTTAGTTCATTATATAACACTGTAGTGCCACCTTATCAGGCACTGTAGAGCCTAAGCCATTTTGTAATAAGTATAAATAGTTTTTCTATTTTTATGTGTGAGTGTTCTAAAGTTTTGAATTATTTTCATAAGGGAGAGGCCAAAGGAGAGTAAGATACATACTTTAGAGTGGTTGGTTAACATTATAGTGTGCAAGAAAGCAATCATTTAGAAAGGAAAGGAGTATGGAGAGTGAAATTGTAATGGGAGATTCCATTTGGGAAGGGTTCATCTACTATCTCAGTTTGGCATCTTTCATTATAGGTGATATATTTTTACTCTTTTCCATTTGTACTATCTTTCTTTAACAAGTAATAAAAATTATGTTATTATATTTTTATTCTATGATCAGCTAAACTCATAGTTTTGGCCTAATACTATGAAAACCTAAGTAATTATTAATGTAGACTCTTATGGAGAGAAGTTACAAATGATTATTTCCAATATATATCACTCTTAATTTAATCTATGTAGTGGCCAAATGTAGAATTAAAGCCTAGTGTGATATATTTCCATGACAGAGGAATATTGGAATAATTAAGAGAATTGGAAATGAATACTTGCATGCATAGACATAGGATGTTTAGTATTAGAAGGTCTATGGAGATAAAATAATTATAGGAAGGCCATAGACATTTTTTACATCCTTACAAGCTTAATATATATTTAATGATTCATATCTAATAGTACTAGAATAATTGTGGAGAATATACTTAGGACAGCTTAGGAGATTTAGCAATCACTTGTCCAAAAAACTTTATCTATTGGTATCTTCACTTTTCTTCTATAATTCTCATTCTAGACAATATAAAACCTTGATTTAATTATGTAGGATAATTTTTACAACCTGAGGTAGATAGTAGTAGAATAACTGTGTTAAACAAAATACTTCCTCGTGGGATCGACACTTTCTCATAAACACTTTTATTATTTGATCTACATGTACACTTGTGTTTGTAATGGGGGTTTATATTTGAAGACATATAAGCATAGACTAATGCAGATAACCTGTATCCCCCAAGACCCATCAAGTTTTGGCATCGTTGTTAGGATAGTAACGTGCATTCTTGCAAATGTTTCAACATTGTTTGAAAAAATCTACCTATTTAATTCTAATAGTGTCTTATTTAGTTATTATTATTCTTTTATGAATTTGTGATAGTTTACATATTGTAATTGTTATTCTTATTTTGTTAATTTCATTTCAATTTTTGTTGTTATTGGTGTATGTATAGTAAAGCTAGTATGGAGCCTTAGTTATTTGATTTAGAGATTCAAAAGATCTTTTAAAAAAATAAAAAAAAAATCCAAAAACTACTTTACCAAGTGGAATGGTTGAACCAAATCCAGATCAGGACCATCCTAAACCTCTTAAGAAGTATACCAATCTTGTAGTAGAAGGAATTCAACGAAGTTTCAACTGACCTACTATCCAAGCCAATAACTTTGAGCTGAAACCTGGCATAATTCAAATGTTTTAGAATTCTCAACTTAGGGGAACTCTTGTTGAGGATTCTGACTTACACTTACCTAGTTTCAAAAAAATCTTTTTCATATTCAAGTATAATGGACTCAATGATCGTGCTATTTAACTTTATTTATTTCCATTTTCTCTGAGGGATAAAGTTAAGATGTGGTTGAATTCCATGCCCCCAAGCTCCATATCTATTTGGAATGAGTTGGCATATATGGTCCTAATAAAGTAATTTCCCTCTTCTAAAACTGTTAAGCTTAGGAATGATATTGCTTCTTACTTAAAATTTGAAGGAGAGTCAATTTATGAGAGTTAGGAAAGATTTAAGGAGGTACTTAGTTAGTGACCTCATCATGCTTTGCTTAATTGGTTGGTGATTTAGACTTTTTACAATGGGCTTCTATGATCTCTTAGGGTAATAATTCATGCTATAACTATAAGTTCTTTCCTATCAAAGCCTTTTAAAGTGGCATATGCCTTGATGGAGAAGATGGTAATAAATAATTTATAGTGGCCTTCTAATAGGGGAATCCTTAGAGAGTAGCAAGTGTCTATCAGTCATATGCTTTGTCAATTTTGACAGCTAAGGTATCAATCATGTACAACAAGTTAGGCAATTTTGGACTTAGTCTAGATTCAGAATTGTATATGTATTTTGAGGAGCATGATTTGAATTATGTTTGTGAGTTTAGTTCTCAAGGGATTAAGATTATGAATTTAATTAAAACAAAAAATAATCCATATTCAAATAGATATAATTCAAGTTGGAGGAACCAACCTAATTTTAGTTAATATAATAAAATGATGAAAATTAGTGAAATGCAAATTAATCAAACCCTATACGAAATTGGAATCATCCATAACAACCTTTATCGAATCCTACACCAACTTATCCCCAGGCTTTAAACAAAATAATCAGTTCAGACATATAAAGACACCTTCTGAAGAGTTAGTGATTAAGATCAAAAATTAATTACAGAGTCAAGTTAATTCAATTAGGAATTTGGAAAATAAATTAGGATAGATTGTTATATGCTTTAGTAGTATGCCCCATAACACCTTGCCCAGTATTACTGAAGTTAATCTAAAGAAAAAAGGGAAAGATCATGGATTGGAGAATTTGAGAAGTAACAATGATACCACCCATCCAAAATAAATATATAGGCAATTCAAGATGACTATAAACTTAGCATTACTTGGGAGGAAACCCATTTATGTTGATGTTAAGTCTGATTCTTATTATTAAAGTTCTTATTTATTTATTTTACTATTTTTTATTTCTTAATTATGAAAAATTTCATCTGTGTGATATTTATAAGTCACTAAGCATGATTATGACTAAAATAATTATATGTTATTTTTTTCAAGAATTTACATAATTTGTTAATTTTAGTTAGCATGCCACAACTTCGAGTCTTAGAGTGCTGCAACATTTGCTATTCAAGCACCGTAGCATCAAAATCAGACACCGCTGTGCTGAAGCCTTAGAAAAATTGGCATAATACAATATCACAGTGTTGTAAATTTAAGCTTCATAACTCTACCTCACACTTCACAGCATTTTAGCACTCATATGTATAGCACTGTGGCACCAAATCCTTTCTTTCAACAATGCTATGATATCTTATTCAGTGTTGTTGTATGGCACACCCACTTTCATTATAAAACATTATTGAGCATCATAGGGATACCTTCAGTATTACAATGTTAAGTTAAAACTATAACCAGTAGTTATTATGTTGTAATCTAGACTTTCCTTAGCACGGTAGTGCTCATACATGTCAAACACCTTGGTGATCCATTGGTCAAAAAGCTGGCACTTTGTTTCCCTATGATAGCACTGCAACACCACTTATCTTATCATTCCATAGCATTCTATTAGTTTAAATGTTAATCTTTTAGTGATTATCCTAACGCCACACTATTTCCTATTATAGCACCGTAGTGCTCATTGAGTTTATAAATAGGAACGGTTAGTTTCAATAGTTTCATTATGTTTTGATTCTTTTGAGTTATAATTTCATGATTTTGTCTTCTCCTACTCAAATAATTGTCAAATGATCCCAAAAACGTAAGCTAGAGAGAAGAGGGCTTTCTCTTCCTATGACATGATGAGGTTCATTTTCGTTAAAGTACAAGAATGATATGTACAGTTATTTGTGAGAAAATAGTTAATTTCTGAGCAGGGTTTTTAGATTCCTGGAAGAGTTGTAAGGTATGTTATAGTGAATAGGGATTAGGAAACATTGTGTGAAGAACCTAGTGTTTGCATTATTAACATAGTGAGGGGATATTTCACCAATGCAAAATAAGCCCATAATAGCAAGTGTTTTGTGAGAGGAATTGGGTCCCCATCGATGCCCCTACTATGAACTACATTTATAAACTTGGGGATATCAAGTTTGATGAATAATTTTCCTTTATTAATGCAACCATTAATCCTTAGGTGTTGTTGAGAATGCATTGCAGACCTAGTAGTGGGGCTGTTTGGAAAGAGAGAGAAAAAAATCTAGTAAATTTTTCTACAACCTGTTTGACCTAGTTATCTAAAGCTTGGCACTATTTTATCAAAAAAAAATTTTACCAAGTAATAATTATAGTGAGATGAATAAGGAGAGATTTATTTAAACTATGCAATTCAAGTGGATAATTTGATCAATATAGGGAAGCTGATTTTTTCCTCATTGATGTACATCAATAGGGGTTCCACTTTAGTTAGTTTAGGTCATACATCTCTTGTTTATTCTTTTTATGTAGCTTCTAGAGTGTTAGGTAAATCCAACGAGGAGCAGCTTTTCAATAATTTTTCTCTCACAAAGCAAAAAATATAGAGTTTTAAAAAGATAAAAGAAGAAAAGGTAGTTTGACCTAGTGAGCCTAGTAGGAGATGTCTCATTGGTTTGCTCATTATATGGACATGAAGGAAAAGTAATATAACTATGCTTCTCAGTTCAATGAAGCATTAGTTGAGATGTTTAGGAAGAGTCCAATTGTAGGGAAACCTCACCAGCTCCATTTTCCACTAGCCCTGCATACGTCCCATTTCTTTGGCAACCACTAGTAATAGCAGCAGTAGCAGATGATGTAGATCATGAGGAGGAGGAGGAGGAGGAGGAGCATTGGGATTGATACTCATGATTTATTTTTCTTTGTTTTATTTTTTCTTGCCTACTTGAGAGAGAGAGAGAGAGAGAGAGAGAGAGAGAGAGAGAGAGAGAGAAAGAGATATGATATGTTTATTTGTTTGTTTTGTTTTTTCCCTATTTTCATTTTCTTTGCTTAAGGAGGTCCTTATGATTTCTTTTATTGGGAAGTTCTTCCAGTACTAATGTTACTAGTACTTCTTTTGATTTGGTGGTGCATGTGTGAACATGATATTGTAATTGTGGATGGAGTAATTTCATTTTAGTGCCTTCTATACTAGTAATCAGTTTTAATGAAAAGACAAGATCATTTCCAAATTATAATATTATGTTTTATTTAGTTTTATTACTCTTGCACATTTTTTTGTTTGTTGTTTATGTTAGTAAACTTTTCTTCAATTACATTTCTCATTTTGTTTAAATATTGAAATTTCATCTAAATATTACACTTTGATAGATAATTTAACCAAAATGAAAAATAATAATTGCAAATCATTTAAATTTAAGAATAGTATAAAACTATAGATGCTTAATTGAAGGAATAAAGAACAACAATTTCTAATTTGAAAATCAACACAATCAACAAAGAAAATTTATCTAAGTTAGTACTTTAATTTTAAACTTTAATGCTACAACACTTAAGCACAAACTATTGGTACAATGATTAGATAACTAAGTTTAGAAAAAAGAGGTACTTAAATTAATTTAGAAAACTCATTATTAACTTACTTATGAAATTAATAAACTTGTACAATTCTTACATATTTCCTAATTATGGTTTCTTAAAAAGAAATTTAATCAGATATTTAATATTATTATGTTAGTACTCAGGTGCATTAAAAAGAAAATATGTGAAATGAAAGAAAATCAAAAGAAATTACTCAAACAACCCACATGCACATGCTTTTTTAGTGAGGATTTATATTTCAATACACATAAGCTTAGACTAATGCAAAAAACCCAAATCTCCCCAACTCCATCAACTAATCAAGGATTGGATCTACCCAACTTGTAAACTATTGCCTTCCACTTGCATAATTTACTCATCTTCAATGTTTGGCCTTATTATTTCCACAATTAGGTTCCCATTTGGATTACGCTTATTTGAAAGTAAATTAGCAAGTTAGTTTACTTAATAGGTATCTAGATTATTTTGAAGTGTGCTAATATATTGATCTCTCCATATTGAGGAGATATTCTAGCAACATCTCATCCTTACCTTATACCAATCATTTATCTAATTCACCATTACTTGAGAGTCTTAGTAGCCCATGAGATCTATGGTATCTATGATTGTTGCAAGTCATAAGCCAATGAGCAAGGCTTTATACGCTGCTTGATTATTCTTCTCCTTGAACACAATGCTACAAGCCTGAGTGATGATGATTCCAATTGGGTTCTTTAACACCACCACTACTCCTAGGACTTACTGACTCTATACTTCATTAGCATACAGGATCAATATTATTATTTTGCCTCTAAAGCTTCTTTCACATCTCCCTAAGTATAAAAGTAGACAAACAAGTCTACTAATGCTTTATCCTTGAGGGTTGACCTCAGCGTGTCAAAAATTTAGAACTCACTCAATTCCACCTACCACTTTAGAAATCTTTCAAAATGACCAAGCTTGGTGACAATAGCCTTGATTGGGTTATCGGTTATGACTTGAATGGAAGGAGCTCAAAAGTATGGTATAATTCATTAAGCTAATGCTGCATGATCCCATGTAAGCTTCTCTATAATTAAATATCTTTATTTTACATCCCTTACTATTTTGCTCACATAGTATATTGACCCTTGCTTCATCCCTTTATTATAAATAAGCACTGAATTAATAATCTCCTTGCCTAACCATTAATATATATATAAGTCCTTGCCTAACTAAGGAATTATAAGCAAGGTTAGTAAGGAAAGAATATGCTTGATTTATTAGAAGCTGACCTCGCCCTTCTCAACCCATATAAACTTTTAGCATTTCTAAGTACTTTAAAGAATGGCAAGCACCTCTTGCCAGTATTGAGATAAAGCACTTTAGCATAATGACTAGCTTAATGAGTAATTGCACTATTGACCTCATTTCAACTGAGATCATTCAAACCATAAATCCCTAAACACATCATCCTGTCTTCGATTTGATGACTAGTCTAAATGTTTTACGTCAAGCTAGTGAACCCCAAGATCCCTGAACTAATGTTAAATAACCTTGAATTAGCTCAAAACCCTTATCTACATTTAATGTGCCCAGTGGATTGCACTTGTCACCCAACTTCAAACCTTACATGAATAATCATCATAGAGCTCCAAACTCTAAATTCACTAACATTGGCTTCTTAAGATAGAAATTGACTCAGTTGACATAGTTAAGCTATCTCATTTAATTAAACATCTGAATTGATCTATTAAAAACTCTCTTTCTCCAAAAAAATTTCACCAAGTCAAATTAAATAAAGCTCCTCATAGATTGAACATGTTTGGTTAACTTTCCAAAGTCTAATGTTGACCTGGTTAACCTAACCTAACACTAGTCAAATTAGTCTAGATTGAGTTAACCATTACATATGGTCAATTAAATCCCTCTAATTATTCAAACACGATTCAATTGATATCCTAAACATGGCTAATGTAAGGGTGAGTCAAAACATGGTGAGTTGAATTAGTCAACTCAACTAGTTTGGTTAAACTTATGCATGAATGGCCATCTTTATATAAACATCAAATCCATTGCCTTAAACTCCACAAACTTGATTCAATAAAGCTCTAGAGATAATCCATGGTCTATCCAAGCTAGCTTGACCTCTGTTAACTAGTTAATATCTTTAGAAATACACAAATGGTTAAACTATTCAATTCTTTTGTATCTAGCCCATGCCAGTAGATTGAGCCCGCCTAAAAAAACTCTAGAATATTCCTAGAGTTCTCCTAAACTAAACCCAAGATTAGGCAATCCTAGGCCTGTCCCATATTATCTGATGGGGCTGTGGAGTGAACTTTTGAACTGTACAAAATTTTAGGCATATATCACCCATAAATAATGTTTAGGTTTTCTTTGATATAAAATGAACAAAACCCCACTTAGTATATACAAGTATACATACAGAATCAAGTAATAAAGTGATAAGAGTTGAGTGCCAAACTCATGAGGAAGTTTGCTTACTTGTAATAAATTACTATAATTTACTCTAATTTTTATAATTATCCTACTAAAATAAAGATGATAATTATGGAGATTCTATCACTGAATAAAAAAAATTGATATAATGTTCAATTAAAAAGTTTTGGATTGATTAGTGTAAATTTCATATATTTTCAAATGAAACTCATAGTTATTGATGTAATTCAGAGCATATGCATCCCTAGATCTCTATTAAGCTTATAGGGGTGAAAAGGATATATGTTAACCTCCTATAGTTATAATATCTCCTTAAGTACCTAGAACTTTTAAATCTTATGGCTAGGCATGCGAACATCCTATCACAATATTCTTGGTTATTCTTATATTCCTTCATCGAGGCTATACATCACACTATCTTTTAAATACATATATGGCCACTATATGTATTCTATTAAGAATAGAATAATATTGAAAGTATCTTCTAACATTTATAGAATAAGAGTCATCATTAGTACTTAACATGTACTTTATATCATGAATCCAAAATAAGAGAATTAGCCAAATAAAGAATAAATAACAAGAAAACTCATTTTCATTTAACTCATTGAAGAATGAAAATACAAGAGAGTGATATCACCAGAAGGGATCAAAGTATCTTCTCTACACTCCTTCTCCCTTAACTTACAGAGTTGCTTCAAGTAATACAGGCTAAATACTCCAACTAATTATATCTTACACTTTCCGAGCCTCCCTTTGATTTTACTCTAAGAGGGAACTTGACAAGTACTCTAAGAAAACTAAACTTTACACAAGTGATTAAACTCGCTTACAAATATAACATCATAATTATTTATAGGACAACATAAAAAGGGATCTGGCAGTACGATGCTTAAAAAAATGGCACTTTGGTGCACTTTAAGTGAACTAACACCTCGACATAGAAACTTTTTCACCATCATGATGCTTGCTGATATGGATTGATTACTTAGTGAACTGTCACATCTTTTCACTAATAGAACATGGCCCTTAGAAGTTATAACTACAACACTGCGATACTATTAAAATTTGAGCTCTGCAAAGCTTAAGTGAGAAAAATTGTGCCAAGGTGTATGAAATTATGGAACAACAATATTTAAAAATTGAGAATCTGGCACTACCAAGTTGACTTCTTGATACCACAGTGCTGGTAATGTTGCAGTGCTAGCTTTATTGATGCTGCAATGCTGGAAAATAGAGAACTTAGTGGTGCAATGTCTTATTTATGGTGCCTTGACAAAATTTAAGGTAGAGCTATGGTGTTATTTCATTGGATGTCAAGTGTTGTAAGATCCTTAGAATTTTTTGGCATTTTTGAGTTTTTCTTATATAAATACGGCTAAAATAACACATTTCCACTAAAAAATAAAATTTATAAAATACAACATAATTTACACTTATTAAATTCTCTGCAACTTAAACCCTTGATTGTCCTCAATCAAATAAAGAAATATTTAATTCTAATTTACAAAATAACTAAAGTAAAAAATTGATAATTTAAAATTACAAAAATATGGGATAATACATCATAGTCTAAAATTTATCCTAGTAATAATTCTAGTTTGGAATAAATACTAATAATTATCCTAACCTGACACTCTTGAATTTATATGCTACGAATATAATCATTGACTTTTGAATTCTAAATTCAATAATGCAGCATTAAAGATTAGATGTGTTTATAGTTAAAATTTAAATTTTATTAATTCACCATCATTTATATTAGTTCTCCTATCTTATCCTTTGTGAATTTAAGTATAAGATGAAGGTCAAATTCTATGCTTTTATTTAATGCCAATTTTTGAATGTACTCTTTTTTTCTTCTTCTTCTTTTCTTTTCATTTTAAAACTCTTTTCATATTTCCTTTTAAATTCAGGTTGGTATAATTTTCAATTTTAACCAACCCATATCTATTCTTTAATCTTAATTATTTATCTTTAATTTAAAAGACCAATGTATAATTGTATAGCTTATAAATTCATGTTAAGTCAATAATTTAAATGATCCAAGTCAGTTAATTATTAATTTTTCCAATCTATAAATCATTAGGAAGTGATCATTTGAACTATATTTAGGGTTTAATTATTATTCTAGTTTTATAAATCTTTTAATTACCATTTTTAATATGGTTAAATAAATAATCAAAATATAGAGATTTTAATGGAAGATAATATAAAAATGTAAGTATAACGAGAATTTAATCAAATTTAAATAAAAGCACACATGAACATTAATAAATACACATGTTTTCATATAAATTATAGAAAGGTACAAAACATGTAATATATATAAAACTAAATATAGGGTATATCATACTAGTGCTTAAAGCACCACTCTAACCATCACAATAACATAACTAAGGACACAAGTGGGTTGCCTCCCATAAGCACTAAGTTTATAGTCATCAGCTAGACTTACATACATTTATCAATTTTGCTAGGGTACATTGCTAGCATTCTTTAAATAATTTTCTCAAGGATCTTTTTTTTTCCTTTGGGTTAAATTTACTATTGATATATATGTTCTAATAGGTCTACTACTGACTAAAATTATAAACTAACTTAATTGGGTTTCAAATTTTTAATAGAAGCAACTTAAGTTTGCAATTGAGTCCCTAACGGCATCACTATATCTTCCAATGATAAATTTCTACTTTCAAATTGATTCTTTTGATTAAAACCTCAAATATATGCAGGTCTAGGATTAACAGCAGGTTACTGATGACTATTCCAATTTACTCATTAATTATTTTGACTAGAATTTCATTGATTATTACCAACAATATTATTTGACCAATTAAAATTAGGATGTTTCCTGCAACCTATATTATCTATATTTGAGTAGGGATTATTTTGTCTTCTTATCAAATTAATATTTTCAATCCTTTGCACATTACTATTTTTAATTTAATTTTGACCCGTATTATATAGGTGACTCAGTTCATAATTCTGAAATTTTTGCCTATTGTGCTCAACTTCTTAGAATTACTACAACTTATACAATCAATATTAATAATGCATCTGACTAATATACTCTTGCTACTCTCCTAGGATTTATCACTTCATCAGGACACTAAAAATTATTAGTTATAGTTTTCTCTATTAATTTATATGCTTTCTCAAATGGCTTAGACATTAATGATCTTCCAGCTACAGTATCTATGATTACTCTAAGAGATTCTACTAATCCATTATAAAATTTTTGAATAACGAACCAATAAGGTAAAGCATGATGAGGGAATTTCTTAAGTATTTTCTTAAATCTCTCCCAAATCTCATAAATTGATTCTCCTTCAAATTAAGTAAAATAAGTGATATCATTTCTAAGTTTAGCAGTCTTTGAAGGTGGGAAATACCTACTAAGAAACTTATGAGCCAACTCATTCCAAGTGGCTATAGAGCTTGGTTGTAAAGTATTCAACCATATCATAGCTTTATCTCTTACAGAAAATGGGAATAATCATAGTTTAATAATATCATCACTGACACCATTATACTTAAATATTATACAAATGTTTAAGAAATTGGCAAAGTATAAATTAGGTTCTTCAATATATAAGAGTTCCCCCAAACTGAGAATTTTGAACCATTTGAATTATGGCAGGTTTTATTTCAAAATTATTATCTTGGATTATAGGTCTATTAATACTATGATGAATTCCATCTACTAAAGATTTAGCATAATCCCAAAGAGATCTAGAATGATCTTGATTTAGTTTAGGTTCATACATTATTATAATCTTTTTAATTTTTTGAATTTTAAAAGTGTTCTTTCTATTTACAAGTCAAATAGCAAAGTTTCATTTCTATATTAATAAAGCATACAACCATGAATATGAAATAAAAAAATAAAATAAAAGATACATGTCGATCAATCTATATAATTAATTCATCACATAGTTAATTTATAAAAAGAAAAATACTTCCCCGGCAACGGTGCCAAAAACTTGATTGGGGCTATAGAGTAACTATTGAATTATATAAAAGTCTAGGGCTCTATCACCCCTAAATAAAGCTTAAGTTTTCTTCATTATAAAATTAATAAAATCCCACTTAATATATGCAAGTATACGTGTTAAATCAAGTAAAAATATGAAAGAGATGGGTGTCAAACCTACAAGAAAGTATGCTTACTTGTAACTATTGCAATCTAAGATCCCTAATTTGTGATTTTAATGATTACAAATATTATTGATTGAATTTTTATTTCTCTTAGCATATGTATTTTACATTTTTTTATGTGTACTAATAATTTGGGTACATCATACACTGCTCAAGAATGATTAAGGCGCAAGTTTGGGTAGAATAGGATATTTTTTGAAGGAGTATGTATTTTTAATTTCTCTTATTTTATATTTCTTGAGTCTTGCCATTTAAGGATGTATACTAAATTGGTGACCATGCACACACACAGAGGAGAGTGAGAAAAGTGAGTTAAAAATTTAAAGTAATCATACCGTACGATTCATATCATTCTGTAAGATCAGGTATATTAAAAATTAACTTAATTAGCAAATTTTATAATTATTTTTTGTAAACTAATTATACTATAAGATTCATTTCCATCAAAAAAACCCTACTGGAAGATGATTTAAGTAAATGTTTTAAAATTTAATTTTTGAAATAATCGTGCTATATATTTCCCATAATATTATACAATATTTAAAATCTTACTTAAATTAATCATCTTGATTAGTCAATCAAATCAAGGTCTAATAAATATAGCCTTCTTACTATACAATATAGATCATATTGTCCCACTGATAGAGATAAAATTATATCATCACGGTTATGATACTGAATGAAATCGTAATTTTTTAAACTAATCATAAATTGCGATGTTAATCATACTGAATAAACCCTTACCATTTAAACTAAACATACAATATAATGTAAATAATACTTGATGATTGATAGAGATGATGTCCAATCATCCTAGTGATCATCCTCTAAAAATAGAAGGAAATATCGTATGAACATCTGATCCTACTATACTATAAGTACACAAAAATTAAAAAGTTTTCTGAATGATTGTTTCATTGTACTGAATGAACCCCTATTTTAAACTAATCGTATTGTACTAACCTAGATCATACTGTACAAACAATGACGACTTCATTAAAAACTTAGGGTTTTTTAAGCCTTGTACTTAAGTAATTCAAACTAGTCTCTAAGAAAGACTTTTGGCTATTAAAGGAACTTTAAGGGAGAGTTATTGAGAGAGAGTTCTTGGGCTTAGAGAGGGAGAATGTGAGGTTGTGCATGAGGGAGGAGGAGTGTAAGAGTTTTTACATAGTTTCTCCAGGCAAGCTTGCACCTTGCTTCCTCCAATGGCCTTAGTGAGTTCTTAGAGTTGCTCTTGGGAGAGAAGCTTCAATGTTAAGGATAATGGGTTCTCTACCTTCATAAGGAGGGTGAAAAAAGATTGAAGATTCTCTGACATAACCAGGAGGGTGAGAATGATTTCAAAGGTTTGCTGTTATCACAAGGAGGGTCACATAGCTTTTGGTTTTCTACCACACTAGGTCTTCTGGAAGTGATTTATAAGGGCTTCTCCACCTTACTATAGGGGCTAATGGAGAGTCACTATAGTATTAGTGCAATAATGAGAGAGGACTTTGGGAAGTGGATATGGGTCAAAGTTGACCGAACCACTATAAATTTCTATGTGTTCATTCTAGTTTTTCCTTCTCTTTATTTTTTGCATTTTTAATTTCTTACAAGAATTTAAATTTCATTGCGACTTGTAGTTGAATTACTAATCTTTCTTGTTTAGATTTTATTTATGTGTGTGTGTGTGTATTTATTTATTTGTGTTATAAAACTTTGAAAAAGAAAATCAAGTTTTTAATTTGCTTTCACTTGTGTTAGTCACTTAACTAGAAATTTTTATAAATTGTGATATTAGATGAAACACACAAATTATTTTTGATATTTTTTAAAATAACAAATTCATCTCCCCTCTTAGTGTGCCTAGTGATAGTTCAACAAGGTATTACAACCTCCCCCAAACTTTCAAGTGGTATTAGAGCAGGTCTTGGAATTCATGATTTTAAAATTTCCAAGTAAATCTTATGGTGCATTTTGGTAAAAAAATACATTGGAGGGTTATTCTATTACCTGTCCACCTCTGTTTGAAAATATTCCATTTAATTTTTGAAAAATCCATATGTCTGCATTTCTACTATCTATTGATTTTAGAATTTGGCATATGCTTCAAACTTGTATTCATTTCCATCATGTATAGTTAATGGAGTCAAAATTGGGAATGGAGTATTGAAGATAAAGAGCTTGCTCAATTAAATGCAAAATGCTTGAATATTTTTTTTGTGCATTGAATCTAAAGATTACATGAGTGTGTCTATATTTACTATAGGGAAGGAGTTATGGGATAGACTGTGGATCACATATGAGGGTACTAGTAAAGTCAAATGATCTAGGTTGAATATTTTACTACATGACTATCAACTATTTCGCATGAAATCTAGTGACATAATTTTTGAAATGTATATTAAATTTACTCAGATAGTGAAATCCCTGCACGCTTTAGGAAAGAACTATCTAATTCTGAAATGTTAACAAAATTCTATGTTTTCTAATGCTTATGATGCCAAGGTCACTACAATTTTTGAATCTAAATGTATGAATGTGTATTATATTAATAACTTTCTAGGCTCACTCATTTCCTACGAGCAAGGCGTGAGTCAGAGATTTCTTAATACAGGTGACAGGAAAATGAAGAAAATTTTGTCTTTGAAAGCCAATAACTCGGACAGTGATAGCTCTATAGCTAAGGGGGATGATGGCATTGCACTGATGACTCAGTAGTTCAAAATCTTTCTAAAAGAAAGTAGAAGCGTCATCAGTAATGGAAAAAATATAAAGCTAGTAAAATATTTTAAAGCTTCATCTGAAATAATTTATTTTAAATGCAAAAAACCAGGCCACTTACGAACTAACTGCCCCAATTTGAAGACTCAACTGGTCAAGCAGAAGGGTGAAGAGAAGGCAAAGTGAAAAAGGGGAAGTAATGAACACATAAGGCCTTTTAAGCTGACTCTACCTCAGAATCATCTGAATAGGTAGTAGAGGAGGAGGTAACTAATCTTTGTCTCATGGCTATTGATACTCTTGATAAGTTAAATTAAAATGCAGTATGTCAGCTATCCTATGATGAACTTATCTAAAAAAATTCATGATTCATATAGGAAACTCATGATGATGTATGCTAGCTTTTTTTTTTTTTGAAGAAAGCATTAAGCATTAAAAATAAAGAAGACTAATTACAGTTGGCATACGTTATGCATTCCTCCTTTAACAGTTTAACCAAAGAGGAAGGAATGCATCCAAACAAAAAACTGTCATAAAAAAACTATTATCTAAAGCCAAAGTAGCACACAAATCCGTTACTTTATTACATTCTCTATTGACATGATGAAATATAACTTTGTTGAAGTCATTCAAGAAGAAGAGCTCCTTATTTGCCCAATTTTCCAATTGCCATTTTGCCTTATTCATAGAATCTTGAATGAAAGAAATAATATTTAGATTGTCACTTTCAATGATAACACCTTTGCTATCTAACATCCACCTTTGAATGAATTCCCTCATAGCTATGACCGCCTCCATCTCTAATTAGGCCACATCTCAATGAATTCTATTCTTCCCAAAAGCTGTAAGAAGTCTTCTCTTATAATCACGGAAAACTCCCCCAATACCAGCAAGATTTGTCTCCAAAACAGTGGCATCCACATCTATCTTAATCCAATCTAGCAGTGGAGGGTGCCAAGTTTTGTGAAACTCTATATGGAGATTAGCACCCCAGCTATCTAGAAGAGGACTAGATCTTATCATTGCTAAAGATATAGCATTAGCAGCAACCATTGAAGTAGGCAGAGCAACCTTTCCGTGTTTCACCAAATTGCGGTTCTTCCATGACAAATAAACAGCAGCACAATACAATTTTGCCATATTTGGATTCCAAAGAGACATCATTCTCATTCCCTCCAAACAACTATCCAATGATTGAAAAAGTGGAATGGCAAACCCCCATTCTCTAATCTTTGAAATCACATCAAAAAGAAATTTTCAATGAACCACTATATGATCATAACTTTCAACCTCTTAGCAACCTCTTGCACAAAGGTCATCAAAACAAAGCCTACGATACCTGAGAAACTGATTAGTAGGGATAGCATACTTACTTAAACACCACCAGAAAAGCTCCACCCGCAAATTGAGTTTTAGCTTCTTAAGCCATTTGAAGAATCCACTATCATCCTCTCTGCTTCTACCTTGCATAACCAAATCATAAGCCAATGCTGAAATAGTCCTACCTGAATGCTGGAACAAAGCTTCCACATGATCTTCATTCCTGATGGGATCAAGATGAATTTGCATAATCAATAAGATAAGATCGCTGTGGAAAAACTTATGCAGTTCTGGCTTATCCCAACTACCGTTACTAGAAATGAAATGTTGAAGTTGCATTCATCCAAAGCCTCACAATCAGCAAACGTAGGCCACATATTAAGACATTTATCAAGCAACCAAATGTCATTTAAAACATTAATCTTATCTCCTCTTCTCGCTTTCCATCTAACAATATTCTTCAAGTGTTTCCCACCATCAATCAAAATTTTCCAAGCAGTAGAAGCATTTTTTTACAAACACCTTTGAAGATGTTATCCCCACATTTCTCACTTAAAGTACGATGTAATAAGGAATCTGAATTTTGAACAAAATTCCATAATAGCCTTGCTCGAAGAGGTCCACCTCTAAGTAAAGTAGAGTGTAATCCCAACCCACCAGCATTCCTCGGTTTATAAACTTCCTCCTTGTTGCAAATCTGGTTTTGATGATGATAAACATGTTTATATTGTATTTTTCTTAGCTAACCAATTTTAGGTACAAAAGCTCAAGAGCAACTCAAGCCAACTCAAGATCGGGTCCAAGTGTGTCCAAATATATTATTTTCATTTTCTTGAGTCAATTGTAATGTAACTGATCCCCTAGCTAAGGAACCTTGCACACACACTCATTGGGAGAGCTTGAGTGAATTAGAATTTTTGTTCAATTTTTGTTCAGATCGTCCTGGAAGATATTCACATCATCCTGGATGATCAAGTAGAAACAGAAACCCTAATTAGGGCGACCAAGTTAAGTGTGTCTGATTAAGCAGATCATCTTGGACAATCCCGACATCATACAGGATGATATGCTCAAATTAAAAATTCTCAGCTACCAGATCAAGTTAGGCAAGTTTTTATTTTAAGATATTTGGTCTGATCATCCTGGACGATACGTGTATCATCCTTGACGATCAAGTACAATCATGCCTAAATTAGTCTGATAATTAAGGAAAGTAATTAATATTTAATTGATACAATCATATCATCCGGGACAATCACAAGATTATCCGGGACGATCAGGATCGTCTAGTGTGTTTCAGTTGTACGTCTAAAGTGGTCATTAGGATGATTTTGGCCCTTTTTGAACTAATCATCCCGGACGATATCTGTATCATCCTGGACGATCAAGTCATTTTTTAATCATCCAACACAAGTTCCTCTGGATGACCAGACGGTCTTCTGGATGAAATTCTTGGATTTACACTAATCGTCCCGGACGATCGCAGAATCATACGGGACGATCTGATCAACTTTTTCTACAGATCGCCCAGAAGAGCCAGATCGTCCAGGGTGAAACAGCTAATTTTGAACTAATCATACATGATGATATTTTGATTGTCCTGGATGATTCTTTCCGACAGTTGAGATTTAGAGCAATTTTAGAGCCCTCCTTTAAAAGATATTTTTCTTCAAACAAGAAAAATCTTTTACCACTTTCCTTTCTAGAGAAACCCTAGAGAGAGAGAGTTTAGGAGAGAGAGAGAGGATCATATGAGGGGGAGTGCGTGAGGGGTTCATGAAGGTTGCTCCAAGCAAGGATCAGAATCATCTTCTCCGCTCGCATCTTTCATCGTGTTGGTGTTGTCTGTGAGAAGATCGTCGGCAAAAAGATCCGGGTTCTCTGCCCACTTCAGGAGGAAGCGAAATGAGTTCAAGTTCTCTGCCTGCTTCAGGAGGAAGCGAAAGGAGTCTGAGGTTCTCTGCCTGCTTCAGGAGGAAGTAAAAGGAGGTTAGGTTCTCTGCCTCACAGTGTCGGTGGAAAGGAGTTTTGTACAGGCTTCTCCGCCTTGCTGTGGGAGCAAAAGGAGAGACACTTTGAGTTAGTATAATACCCAGAGGGGAGGCTCCGGGGAGTGGACATAGGTCAAGTTGACCGAGCCACTATAAAAATCTGGTGTGTTCTTTCTGATTACTTTCTGCACTTTAGTTTTTCTGTGATTATCTACTAGGGTGAAATTTGTGTTTAATCTTTTCGTTTGAGTATTTACTTGTTTCTGCTGTATATTATAGAAAAGATTTTTATTATTGCTCTTAAATTTTTAAATAACCAATTCACCCCCCCTCTTGGTTAGCCTCAGGACTAGTTCATTAGGGCTTAACATCCCTATCAAACTTTCAAGTGGTATCAGAGCGGGATTCATAAAATCCAGTTTTGAAAAACTTTTGAATTTGATCCATGGCTAACTTTGGTAATCGTAATACTGCTGAAGGTTATTCAATTATATGACCGCCATTATTTGAGAACATTCCTTTTAATTTTTGGAAAACTCGCATGTCCACTTTTCTTCAATCAATTGATTATCGTATGTGAATGCTTGTTAAGGATAGATACGAACCACCTTTTAGATTGGTTAACAATTTTAAAACTGAACTGCCCTTTACTGATTGGACTTTTGATGATCGTGATTTAGCACAATTGAATGCCAAATGCGTGAACTTTTTTTTTGTGCTTTAAAATCAGAGGATTACATGCGTGTTTCAACTTGTACGACTAGTAAAGAGATTTGGGATAGATTGTGCATCACTTACGAGGGTACAACAGAAGTCAAACAGTCTAGGTTAAATATTGTGCTTCATGATTATGAACTTTTGAGCATTAAACCTACTGAAATCATTTCTAAAATGTATACAAGATTCACTCAAATTGTCACTTCTTTGCATGCCTTAGGAAGAGAACTTACAAACTACGAAAGAGTGAACAAAATTCTTAGATGTTTACCTTCTTCATATGATGCTAAGATAACTGCAATCACTGAATTTAAAGATTTGAATACTTACTCTATTGATAGCTTATATGGATCACTCATTGCTTATGAGCAAGGGGTGAACCAAAGACAGCTTAAAGCTCACCTGAGCAAGGAGAAGGGTGAGGAGAAATATAAGTTCAGGAAGGACAAGAAGCGGATTCAGAAGGCATTCTGGGCATATTCTGCATCTGACTCTTCTGAGACTGAAGCTGAAGAGGAGGAAATAAATTTGTATCTGATGGTTGTTGATCATCCTGGTCAGTCTGACCAGGAAGAGGTATGTGAGCTTACTTACGATCAATTATTTAAAATATCTGAAAAAATTCATGCATTATATAGGAAGCTTAAGAAAACTCATGCTAGCCCGAAACTAGAATTTCTGAACTTACAAAAAAGCATGAAATTTTGATTAAAGATCATTCTACTGTTGATTGCAATCACATGTCTTTGCTTGATGAGTTTGATGAATTGAACAAAAAATATTCTGAGCTTACTACTGAGCATGATTTACTGAAAACCACGCATGTTGATTTAGAGAAAGCTTTCAAAGAATTAGAGAATCTGGCATGTGAACTGGAGAGTGGTAATGGTTCTTTGAAATTTGAAATTGCAAGCTTAAAGAAAGAAAATGAATTTTTGAAAGTTAAGATCAGTGCTTTATAGAAACATGAAACACCTCCTACGTTTGCACAATTTTATGCACCTCCACCTTTTGTAGAATCTGGTTCAAAATCATCAAAGCATGTTTCATACAAACCTAGGAAGAGGTAATATCACCCACATAAATTAGTTAACCATTTTCCTAGTGTTAGATGTTTTTCATATGGCATGCTAGGACACATCTCCCACACCTACACTGTTCACCGTAGTACACATTGGGTGTGGAGGCCCAAATTGCCTATTTCATAGCACAGCACACATGCATTGCATTCTTTTTTTCATAAGAAGGAACCCAAACCTATTTGGGTTCCTAAAACTGACGTTTGATAATTTTGTAGGTGTGCTCTCACACAAGACCTCGTGAGAGCATGTGGTACCTGGACAGTGGATGTTCTAGACACATGACATGAGATGCAAATCAGTTCATTTTGCTGGAGTCCAGGGCTGGAGGCAAGGTTATACTTGGAGATAACACCACCAAGAGGGTGGTAGGCACTAGTATAATTGGTGATTCAAAGAATTTTATGATTGACAATATTTTTCTTGTAGATGGACTAAAACACAACCTGCTGAGCATCCGTCAACTCTGTGACAAAGGATGCAGCATCAAATTCTTGCTCACTTGCCACATTTTAAGCTTAAATGACAAAATTATTTTACAGGGACAAAGGATAAATAATGTCTACAAACTGGATGTAAGTTGCATTCAAGCTAAAAATTCAATTTGCTTAAAAACTGCTGCTGATGAGTCTTGGTTGTGGCATAAGAGATTGTGTCATGCCAGTATGAAAACCCTTAGGAGAGTCACCCAAAAGGACTTAGTTAGAGGTGTACCCAAGCTCAAGTTTACTAAGGACCACCTGTGTAATGCCTGTCAGTTAGGGAAGCAAGTTCAGTCCTCCTTTCACTCTGTTAAGGATATTAGCACCTCTAGACCTTTAGAAGTCCTTCACATGGATCTCTTTGGACCAATTAGCACTGCCAGCTTAGGGGGGAGAGTCTATGGGTTTGTGATTGTAGATGACTACTCGAGGTTCACTTGGATTAAATTTTTGTCACATAAATCTAAGTCATTTGATGAATTTAAGTCCTTCTCCACTTGGATTTAGAGGAAGTTTGGTTGTGAGATCTTGACTATTCATAGTGATCATGGTGGAGAGTTTAAAAATGTGAAGTTTGAAAGTTTCTGTGAGGAGCAAGGGATTAGTCATAATTTCTCAGCTCCTAGGACCCCTCAGCAGAACGGGGTAGCTAAAAGGAAGAACAGGACCTTAGTGGAAGCCGCTAGAGTCATGCTTGCTGAGTATTCACTTCCAAAATACTTTTGGGCTAAAGCGGTGAACACTACCTGTTATGTGCTGAATAGGGTGAATGTGAGATCAAATCTGAACAAGACACCTTATGAGATTATTAAGGGTAGAACTCCAAACCTGTCCCACCTCTATGTCTTTGGCTGTAAGGTTTTCATTCTGAAAAATGAAAAATCATCCTTAGGAAAATTTGACCCCAAATCTGATGGAGTGTTCTTAGGCTATTCTAGTGTGGGGAAATCTTTTAGGGTGTTCAATAAGAGGACTTTGGTGGTGAAAGAGACAACTTATGTGGTGTTTGATGAATATGTTCCTAAGATGACTAGAGTTGAGGAAGAAGAAGAGATAGAGGAGATTACTAAAGGGGTTGGAATTGCAAATCTGGAGGAGAGGGTAGAACCTCAAACCACATTTCCTAGAGATTGGAGATATTCTTCGAGTCATCCTAAAGAACTGATCTTAAGAGACCCTTCTGAAGGTGTTAGGACTAGGCATGGACTTAGGAAGGAAGTGAACCACTCTACCTTTATCTCAATGACTGAACCCAGCAACATCAATCAAGCCCTTTCAGATGAGTTTTGGATCTTAGCTATGCAAGAAGAATTGAATCCATTTGTAAGGAATGATGTTTGGGAGCTAGTAGAAAGACCTAAAAATTAAAGTATTATGGGAACCAAGTGGGTCTTTAAGAATAAGATGAATGATTCTGGTGTGGTGGTTAGGAATAAGGCAAGATTGGTGGCTAAGGGGTATAATCAGATTGAAGGGATTGATTTTAAGGAGACCTTTGCCCTTGTAGCTAGATTGGAAGCCATTAGAGTGCTACTAGCCTTTACCTGTTATAAGGGATTTAAGCTATTTCAAATGGATGTTAAGAGTGCCTTTTTAAATGGGGTAATAAAAGAGGATATTTTTGTAGAATAACCCCCAGGTTTTGAGAGTTTCCAATATCTAAATCATGTTTATAAATTAAAAAAAGCCTTATATGGATTGAAACAAGCACCCAAAGCTTTGTATGAGAGGCTTAGCACATTCCTGTTATAAAGAGAGTTTGTTAAGGGGAGCGTAGACACCACCCTTTTTCTGAGGAGAATAGGGGATGATTTACTCATTGTCCAGATCTATGTTGATGATATAACTTTTGGATCTTCTGATAAATATTTATGTGATGAGTTTTCTAAAATAATGAGTAAAGAGTTTGAGATGAGCATGATGGGAGAGTTGTCCTACTTTTTGGGGTTTAGCATAAGGCAAATGGATGATGGAACCTTTCTCAATCAATCTAAATACACTAAGAATATTTTGAAGAAATATGAAATGGAAAAAGCTAAGCCAATCAACACTTCCATGACCTCCTCTGTTCAGTTAGATAAGGATTCAAGTGGAAAATCTGTTGATCAGAAGAAGTATAGAGGAACAATTGGATCACTACTTTACCTGACTGCTAGCCGACCTTATATCATATTTAGTGTTAATCTGTGTGCTAGGTTTTAGGCTGATCCTAAAGAGTCCCACCTGACTATTGTTAAGAGAATTCTTAGATATATTTTAGGAACCCCAAACCTAGGAATCTGGTACCCTAGGAATAGCACCTCTTTTGAGATTATTGGATATTCTTATTCTGACTTTGCAGGGTGTAGGGTGGATAGAAAAAGTACTTATAGAACTTATCAATTCATAGGATAATCTTTAGTCTCCTGGTCCAGTAGAAAACAGAACTCAGTTGCACTTTCCACTGTTGAAGCTGAGTACATTGCCTTAGGGAGTTGTGTGGCCCAAGTTCTTTTATTGAAGCAACAAGTCTTGAATTTAAGATTACCTGTGGGCACAATTTCTGTTCTGTGTGATAATACTAGTGCCATCTGCATCTCTAAGAATCCAATCCAACATTCTAGAACCAAACACATTGATATAAGGCATCACTTCATTAGGGACCATGTTACAAAAGGGGACATTGAGCTACATCATGTAGCAACTAAAAATTTGCTCGCTGATATATTTATTAAACCACTGGCCTTTTACTCATTCAGCATTTTTAGGACCAGATTAGGTGTGATTGATATAAATGCATGATTTTGATGACTTCTAATTTCTAATGTGTCTATTTTTTATTCTGTTTCTGTTAGTTAGTTGTTTAATTTGATTATCTATTTTCTATTAATATTTATTTGTCTGCTATTTTTCATTTTAGTCGTGTTAGTTTGATTTGAGTATTTATTTTAATGTGATTTTCTATCTATTTTTATTTAATGGTTCATCTCTTTTATTTACTATTTTATGCTTTTCAAAATCTGATCACTGCTCGCTACTTCTGATAAACTAGATTTCTGACTGAGAGTTTTACCTTATTTTTATTTGGAAGCTGGTAAGCAGTGATTGATTCCACTGGATCGGTTAAAGGGAAGAAACATTGATGATTGTTTCTCTTCCTCTAACTCCTTTACTTGTGTATTATTTCTTTTGGATAAAAAATCTTCTTCAAAATTAAAATATTAGTTTTTGAAATAGAGATTTATTTTATCTTACTACAGTAATCTACCTCATATGAATAGTATTTTCAAAGTCTTGAGTCATTATTATGATTTTCTAAACCAAGTGATTACACTTATCATATGACGTATGATTTTTGTTTTGTGAATTACTCTTCCTTACTGTGGAGAGCGTCTCCTACGTCTGGAAGGTAATTTTACAACTGAGATCCTTTAACAATATTAAGAGGAAGAAAGCTTACAAAAGATGCGCAGTGCGCCAAACAAATAAAAAAAGAGGCACAAAATGAGCCTAAAGCTGAAAAGATACAAAGTGTCGCCAAACTAAAAGATACACAAAGTGTATCAAAAATTAAAAGATGCACAAAGTGCCAAACTAATTAAAAAAGTGGCACAAAATGAGCCCAACTAAGCTTTCTTCCCTTTCAGATCGTTAATTGTCTTAGAAAAATCTGTGCGCCACTTAATACTTTCAAAAGCTTGTGTTTGAAAATCCTGATTTTTGGTTTATTATTTCAGATATTTTTCTGGTACGAGGCTTGAAAGGATCTCTTTTCAAATCTAATTTCTTTTCTTCTGAATTGGATTTTTTGTTTTGAAAGGGATTTGCATCGATAAGGTGCCTGAGGTTGGAGTTATGAAAGTTGATTTTTCTAAATTTTTTGGATATCAACGCTGTCAATCATCTTCTTATTGGTTTTTGGATTAAAAATTAAGGAAAAATTCTGATTTACTGGAGTAGATTGATAAAAAAAATAGTTGTTTTTTATGTTCTCATTTTGCATTTTATTGACTTTGGTTTTATTTTCATTTTACTGTTTGTGTCTTTGGGATCTTGGTCGTTCATCTCCATCCTTCATCTTTTTCCTATTTTCTTCACATCGAAAGTCGATGTAATATGTTGTTTCTACTTTTCTGTTTGCCCTCCTCCTTTTTGTGATGTCAAAAGGGGGAGTCAGTTGTAGTAGTTTTTGTTCTTGATTTCAGTTGTAGTAGCTTTTGCTCTTGCCTTGTGTTAGTTACATCATATATAGTTGTGTTTCCTGTACTATTTTGGTTATTCAATGAAATTTGAAAAAATTTATTTTTCGATCTCCTAGTTCTTTTATTTTTTAAACTACTGCACATATGTTTGCAATCATCAAAAAAGGGGAGATTGTTGCAAATCTGGTTTTGATGATGACAAACATGTTTATATTGTATTTTTCTTGGCTAACCCATTTCAGGTACAAAAGATCAAGAGCAACTCAAGCCAACTCAAGATCGGGTCAAAGTGTGTCCAAATGTATTATTTTTCTTTTCTTGAGTCAATTGTAATGTAACTGATCTCCTAGCTAAGGAACCTTGCACACACACTCAGGGGGAGAGCTTGAGTGAATTAGAATTTCTATTCAATTTTTGTTCAGATCGTCCTGGATGATCAAGTAGAAATAGAAACCCTAATTAGGCCGACCAAGTTAAGTGTGTCTAATTAAGTAGATCATCCTGGATGATCCCGACATCATACTGGATGAAATGCTCAAATCACAAATTCTCAGCCGCCAAATCAAAATAGGCAAGTTTTTATTTTAAGATATTTGGTCTGATCATCCTGGATGATACGTGTATCGTCCTGGACGATCCAGTATAATTATGCCTAAATTAGTCTGATAATTAAGGAAAGTAATTAATATTTAATTGATACGATCATATCGTCCTATACGATCATATCGTCCGGGACGATCAGGATCGTCTAGTGTGTTTCAGCTGTACGTCCAGAGCGGTCATCAGGATGATTTTTGCCCTTTTTGAACTAATCATCCCAGATGATATCCGTCTCGTCCTGGATGATAAAGTCATTTTTGGTTCGTCCAACACAAGTTCCTCTGGACGACCAGAGCGGTCTTCTGGACAAAATTCCTGGATTTACACTAATCGTCCCGGACGATCGCAGAATTGTACGGGACGATCTGATCAACTTTTTCTACTGATCGTCCAGAAGAGCCAGATAGTCCAGGGTGAAACAACTAATTTTGAACTAATCATACAGGATGATATTTAGATCATCCTGGATGATTCTTGCCGACCAGTTGAGATTTAGGGCAATTTTAGAGCCCTCCTTTAAAAGATATTTTTCTTCGAACAAGAAAAATCTTTTACTATTTTCCTTTTCAGGGAAACCCTAGAGAGAGAGAGAGTTTGGGAGAGAGAGAGAGAGGATCTTGTGAGGGAGATTTCGTGAGGGGTTCACGAAGGTTGCCCCAAGCAAGGATCAGAATCGTCTTCTCCGCTCGTCATCTTTCGTCGTGTTGGTGTTCTTTGTGAGAGGATCGTCGGCAAGAAGATCTGGGTTCTCTGCCCGGTTCAGGAGGAAGTGAATCGAGTTCAGGTTCTCTGCCTGCATCTGGAGGAAGCAAAAGGAGTCTAAGGTTCTCTGTCTGCTTTAGGAGGAAGCAAAAGGAGGTTAGGTTCTCTGCCTCACTGTGTCGGTGGAAAGGAGTTTTGTACAGGCTTCTTCGCCTTGCTGTGGGAGCAAAAGGAGAGACACTTTGAGTTCGTGCAATACCCGGAGGGGAGGTTCCGGGGAGTGGACGTAGGTCAAGTTGACCGAACCACTATAAAAATCTGGTGTGTTGTTTCTGATTACTTTCTACACTTTAGTTTTTCTGTGATTACAGCACTCTTCTAGGTACCAAAGAATGTGTAATTAAGAAGTTTGGCGTAGTTAGTAAAGAAGACTTGAGAAGAGTAATCCTGCCACCCAAAGATAATGTCTTCTTACCCCAAACATTTAGCCTTTCCACCACATGAGTTAGCAAATCTTGATAATCATTCATTCTCAATCTTCTCAAAGCAATTTTTATTCCCAAGTATTGCATTTCCTAGACCATCTTCAAACCAAGTATTCTAGCAATTCTATTTCTTAGGGAGCCTTTAACAGCCTTACCAAACATGACTTGCGATTTATTTATGTTGATTATTTGGCCTGTCCACCTACAGAAATCTGCCACAATAGTCTTCAGCAATCGTGCCATAGAAGTTATTGCTTGAGAGAAAATAATTACATCATCTGCACACAGGAGGTGTGTAATCTTCGGACATCTAGGAGATAATTGAATGCCTAACTCCCGACCTTTTGCTCAATAGAGTTGGAAAGAAGTTGAGAGCACATAATGAACAAATAAGGTGAAAGTGGACATTACTACCGAAATCCACTATGAGCATTAATCCATCTTGAATTCTTCCCATTCAAGATAACCAAAAACCTTGCATTTACCACACACTCCATAATGAGATCGGAAAACATGGAGGGGAAGCCATACCATTTAAGAATTTGTTGCAGAGTCGGCCACCCCATGCTATCGTATGCCAGCTCCATATCCAGTTTTACAGCCATCATACCTTTCTTACTTTTGGAGAGCCTAAACTTGTTAAAAATCTCCTGAGCTAATAAACAATGTTCTGACATTGATCTCCCTGGGATAAAAGCCACTTTCTCATCAAAAATCATCTTGGACATACACCTTTTCAATCTATTAACCAGCATAGTAGCAATAATTTTATAAGTTGTTTGACAAAGGCTAATAGGCCTATAATTAGACGGTGTGATAGGATTTTTCACTTTAGGGATTAATACAATGAAAGTATCTTTCCAATCCTTATGCATAATAACAGATTTAAAAAAACTGTTGACAGCATTCCAAGTAGTCTCCTTAATAATTTTCCAATAAAATTTAAAGAAGGAGGAGGTTACCCCATCCGAACCAGGAGATTTATTGTTACCTTGTTGGAAAATCGAATCCATACATTCCTCCATGGTAAAATCAGCACTCAACATATTAACATCTGAATATACTAACCGCTGATTCTCAGATATCAAAGGCCAATCGAAAATAATGCAATCTCTAGACTTCCACTTATTCATAAAGAAATTAAGGAATACCTCCTCAATCTGATCATCCTCCTCCAACATGTTATTATTGTTATCTTTGATTTGTCTAATCCAATTCCCATTTCTTCTTGCTGATGCATAGTTATGGAAAAAATTAGAAATAGTGTCTCCTTCCTCATCCCATCTAACTTTAGCCCTTTGGTTCCACCAAGTGGATAGCCTCCTTAAAGTGACATTAGGTTCATGCACCTTGCTTCTAAGTACAAAGAGATCTTCCTCAGACAAACCACCATCAGATGACTCCTGCATTTGTAATTCCATAATTTCCCTCTTCAAGTCTTCCTTTGCCTTGCATAAATCTTTGCATTTGTTCTTATTCCAAAAATGTAATGCCCTTAAAGTTCTTCGTAGATTTCTATGAAGCACATCCCCCACATTGCCATAGTCAGACTTCTTCCAAGATTCAAGTACAATATGCCAAGCAGCAGGGTAAGATCTCAAACTATCTTCAAATCTGATGTTCTTGAGTTTATTTGACTGACTTGCTTCCAACTTAAAGATAATGGGACTATGATCAGAAGCCACCCTAGCAAGATGCCTAACTTTTGTAGAAGGAACCAATTGTAAGGAAACAGAGTTCAACAAGCATCTATCAAGCCTCTCCCAAATCCTAGAAGCAACATCTTTGTTGTTGCACCAAGTATAACTTGGTCCAACAAATCCTACATCATGAAAATCATTGTTAGTCATAAAATCTCTCATCTCTCTAGGCCCCCTAGAGAAAAGAAATCTCTTCCCACCTTTCTTTTCCTCCTTACACAAGATGCAATTAAAATCCCCCCCCCCCCCCCCCCCCACCACAATGGAAGGAACATCAACCATCAAGCACTTCTCAAGCCTATCCCACAACCTTCTTCTGTCAAGATAACACTTATTCCCATAAACAGTAGCAACCCTCCAAGACCCCATAAAAGGAGTGGAGAGTACACTGAACACCATCTGGGAGGAGTGCTCAATAACCACAAAGGACACCACATTCATATTCCAAACAACCAAAATCCCACCAGCAGTACCATCAGCAGGATGGTGGAAAAAATCCCAGTCACTTCCAATGAAGCAATCAACATCCTTTCTATCAATGCTCATTAACTTAGTCTCACATAGCCCAATAAAAAAAGATCATGATCCCTCACAATCTCCCTAAGATACAAAGAGGCCTCCTTCTTCCTAGCCCCCCTACAATTCCAAAAATAAGGGAAGACATTAATTATTCAAAGGGGAACCGTCCCCGCCTAAAACATTCCCCTTACCATCTCGCCTCTTCTTTCTATGCTCAGGCTCCACAGGGCCTAAAGACCTTAGCTCCTTAGCCAATTTGACCTTGATAGAGCTACCCTTGGAGAATCAACAAACACCCTTCTCTCTGGACTAGAGTCAGCAGATTTCAAAGCAGCCGGGATCTCCACCTGTACAGGAACTTCAATTTCCCCCTCCTCAATCTCACAATTCAATGCATCAAATTTGTTAGATACAGCAATAACCTTCTCCTGAGCACAAACTAATTCTCCCATAACACAGCTTGCATCTTTGACCAGCATCTTTTTCCCTACATCCAACTTCTCCAGTCCAACATTTGTGCCCTGAACTTTTTTCTACACACCATCTCATATGACCATGAGATTCTTGTCAGTCATTCTCTGATTCCTGCCTTCACCATCATACCTCCCATTTCTAAACAATCTATTCTTAAACTTAACTTGAATCCAAGGCCCATATTCTTCATTAAGAAAAGGAGGTTTGGATACAGTAGCTGCCATAACATCACCTGCCATATCAGCCTTCTCCACATTGTTAACCGCCTTAGCAGGAACCCCATAGTCATGAGCTGTCAATACATGAGTATTGGTTGGACATTTAGTTTTCAAATGACCAATTTTACCACAAAGATAACAAAGGGATGAGATCTTCTCATACTCGACTTTTTGGAAGGATCTATCGTGGATTCCTTCAATCCAAACACCTTTAGGTAGCTGTTTGTCCAACTCGATTCGAACACAGACACACGCATATTCCCTCTTGCCCCATCTAAATGAATTTCCATCTATATACAATGGCAATCCAATCATAGATGCAATTCTAGAAATATTTTGTTCATCCCAACAATGCAATGGTAAGCAAGGCATACAAATCCATACTGGAGCAGTAAGACCTTTTAGTGACTCAGGGGAGAACAAAGATGACCATTTGTCCATGCCAATGATGTGATCTCCAATAAACCAAGGACCACCATTAAAGACTTCCTCGAATGCTTCAGAATTCTTGAATGAGAAAAGAATCCAGTTCAGTCCCAAAGTTGTTAAGTGGAAATTACCATACTTAGTCCATTATCTCCGTAGCTCCCTACTACATACTGAAAATGGAATGTTATGTCCAAGAACCTTAATCACAAGCTAGTTCTTAAGAACCTGGGAATTAGATTTTTCCATATCTGAATTTAAAATGACTGCTACTCCATCTTTAGTCAACTGTGTTGAATTCACATCATAATTTAACTTAATATGTTGAGTTTTTCTCCAAGCATTCAAGAAATTATCTTTTGGTCCTCCAACTACAGCATTCTCAATTAGGTCACAACAACTTTTTAAATCAAATTCCGAGGTAATGTGTGGATTACACAATAAACTATCAATATTCCCTACAGAATTCTCTAACCCATTAACATCAGCAGTTGAATCAATATTATCACACTGAGGCCGCTTCTCATCAGAATATTGAAGATCAATGTTAACCTCATCTGAGACATTCACATTTATCCCTAACCGGAGGCAAGGGATTGCATTTGAACATCCAAATTTGTTTACATAAATCTTCATTTCTGAAGATGAAGCTTCACAATCGTAAAGGGGTAATTCAATGCAAGACTTAAAATTCTGAGGAGTAAAACACACAGGTGCATCCATAATACCTTTTCCCTTACCTTCTACACAATCTAACTTCTTCATGGGAGAAGAATCACATGGTTCTTTAATAACTAAAGGATGAGAGGTTACTCGCAAACCTGTAACATTTGAACCTAACAATGGATTAGCACATCATCGATGTCCATCTTCCCAAAGACATCCAATCATTCCAGCAGAATGACGATTGGCAACTAGAAGAGCTACATAGGTGGTCGGCGGCTGTCAACCGCCATGGCCGGTGAAGCGCCGATGAAGGCGGTCGAGAACCGGGAAATGGAAAATTTGAAAATTCGGTTATTTTCTCTCTCTAACGAAAAACCTGGATTTATTTTCTCTCTAATGATGTATGCTAGCCTGAACACTAATTTTTTAACTTTATAAAAAGAGCATGATAGCTTAAGAATTAAATATTCTCCTCTAGATAAAAATCATAGGTCTTTACTTGATGAGTTTAATGCATTAAATAAGAAGTATATTGACCTAAATAATGCACATGAATCCTTGAAATCAAAGCATCTTGAGCTAGAAGATTCATATAAATAGTTAGAAGAATTTGTAATTAAACTAGATCATAATAAACATGATTGAAATTGGAACTACAAGCTTTAAAAGTGCAAATAAGTTCCAAAAAGCAAAAGTTTATGCACTTTAACATAATAAACCACCACTTACATTGACACAATGGTATAACCCTACATCACTGCATAGATCAAATAACCCTAGGAAGTGGCACAACCCCTAATATAAAATAGTAAATATGTTCCCTAGGTATCATTCTTGAGGCATGATAGGTCATAGAGCCTGCACTTGCATAATACACCATAGGACATATTTAGTATGGAGGCTTAAATCACTTACACCATAGCATAGCATGCATTTAAGTCATTCATCAAAATATAAGGTTAACCCCAAACTCACTTCTGTTCCCAAATCTAACAATTGATTGACTTTATAAGAGTGCTCTCACAAAAGGCCTAGTAAGCACATGTAGTACCTGAATAATGGATGCTCAAAGCACATGTCTAGCAATGTTCAGTAGTTCATCATGTTGGAGGCCAAGTTAGGAGGCAAGGTCACACTGGGAGGTAACACCACCAAGAAAGTGGTGGGGGGATCAGGTATAATTAAAAACTCAAAGAATTTTATCTTCAAAAAATATTTTACTTGTGGATGGTTCAAAGCATAACCTACTTAGCATTATTCGATTGTGTGATAAATGGTTTGATATTTAATTTTTATCCATAAAGTGCTTGATTAGTTTGAATGGAAAATTTGTTCTATGAGGAATCATTTGAAGAATTTTAAACATTCTCCACCTGGATACATAGGAAATTATGATGTGAGATCTTGACTATTCATAGTGATCATGGTGGAGAGTTTAAAAATGATAAGTTTGAATCCTTTTATCAAGAGGAAGAGATAGAGCACAACTTTTCTGCCCCTAGAAACCCCTCAGTATAATGGAATAGTTAAAAGGAAGAATAATACTGTAATACAAGCTACTAGTGCCATGTTAGCTTAATATTCTCTCCCTAGATACTTTTAGCCAAAAGTAGTAAATACTCCTTGTTATGTGTTAAATAGGGTTAATGTTATATCCAACTTAAATTAGACAACCTACGAGTTCCTTAAGGGTAGAACACCCAACATTTCTCACTTGCATGTCTTTCATTGTAAATGCTTTATCTTGATTAATGGCAAATCACCTCTAAAAAAATTTGATCCCAAATCTGATGAATGAGTCTTCTTAAGATATTCATTTGTAAGTAAAGCCTATATGATCTTTAATTAAAAGACTTTAATAGTAGAAGAGTCTACTCATGTCATATTTAATGAATCAGAAAAATCCTTTAAGCCTAACTTATAAGAAGAGGAAGAAGTAAAGGTCACCCAAGGGGTAAAATCCATTGACCTAAGAAATAGAGTAGAACCTTAGGAGCCTTTGCATAGAGATTGGAGATACTCATCTAGTCCCCCTAGAAAACTCATCTTAGGAGATCCTTTTATAGGTGTTAGAACTAGGCATGAACTTAGAAAGGAGGTTAGGCATTCTACATTCATCTCTATAGTATAACCTATCAACATAGATGAAGCCCTAGCCGATGAATTTTGAATCCTAGTTATGTAAGAAGAATTGAATCAATTTATTAGGAATGATGTATAGGAACTAGTTAGAAGACCTATGGACTAGAGTATTATAGAAACTAAGTGGGCTTTCAAGAATAAAATGTATGACTCTAGTATAGTGATTAGGAATAAGGCTATATTAGTAGCTAAGGGTATAATCAGATTAAAGGAATTCCTTTTAAGGAGACATTTTCCTCTTGTTGGCATCATTTTTGTATAAGGTCAGTAGGACCAATCAAGACCTTAGGATCTTTCCAATCCTTAGGATCAATCCTGACTCTATGATCAATCTGATCCTAGATCAATCCAGTTTCAAATCAATCCTGATCTCAGATCAATCTAATTTCTAGACTATTCTAGATCCTAGGATCTTTCTTAGATTTTAGATCTTAGTATCATTCTAAACCTTAGGATCCTCCTAGAACCTAGATCATAGGATTCTTCTAGATCCTAAGACTCTTCTAGACCCTGAACCCTAGGACCTATTCTAGATCCTAGGATTCTGCCAGACTTTAGATCATATTGATCTCATTAGACCCTAAGATTTACTCTAGACCCTAGGATTCTTCTAGATCCATTTAAAATCTTAGGATTATTCTAGCCCTTAGGATTCTTCATAGACTATATATCCTAGATCTACCTAGACCTCAGATCTATCTAGACCCTAGGATCTTCTTAGAATCTAGACCTTAGGATCTACTCTAGATCCTAAAATTCTTCTAGATCCATTTAAAATCTTCGGATTATTCTAGCCCCTAGGATTCTTCATAGACTATATATCCTAGATCTACCTAGACCTCAAATCTATCTAGACCCTAGGATCTTCTTAGAATCCAGACTTTAGGATCTACTCTAGATCCTAAGATTCTTCTAGATCCCAGACCTTAGGGTTTCTTAGACTCTAGGATCTTCCTAGATTTCAGTCCCTAGGATCTACTCTGGACCCTAGGATTTCCCCTAGATCAATTTTGGTCTTAGAATTCTCCTAGACCTTAGATCTATCCAGACCTCAAATCTATTCAAACTCCAGACCAACTCAGACTTTAAATCAATCTATTCAAGACTCAAATAATTTCAAATCCCTGACCAATCCTGACCTTTAAACAACCCAGATTTAGTTGCTCCAGCCTCTGACCTGACTTTAATCCTATCTAATCATCTACAATCACCCAAATGATTGTAAATGATTTAAATAGTTTAAATCCTATCATTCAAGCTCAAAATCTAATTCAAAACTAGATTTCCAGACTCAATTCCAAGGCTAAGGGTCTAAGTCCTAAAAGTCTTTTCCAGTGAATCTTTGAATATTTCAAAACCCTATCAAATGACCTCTGATTCAAGGTCTATCCATTCTACACTGATATGATATGTCTCTAGAGGCAACCCTCCAAATTTGAGCTCATTCTGAGGTCTCTAACCCCAGAAACTGAACTGAAATCCAAAGGCTGTAAAACCTTCAAATATTTACAGTCTATGCCATTGGACCTGCCATCCAGTGGATCCTGACCTTGGAGCCTTCTCCAAAGCCTCCAATTACCTCCACACCCTTGATTATGACCCATTGAGCATTAAATTGTATTTTTTTGGACTCAATTTGACCCCCAGTTGACCAGGGGTCAAAATGACCAAAATACCCTTATGGGGTATGAATAGTCACTTTGGTCAAATGAGCTCCAAATTAAATGCAATCACCTCCAGCTAGTTTTAAATATCAAACCAAACATGTTAGACCCAAATCCAGCCCCTGGGTCAATCTGGTTGACCAAGTCAACCAGGTTGACCAAATAGGCCCTTTAGGGTCTAAACAGGTCATTTTGACCAAATGACCTCCTTAGACTTTGGGACCACCACCATTGGTCTCCAAATATCAATTCAAATCTATTAAGCCCATTTCCAGACCCTGGACCCACCTGGTTGACCAAGTCAACCAGGGTTGACCTAAAAGGCCCATTAAGGGCCCAAATAGGTCAATTTGACCAAACAACCTCCCCAGACTTTGAGACCACCACCAGTGGACTCAGAATGTCATTCTGAACTGGTTGGACCCAATTCCTGACCCTGGGTCAACCTGGTTGACCAAGTCAACCTAGTTGACCCATTAGGCCCATTAAGGGTCTAAATAGGTCATTTGATCTGGATGACCCATTTAAACCTCGAAACTACTTCCATCAGACCCCATTCATCATTTCAAACCTGTTGAGCTTAACCCCTGGCCATGGGTCAACTTGTTTGACTAAGTCAACTTAGGTTGACCAGTTCAACCCTTAAGCCCTTGTAATTTAAATCAAACTTCAAGTATACTCAAGACTCAATCAAACTCCCCTGGTCATACCCTTCAATAATTCAGATTTAATTGGACCTTTGACCCAGTCAACAGTTGTCTTGGTCAACTGAGTCCAAGTTCAATCAAATTTGACCCATTTGGGTCAAATTCCTTTAAGCATTCATTTGAAGCCTTTCAAATATTCAAATCTACGTCAATCAATGCCTTGAATAATTTTAAACTCACCTCAAATCAAATCACATTGAATTTGACTTGGTCAACTCAATAAAACCAAGTCAACATACCTTAAACCCTCACATTTTCATTCAAGCTTAAACTCCCTAGCCTCAAGGCCAACCTAAACCAATTAATACTCACACTTGGCTGCCACCTCAGCCTTTGGGGACCATTGACTGGGCAAACCAGTCAATAACTGGTCAAATGACCATTAAATGGTCAAAATCCCCATCTTAATTCCTTTTTACTTTAATTCAAATTCCTCTAACTTCTTAGACCCTTTCTAGAGGCTTCCTAAGTCATTTCCTAGCCCTTAGATTAGGATCAAAGGGCTGCTATCACTTCCACAGGCTCATATGGGACAAAAGGGGTCTTTACACATCATCAGTCCTTGTGTCCTTGATATCCCCTGCTCCCAACAACCCCCAGGATAGATGGCAACCATCCAAGAGTTCACTCAATCAATCCTAGCCGTCCCTTTGAACCCTAGGGTTTTGAATAGGGCAAAACACCCTATTGAGCTCTCATTCTAACCCTCTATTTCTCTCACTACCTTAAACCATTCCAGACAAGCTCTTTGTTTGTTTGAGCTCCTAGCACCCTCTCCTATATCTTCCAACCAAAATCCAGCCGGTAAAAGCTCGTCGGTGATCATACTCCGGCAAGCCAAAGCTATTTTCCATCTAGGGGCTACACCGTCAAATCCAAAGCTCGTCTGACCGAGGGTTCACGAGAGAAAAGTTGAGTGGACAGTCCACAATCTCAGAGAAAAAAGAATTATCAAAATCTATCGATTGGATCAAGGTAAAATTGCAACCCTAGTATAAAACACTTAGTTTAAATTAGCTTTTTAAAAAGCACTTTTTAGGCAAAACAAACACGTCCACATTTCTTCTGTTCAGTTAAGCAAAACATGTTTAAAATTTCATTAAATTCTATCGCGTGGTTTGGGAGAACGAGCCAGTTTTCTATCTTAGGGCTCGGGCTACACAGTTTTACAACTGCATTAAATCGTGACCGTTGATCGTATGATCAACGGTTACGATTTAGCCTTCCCACGGGTTAGCTTAAACCACGGAGTTGATCCCGTGTTCGAGAGGTTGGTCCGGCTCCATCTCAGCCGTCGGTCTGATCCCGCGCTCGATCTAACGGCGCTCGCCTTCCGCTGATGCGGATTATGAAAACCGCGTGGAACCGCCGCAAAACCAATCATTTCCAAAGATTGATAAGCGCATGCGCGGATTGGCATGGCCAATCCTGACTTGCCACGTGGCCTTGACTGCCAGTTTTTTTTATTTTTTTTATTTTATTTTAAATTAATTTAAACTTATTTTAAAATACAGAAAACTCAAAAATTTATCAAAATTTAATTTTAAATAATAATAAAATATTATTATATATTAAAATTTCTATAAAATTAAATACTTTAATTAAATATATTTTAAATTATTTTAAATATTAGACTTTAATTATTTTAAAATTAAAATTTTAATTAAATAAAGATTAAATCACTTTATAATATCTAAAATTTTATTTTTAAAATTGATTTCAAATTATTAAATGATTAAAAATAAAAAAATTTACTCTAGATGTTTATTTCTAAATTAAAATTAATTTTTTGATGTATATTATAAATACATATATACATATAGTTTCTTTTAAAGTAAATACTTAAACATATAATTAATATTTATTTAAATTCATTTTTCTTTAATGTTTATGTTGAATAACTTTAAAATTGCAGAAACATTTTAAAACTTAATTTGATTTGACTAAAATTATTTTGATTATTAATTAATTTTAAGTTAATTTAAAACTCATTTAATCATTAAAAAAAAGAAACTACAAAAATTCATTAAAAATTAAATTTAACTCATAAAAATTAATATAATACTTTAAAATTTTTAGGAAATTAAATAATTTAAATTGGAATTAATTTCAGAAATTAAAATCTTAATTTATATTGATTAATTTTAATTATCTAATTATTTTAATATCTTATCAATATTTAATTAAATATTAATTTAAATATTTTCAAAATAAAAAAATTATTATTTTCAAATCATTTTAAATAAGTCAGAGGATCTCTCAACTCCTTAAAATTTACTTTGATAATATTTTAAATTTTTTTATTTTCAAATATATATAGGTTTTTATATGAATATGTATATTTTAAAATCTATTTTAAAATTGTATATATATGTTAAATCTTTAAGTCTTGAGAGATCCGTTTTGAAATTTTAAACTTAAATTGAGCTTAATTGAATAGGAATTGTGAGGAGTGGTGATTAATCAATGAACAAATATTTTAATATTTGTTCATTGGTTGATATCCTAATTAATTTAATTTCTTTTAATTTCATGTTTAGGATGCACACACCACATAGGTTTAGGGCTCTCCTAGATCTAGGATTGATTGTTTGATATGTGTATTTGCATGTATTTGTTTAAGGGTTAGTTGAAACCTTGATTCAAACCCATTTAAATTTAGTGACGTCATTAAGGACAATAATTAAGGATCTTAATTAGAAAACTTAGAAAATTCCAATAATTAGGATGCACATCCTATTGACTCGAAACTCAAACCATTTGAACTTAGTGACATGCTCAGCCCATAGAAAATTCCTCACTGAATTTTGAAGTCATTAAGCCCCTTAATTAATTTAATCAACTTAAACCCTTAATTAAGCCATTTAAACTTCTAGAAATTATAATAAATCAAATTTAAATCCAAAAATTACAAATAATACTTCAAACTGACCAGACTTAAACCCTTAATCAATGAAAAATAAAAGCCCCTTGACTGGACTTCCAAATTAAGTTTAATTTAAGTTAACTCAAATGTTTATCATTAAAAATGTTTTACAAGTAGGTAGTTTGAAACACAACTTGATTAGTATTAGTTAATTGTGGTATAAAGGTTTTGATATTAAATTTTTGTCTACTAAGTGTTTGATTTTCTTAAATGGAAATATTATTTTAAAAAGAAAAATAATAAATAATGTTTACATGCTTGACTTAAATTATGTTGATTATTCAAATTCCTTATGTTTAAAAATTATTGTTGATGAATCCTTAATACGGCATAGGCGACTATGTCATGCATGTAGGAAAACCCTTAGGAAGATCACCAGGAAAGACCTGATTAGAGGCATACCCAAGATAGATTTCTCTAAGGACCACCTTTGTGTTGTGTGTTGTGAGTGAATTAAGAAATAATTCAAATCATCATTTCATTCCATTAAGGACATCATCACCTCTAGGCCACTAGAAATCTTATATATAGACTTGTTTGGGCCTCTTTGTACAACCATCCTAGGAGGGAAAACATATGGATATATAATTAGTAATTATTTATCTAAATTCACCTAGGTTAGATTCCTATCTCATAAAGTTAATCATATGATGAATTTAGAACATTCTCCACTTGGATTCAGAGAAAATAAGGATTTGAGATATCTACTATTCATATTGATCATGGTGGAGAATTTAAAAATAATAAGTTTGAATCATATTATAAGGAGCTAGGTATAGAACATAATTTATTTACCCATAGGGCCCCTCAGTAGAATAGAATAGGTGAAAGAAAAAATAGTGCCTTAGGAGAAGCTGCTAGGGTTATGTTAGCTAAATATTCTCTCCATGGGTATTTTTGGGGAGAAGTATTGAATAGTGCTTGTCATATTTTGAATATGGTTAATGTTAGATCAAAACTCAATAAAACATTATATAAGCTTATTTAAGGGAAGGACACCCAATCTTTCAGATCTTCATGTCTTTGGGTGTAACTGTTTCATTCTTATAAATATAAGATCTTCTCTAAATAAATTTGATCCTAAGCATAATAAAGGAGTTTTCTTAAGTTTTTCCTCTGTAGGTAAAGCCTATAGGATCTTTAATAAGAAGATCTTATTTGTAAAGGATTCAATTCATGTGATATTTATGAATCTGATATATCTTGGGAGCCTAGGTCAGAAGAAGAAGAAGAGAGGTAGAGGTTACCCATGGAGTAGAATCCATTGATCTAGGAAATAGAGAAGAAACTCAGTAGTCATTGCCTAGAAAATGAATATATTCATCTAGTCATCCTAGAGAACACATCTTAGGATATCCATTTATAGAAGGTAGAACTAGGTATGGACTTAGGAAGGCGGTTATTCACTCTACATTCATCCATATGGTAGAACCCCCTAGTATAAATCAAGCCCTATCTAATGTATTCTAGATCCTAAGTATGCAAGAATAGATGAACCAATTTGTTAGGATTAGTGTATGGGATTTGGTTAGTAGACCTAAGGACAAAAGTGTTATAGGAACTAAGTGGATATTCAAGAATAAGTTGAATGACTCTGGAGTAATGATTAGGAATAAGGCCATGTTAATAGCTAAGGGGTATAATCATATTGAACGAATTAATTTTGAGGAGATTTTTTGCCCCTCTTACAAGGTTAGAAGCCATTAGAGTTATATTAGCATTTGCATGTTTTAGAGGCTTGAAATTATATTAGATGGATGTTAAAAGTGCATTTACATGTTTTTGATTTATTATTTATTTATTATTATTATTATTTTGTGTGTTGGTTAACTCTAGCTAGTAGAAGTTCTCTGATCTTCACATACCAATCTATTTTCTATAATTAAAAAATATGACAAAGATTAAAATAAAAAATTTGCTCACATCATACTATACAAACATAATTTATACTATATAATCTTCACATGTTTGAATATTCTCACTGCTTATGAAATCAACGGTCCAGATCTGACTAATTATTAGTGATCATACTGTACGACCACCTACTTTGTAATGTATAATCGAAGCACCATTATCCATCTAACAAAATTAATTCAACCAGTATGATTAATTCAAAATCATCCTATACAAACACCTATTCATACTGTATATGCATTAGTCAGAGTTCATATAGGACGACTGCTCGGGATGATGAATTAATGAAGATCATTTTGTATGATTCTGATAGTACTGTATGATTGTGCCAAGTTTTTTAACTAATCATTTTGGATGAATTAATCTTTCTTAATCATACTATATGATATATATCGTATTATATGATCACCTTAAATCTATTTAAGGAGAGGGAAGTCTAATGCTTTCAAGACTCTTTTTCTTGATTCTCAAATGGCCAAAGGAAAGCAATCTCTAGCTTTAGTAAGCAGCTCTTCTAGATGTTCGTTAGACCTTAGAATTTATGAAGATGCCAACAAAGATGCCTAACATTGGTACAAGGCTGCCAGGATAACTCTATCAAAAATCATCAATCTAGATGTCCTTAACCTTTAGGTTTTAAATGTCTTTGTTGGATCTACACTCCACTTCCTTCTCAACTTAGCTTTTCCATTCAACTTTGGATTGCTTTCTAAATTCTTTGCCAGTCTTAGAATCAACAGTGAAGGGAAAACCCTTAAATCTTTTATTTATAGGAGACCTGTAGAATCACCTATGAAGATTTTGAACAAATCCTACATCTTTCCACTACTATCCTTAAAGTACACTCCATTTCCTTTCTTCTTGAATAATTGGACTCAAGAAAAACTAATTGTAAGGGACACTCCCCTAAATAGTAATGCTCCTTTAGTCTGTACCCTAGTTCAAGCTGCCACCATAATTTAGTACATCCTTTACAATAGAGTCATTTTGAAAGCATACGATAGAATAAATATCACACCTCTCCTATCCCTAGTCATATATTTCATCATGTCCAAAACTAAATTTAATGCAATAGACCTAATTATATGCTATATTGAAAATTTGACAAGCATTCACGATCACAAGAATAAACATAAAAACAATCTTGCACTAGGTCACTTAATAACTTATACCTTGGAAATTAAATACAACCTTTAGTATCTTGGACTACCTAATAACCTTCTAGTCTTCTACTCTAACAACTCCTTTCATGTCCTCCATAGTGATAGATGACTACACGGATGTTTTATGGTGGAGGCTGAGCTGGAGTAGGCAAGGGGAGCTCCAACACCATCCCCTACTCAAGACTACGAGTCTATAATGGAAAGACTCGATTGACTATAGATGCAAGAAGCCACCCATTATCAAGAGACTTATCAATACTAGGAGTGGCATCACCAACAACATAAACTACTCCAGCAGCAACACCAGCACCTATAAAAGCAATGAGAGGATTGTTGCAAATCTGGGTTCAAGAAGTATAGTTTTAATGATGACAAACATGTTTGTGTTCTATTTTACTTGGCCAATCATTTTAGGTACAAAAAGATCAAATGCAATCCAAGCCAACTCAAGATCGGGTCCGCATGTGTTTAATTATAATTTTTTTCTTTCTTGATTCAAATGTAATGTAATTGATCCCCTTGCTAAGTAACCTTACACACACACACTCAGGGGGAGAGTTTTAGTGAGTTAGATTTTCTGTCTCAAAATTTTGTTCAGATCATCCTGGACGATATTCATATCATCCTGGACAATCTAGTGAAAATAGAAACCCTAATTCAGACGATCATGTTAAGTCAATTTGATTAAACTGATCATCCTGGATGATCCCAATATCGTACAGGATGATAGGCTTAAATCAGAAATTCTCAGCCGCCAGATTAAGTTAGGCAAATTTTTATTTTTAGAGAGTTGGTCTGATCGTCCCAGATGATTCGTGTATCATCCTAGATGATCCATTACAATCATGCCTAAATTAGTCTGGTGTTTAAGGAAAGTAATTAAGGTCTGATTGATTCAATCATATCATCTTGAATGATCTCAAGATCGTACGGGATGATGTGTTAAAAATCCTGACCATCCAGTGCCTATCACCTATATGTTTAGAGCTGTGTGTATGATGATAATCTCATTTTTGAACTTATCATACGGGACGATACACATATCATCCCAGATGATCAAGTCATTTTGAAATCGTCCTACATGTTCTGACCTGTACATCCAAAGCTGTGAACCGTACGATTTTGGCACTTTTTGAACTAATCGTACAGGATGATATACATATCATCCGGGATGATTAAGTCATTTTAAGATCATCCAGCTCAAGTTCCCTTGGACGAGCAGAGCTATCTTCTGGATGAAATTCCTAATTTACACTAATCGTCCCAGACGATCGAAGAATTATACGGGATGATCTGAACAACTCTTGTCTACTAATCGTGTAGAGGAACCAGATCATCCAGGCTGATACATGTGATTTTGAACTAATCGTACAAGATGATATTTGATGATCAGTTGAGATTTAGGACAATTTTTGAGCCCTCCTATTTAAGATCTTTTTCTTCTAACAATAAAAATCTTTTGCCACTTTCCTTTCCAGAGAAATCCTTGAGAGAGAGAGAGAGCTTGGGAGAGAGAGAGGATCTTATGAGGGGGAGTTTGTGAGAGATTCACAAAGGTTGCTCCAAATAAGGATTAGAGTCATCTTATCTGTTCATCATCTCTTATCTTATCAGTGCTTTCTGTGGGAGGATCGTCAGTAAGAATATCGATGTTCTCTGCCTTCTTTAGGAGGAAGCAAAAGGAGTCTGGATTCTTTGCAAGCTTCAGGAGGAAGCAAAAGGAGTTCAGGTTCTCTGTCTCACTGGGTTGGTGGAAAGGAGGTTTTGTACAAGCTTCTCCACCTTGATGTGGAAGCAAAAGAAGAGTCACTTTTGTGTTAGTGCAATACCCAGAGGGGAGGCTCCGGGGAGTAGATGTAGGTCAAGTTAACCGAACCACTATAAAATTTGGTGTGCTCTTTCTAATTATTTTCTGCACTTTAATTTTTTGTTATTATCTGCTTGGGTGAAATCTATGATTGATCTTTTCATTACTGTATTTACTTATTTCTGCTATAAATTATCAAAAGATCTTTCCTATTGCTCATGAATTTTTAAAATAACAAATATACCCCCCTCTTGGTCAGCCTCGGGATTAGTTCATCAGGGCTTAACATCCCTATCGAACTTTCAAGTGGTGTCAAAGCGGGATTCAAAATTAAGTTTTAAAACTTTTGAGTGTGATTCATGGCTAACTTTGGCAATCGTAATACTGCTGAAGGTTATTCAATTACACGACCACCATGATTTGATAACATACCTTTTGATTTTTGAAAAACTCGTATGTCCACTTTTCTTTAATCTATAAATTATCGCATGTGGATGCTTGTTAAGGATGGCTATGAAGTATTTTTTAGAATGGTTAACAATGTTAAACTGAACTACCTTTTAATGAATGAACTTTTGATGATCATGACTTAGCCCAACTGAATGCCAAATGTTTGAACTATTTTTTCTGTGCCTTAAAATCTAAGGATTACATGTGTATTTTTACTTGTACAACTGGTAAGGAAATTTGGGATAGATTGTGCATTATTTATGAAGGTACATCTGAGGTTAAGCAATCAAGATTGAATATCTTACTTCACGACTACAAACTCTTTCGCATGAAACCTAGTGAGTTGATTTTTAAAATGTATACTAGGTTCTCTCAAATTGTCACTTCTTTATATACTTTAGGAAGAGAACTTACGGACTATGAAAAAGTGAACAAAATTCTGAGATGTTTTCCTTCTTCTTTTGATGCAAAAATAACTGTAATTACTGAATCAAAAGATTTGAACACTTATTCTATTGATAACTTACTTGGGTCACTCATTGCTTACGAGCAAGGGATGAACCAAAGACAGCTTGATGCAGGTGAGAAGAAGTAGGAGAAAACTGTAGCACTGAAGGCCAACGATAGTGATACTGATAGTTTCGGGTCTGATAGCAATGATGTTGCCTTAATCGGTAGGAAATTCAAAAGCTTTCTAAGGAAGAAACACAAGAATATTTAGAAGTGGAACAAGGGTAAGTCTAGTAAAAATTTTAAAGGTTCATCTGATACTGTTTGCTTTGAATGCAGGAAGCCTGGACACATTAAGGCTGATTATCCTACACTTAAGACTCGCCCAAGCAAGGAGAAGGGTGAGGAGAAACCCAAGTTCAGGAAGGACAAGAAGCAGATTCAAAAGGCATTCTGGGTAGATTCTATATCCGACTACTCTGAGACTAAAGCTGAGGAGGAGACTATAAATCTGTGTCTAATGGCTGATGATCATCCTGATCAATCTGATCAAGAAGAGGTATGTGAGCTTACTTATGATCAATTGCTAGAAGTTTTTGAGAAATTTCATTCATCGTATAGAAAACTTAAGAAATTGCATACTAGCCTGAAATTAGATTACTTAACTTTGCAAAAAGAGTATGATGTTATGGTTAAAGATCATTCTACACTTAATAGAAATCACATGTCTTTACTTAATGAATTTGATGAATTGACCAAAAAGCATTCTGATTTAATTATTGAGCATGATTTATTAAAAACATCGCATGTTGAATTAAAAGCTGCATTTGAATAATTAGAAACTCATGCATCTAATTTAGATAGTAGTGAACACCATCAGAAATTTTAAATTACAAGTTTGAAGAAAGAAAATGAATTTTTGAGTGTAAAAATTTATGCTTTTGAGAAAAATAAAACTCCACCTACTTTTGCACAATTTAATGCACCTTCACCTTTTGAAGAATCTATTTCAAAATCATTAAAACATGTTTCATACAAACCTAGGAAGAGGCACTATCACCCACGTAGATTAGTTAACCCTTTTCCTGGTGTTAGATATTTTTCTTGTGGCATGTTAGGACACATATCTCACACCTGCATTGTTCACTGTAGTACACATTGGGTGTGGAGGCCCAAATTTCCTGTTTCATAGCATAACACACATGCATTACATTCTTCTTTTCATAAGAAGGAACCAAAACCTATTTGTCTTCCTAAATCTGACAAAAGATACAACATCAAATTTCTGCCCACTTGCTGCATTATAAGCTTAAATGACAAAGTTATTTTACAGGGATAAAGAATCAATAATATTTACATGCTAGATATAAGTTGCTTTAAAGATGATGTTTCAATTTGTTTAAAAATTACTGCTGATGAGTCTTGGTTGTGGCACAAGAGATTATGTCATGCCAGCATGAAAACCCTTAGGAGAGCCACCCAAAAGGACTTAGTTAGAGGTCTCCCCAAGCTTAAGTTCACTAAGGACCACCTGTATGATGCCTATCAATTGGGGAAGCACGTCCAGTCCTCCTTTCACTCTGTTAAGGACATTAGGACCTCTAGACCTTTATAAGTTCTTCACATGGATCTCTTTGGACCCATTAGCACTACCAGCTTAGGAGGGAAAGTCTATGGATTTATGATTGTTGATGATTACTCAAGGTTCACTTGGATTAAATTTCTGTCACATAAATCTGAGTCATTTGATGAGTTTAAGTCTTTCTCCACTTTGATTCAGAGGAAGTTAGGTTGTGAGATCTTGATTATTTATAATGATCATGGTGGAGAGTTTAAAAATGTGAGATTTGGAACATTCTGTGAGGAGCAAGGGATTAGCCATAATTTTTTAGCTCTTAGGACCCCTCAACAGAACGAGATAGCTGAAAGGAAGAATAGAACCTTAGTAGAAGCTGCTAGAGCCATGCTTGCTGAGTATTCACTTTCAAAATAATTTTAGGCTGAAGCGGTGAACACTGCCTGTTATGTGCTGAATAGGGTGAATGTTAGATCCAATCTGAATAAGACACCTTATGAGATCATTAAGAGTAGAACTCCAAACCTATCCCACCTTCATGTCTTTGGCTGTAAGGTTTTCATTCTGAACAATGGAAGTAATCCTTAGGAAAATTTGACCCCAAATCTGATGAAGGAGTTTTCTTAGGCCATTCTAGTGTGGGGAAATCCTTTAGGGTGTTTAATAAGAGGACCTTGGTGGTGGAAGAAATAACTCATGTGGTGTTTGATGAATCTGATCCCAAGGAGACTAGAGTTGATGAAGAAGAAGGTGTAGGAGAGATTACCCAAGGAGTTGAAAATGCAAATCTGGAGGAAAGGGTAGAGCCTCAAAATATTTTGCCTAGAGATTGGAGATATTCTTCGAGTCATCCTAAAGAACTCATCTTAGGAGACCCTTCTGAAGGTGTTAGGACTATGCATGGACTTAGGAAGGAAGTAAACCACTCTGAAAACCCACCAACATCAATCAAGCCCTTTCTCATGAATTTTGGATCTTAGCTATGTAAGAGGAACTGAATTAATTTGTAAGGAACAATATTTGGGAGTTAGTAGAAAGACCTAGAAATCGAAGTATAGTGGGAACCAAGTGGGCCTTTAAGAATAAGATGAATGATTCTAGTGTGGTGGTTAGGAATAAGGCAAAATTTATGGCTAAGGGGTACAATCAGATTGAAGGGAATAGTTTTTAGGAGACTTTTGCCCCTATAGCTAGATTGGAAGCCATTAGAGTGCTACTAGCCTTTGCCTGTTATAAAGGATTTAAGTTATTTTAAATGGATGTCAAGAGTGCCTTTTTAAATAGGGTAATAAAAGAGGATGTCTACGTAGAGTAACCCCCCGATTTTGAGAGTTCCCAATATCCAAATCATGTTTACAAACTAAAAAAGGCCTTATATGGATTGAAACAGGCACCCAGAGCTTGGTATGAGAGGCTAAGCACATTCCTGTTACAAAGAGAGTTTGTTAAGGGGAGCGTAGATACCACCCTTTTTCTGAGGTGAGTAGGGGATGATTTACTCATTGTCCAGATCTATGTTGATGATATAATTTTTGAATCTTCTGATAAAAATTTATGTGATGATTTTTCTAAAATAATGAGTAAGGAGTTTGAGATGAGTATGATGGAAGAATTGTCCTACTTTTTGGGGTTTAGCATAAGGCAAATAGATGATGGAACCTTTCTCAATCAATCTAAATACACTAAGGACATTTTGAAGAAATATGAAATTGACAATGCCAAGCCAATCAACACTCCCATGATCTCCTATGTTCAGTTAGATAAGGATTCAAATAGAAAATTTGTTGATTAGAAGAAGTATAGAGGAATAATTGGATCACTGCTTTACCTAACTACTAGCTGACCTGATATTATGTTTAGTATTTCTCTTTATGCTAAGTTTCAAGTTGATTCTAAAGAGTCCCACCTGACTGCTGTTAAGAGAATTCTTACATATCTTTTAGGGACCCCAAACATAAGAATCTGGTACCCTAAGCACAACACTTCTTTTGAGATTATTGAATATTCTAATTCTGACTTTGCAGGGTGTAGGGTGGATAGAAAGAGCACTTCTGGAACTTGTCAATTCATATGACAGTCTTTAGTCTCCTGGTCCAGTAGAAAATAGAACTCAATTACACTTTCCACTGCTGAAGCTGAGTACATTGCCTTAGGAAGTTGTGTGGCCCAAGTCCTTTGGTTGAAGCAATAGGTTTTGGATTTAGGATTACCTGTTGGCATAATTTTTATTATGTGTGATAATACTAGTGCCATCTACATTTCTAAGAATCCCATCCAACATTCAAGAACCAAACACATTGACATAAGGCATCACTTCATTAGGGACCATATTACAAAAGGGGACATTGAGCTACACCATGTAGTAATTGAAAATCAACTGGCTGACATCTTCACTAAACCACTGGCCTTTGACTCATTTAGCATTTTGAGGACCAGATTGGGTGTGATTGATATAAATGCATGATTCTAATGACTGTTGATTTTTGAGTTTTTCTATTTTTATTTTGTTTCTGTTAGACTTTAGATTTGACTGTCTATTTCTTGTTTTATTTTTATTCACTGCTGATATTCTTTTTATTGATTGGTGCTTTTCTGATTTGAGCATTTATTTTGATAAGATTTCCTACTTATTTTTTATTCACTATTTTATTCCTTTAAAAAATCAGATCACTGCTCACTACTGCTGATAAACTGAATTTCTAACTGAGAGTTTTGCCTTATTTTTGGTTCGAAAGCTTGTATGCAGTGATTGATTCCACTGGATCTGTTAAAGGGAAAAAATATTGATGATTGTTTCTCTTCCTCTAACTCCTTTAATGGTGTAATATTTCTTTTGGATAAAAATCTTCTTCAAAATTAAAAAGTTGGTTTTTGAAATAGAGATATATTTTATCTTCCTACAGTAATCTACCTCATATAAATAGTGTTTTTAAAGTTTTGAGTCATTGTTATTTTTTTCTGAACCAAGTGATTGCACTTATCATATGATGTATGGTTTTTATTTTGTGAATTACTCTTCCTTATTATAGAGAGTGAGTTTTGTCGTCTCTTATGTCTGGAAGGTAATTTCACAGCTGAGATTCTTTAATGATTTTAAAAGGGAGCAAGCTTACAAAAGATGCGTAAAGAGCGCCAAAATGAAAAGAGGCACAAAATTAGCCCAAACTGAAAAGATGCGCAAAGTCGCCAAAAATTGAAAGAATACACAAAGTGTATCAAAAATTAAAAGATGCGCAAAATGCCAAATAAATTAAAAAAAAGGGGCACAAAATAAGCCCACAAAGAAATAGGCTTTCTTCCCTTTCAGATCTTTAAATATCTTAGAAAAATCCATACACCACTTAATATTTTCAAATGCTTGAGACGAAAAATCATGATTTATGATTTCTTATTTTGAAATACTATTATATCAGATATTTTTCTGGAATGAGGCTTGAAAGGATCTCTTTTCGAATCTAATTTCTTTTCTTCTGAATGGGTTTTTTGTTTTGAAAGGAATTTGAACCTATAAGGTGTCCGAGGTGGGAGTTACGAAAGTTGATTTTTTAACTTTTCTGGATTTCAGCACTGTCAATCTTCTTCTTATTAGTTTTTGGATTAAAGATCAAGGGAAAATTTTTTGAATTACTAGAGCTGATCGATTTAAAAAATAAAAAAAATCATGTTTTTAGCTTTATTTTTTCTCATTTTATTTATTTATTTAATATGATTTTATTTTCTTTTTTATTTTGTGTGTTTTTGGGATCCCTGATCTTTCCTCTACATCCTTCATCTTTTTCATTTTTTCTCACATCATCCTAGACGATCCCTCCATCATCCCGGATGATTTCCTTTGTCCCGGATGATCCACATGTCATCATGGACGATCCATTCAAATCATTCCCACCCTGATCACATAGTTGAGATGCATCAATTATTGGTGATCATTCTAGACGATCCATCAATCGTCCTGGACGATATGATCCAGTTTTCCTGATCCAGATCAAACGGCTGAGAATGCACCAATTATTGGTCATCATCCTGGATGATACACCTCATCGTCTTGGATGATCCATGTGGTAGAAGTTGGATAATTTAAATTTGGCCCGTCTGATTAATTTATTGCCTATCGTCCTGGACGATCCACCTAACCGTTCTGGATGATACTTTTCATCAACGGTCGACCAGCTGGACTCTTCTGGATGATCGCCTATCTCTAATCATCCTGGATGATCTCTGATCATCCTGGATGATTTGACTGCCTTTTTGACCAATCGTCCTGGCCATCATAATTACTCATATCGTCCTGGACGATTCTATGATCATAAGGGATGATCTGGCCGACTTCTACTTAAATAGCCATTTTCTTTAGATTTCTTCACCCTTCTTCCTTCAATCCTTCCTCTCTTGTTATTCCAATGGCTGGTGGAAAGAGATCTAGGCATCAAGGTGCAAGCTCCTCCCGAGGAAATGTCAATTCTCGCTTCCCTGATGCAGCCGATCGGGCTGCCTTCCAATATTACCATGAAGTTGGAATCACTCACTCCAGGATCGTCAACCCCTGCACTGTTACCTACCCAGTCCTGGATCTATTTACTCATACTCCCTGACCTTCATTCTCACCTTGGCCTTCCCCTTTTGTTCTGAACTCCGCAGGGTCTTTTTTGCAAATCTTCGCATCGCTGCTGACTACTCTGCCCTTCACTCCTACGTTAATCAGCAACCTATAGAACTCACTACCTAGGATTTTCACCATATCTTTTAACTCTCCATCACTGGTGATAAGATCTACACCCTCATTTCTGATCCAAATTTTGATTAGAGTTTTGCCAATCGCTTCCTTAGAAATACCCAGGCTAACTACCACGATAATGCCTGCTCTTCCCTCCTTGAGGATGTTTGTATATTTCAACATGTCCTTCGCTGCTCAATCATCCCAAAGGCTGGGGACCACATCCACATCACCCCTTTACTCTCCCTAACCACCTACTACATCATGGCCCACTGGGATTTCAATGCTACTGATCTTCTCTTTCAATACATCGAACATCTTACTAGCATTAGGGATCTCGGCCACAGGAGCGCCCAAATCTAGCCCTAGGCCACCTCATTTCCTATGCCCTTGAGATGAAATATAATCTGTAATATCCAGTCCCTACCAATGTCCCTCCTTCCTACTACACAAACAACTCCTTCCATGTCCTCCACAGCACCCGACTTCATCCGGAGCCCACCATGGATGTTGAGGAGAAAGCGGAAGACGATGTTCCTGTTCCTGCTGCACCTGATGCACCTTCCCCCCTTCATATTGCATCTCCCTTTGATCATCTGGTGCAGCAGTTCAACCAGTGGGAGGCCCGTTTTGATTCTTATGTGGATGCCAAGGAGCAGCAGCATACTGAGGATCTACAGTGCTTCAATGACTATGCTACTCAGCAGCAACAGCAGCACGACCAGGACAAGGCCTAATTTGGAGCACTTTTTACCGCCATTCACAGCTACTTTTAGCCACCACCTCCTCCTCCTTCTGGTCAGGATCCACCTCCTTTTAAGCATTTTGTGTTGTGATGTTTTCTGTTTGTATTGTTTTGTCTGTTCTTCCTCCTTTTTGTGATGTCAAAAGGAGAAGTTGGTGTTTTGAGTGACTAGTAGTTTTATGTACTATTCTTGTGTTGTAATTATTAGTTTCTTTTACTGTTCTTGTGTTGTAATTATTAGTTTCTTGTACTTTTCTTGTATTGTAATTGTTTCCCTTATTGTATTTTATGTTTAGTGACATTTAAAATTTTCGTATGTGCGTTGAGTACTCCTATCTATTTTATTTGAAACTACTGCATCAATGTTTGCCATCATCAAAAAGGGGGAGATTGTTGCAAATCTAGGTTCAAGAAGTATAGTTTTGATGATGACAAACATGTTTGTGTTCTATTTTGCTTGGCTAATCATTTCAGGTACCAATAGATCAAATGCAATCCAAGCCAACTCAAGATCGGGTCCGAGTATGTTTAATTGTAATTTTTTTCCTTTCTTGAGTCAAATGTAATGTAATTGATCCCATCGCTAAGTAACCTTGCACACACACACTCAGGGAGAGAGTTTTAGTGAGTTAGAGTTTCTATCTTAAAATTTTGTTCAGATCATCATGTACAATCTAGTGAAAATAGAAACCCTCATTAGGATGATCATATTAAGTAAATTTGATTAAGGTGATCATCCTGGATGATCCCAATATCATACAGGATGATAGGCTTAAATCAGAAATTCTCAGCATCCAGATTAAGTTAGGCAAGTTTTTATTTTTAGAGAGTTGGTCTGACCGTCCCAGACGATACGTGTATCATCTTGGACGATCCATTACAATCATGCCTAAATTAGTCTGGTGTTTAAAGAAAGTAATTAAGGTCTGATTGATTTGATCATATCATCCTGGATGACCTCAAGATCATACGAGACGATGTGTTAAAAATCGTGAATGTCCAGCGCCTATCACCTGTACGTCCAAAGCTGTGTGCAGGATGATAATCTCATTTTTGAACTAATCATACGGGATGATACACATATCATCCCAGACGATCAAGTCATTTTGAAATCGTCCAGCATGTTCTGACCTGTACGTCCTGAGCTATAAACAGAATGATTTTGGCACTTTTTGAACTAATCTTACAGGACGATATACATATCATCCAGGACGATCAAGTCATTTTAAGATCGTCCAACTCAAGTTCCCCTAGACAACCAGAGCTGTCTTCTGGATGAAATTCTTGATTTACACTAATCATCTTGGACGATTGCAGAATCGTACGGGACGATCTAAACAACTCTTGCTACTAATCGTCCGAAGGAACTAGATCGTCTAGGATGATACATGTGATTTTGAACTGATCATACAGGATGATCGACTTTGTCCTTGATGATATATGATGACCAGTTAAGATTTAGGGCAATTTTTGAGCCCTCCTATTTAAGATCTTTTTCTTCCAATAAGAAAAATCTTTTTCCACTTTCCTTTCCAGAGAAATCCGAGAGAGAGAGAGAGAGAGAGAGCTTGGGAGAGAGAGAGAGGATCTTGTGAGGGGGAGTTTGTGAGGGATTCACAAAGGCTGCTCTAAGAAAGGATCAGAGTCATCTTCTTCATTCATCGTCTCTTATCTTGTCAGTGTTTTCTGTGGGAGAATCATCCATAAGAAGATTGAGTTTCTCTTCTTACTTCAGGAGGAAGCAGAAGGAGTTCAGATTCTCTGCCTGCTTCAGGAGGAAGTGAAAGGAGTTCAGGTTCTCTGTCTCACTGGGTTGGTGGAAAGGAGGTTTTGTACAGGCTTCTCCACCTTAATGTGGGAGCAAAACGAGAGTCACTTTTTTGTTAGTGCAATACCCGGAGGAATATGTGTGAGTCCTTGCATGTAAACATCTTTACAAATTTACACTCTATGATGGGTACAAGGTCAATCCCACTATAGGTTTGTTTTACTTCACTAAAAAATGCCATTCAAGACCAAATTATAATTGAGCAGAGTGCCTGAATACAATTGGAGGAGCTAGAGGCCTCACAGAGTATCGTCTCCAAGGCTCAGCAAAATTTAAAATTGTACAAAACTTGAATGGTTTAAGCTTGTGATAAGATAGTGTGACTTAGAACTTTCCAAGTAGGAGACTTGGTCCGAGTTATTTAAATGCCTATCTTATCCTGCTGAGATATCCGTGGAAGAGTTTGAACCCATATAAGAATGATCTCTTATCATAGAGACGATCCTTGAGAATGGTTTAAACTTTAATTGATCAACCCTGAAGGATGCCACCCGGTATTTTTAAATGTTAAGGCGGCTCTTCAAGAAGTACCATACTAGATGAGTATCAAATTTAACATCAACAAACACTCTTCAAATTCAAAAAATTTTGAATTCAAAATTCTCCAAATTCAAATTCTTCCAAATTTAGATTTCTATCTAAAATCAATATTTCAATCAATCTCAAATCAAATCAAATTTAATCAAAATCCAAAATTTAAAATTCATATCCAATTCAAAACCAAAATCAAAATTCTCTAGTCTTTTAAGGATAAGTGTGAGTCCTCGTGCTTCCTTTCCTTAGGATTAGATCTACTAGTTGTGGAGCAAGTACATTATCCTAGCATCAAAAATCAAATTTGGGTTAGATTATTTTTGCCAAAATCTTTAGAGGTTTAGATAGACTGTCTCCTTGGCTAGTACCCCTAGTTAGATGTAAGTTCCCATGCTTTCTAGCTAGGTTAGTCATTAAAAACCCAAAAGAACTTTGATCTTTTAGGACTAGGTGTGAGTCCCCATGCTTCCTACCTCATAGGATCTTGACTAACTATTAGTGGATTTAAGCCTACTGGGCCCCATCCTAGTTAGTCACCCTCTAATTTTTAAGGATAGGTATGAGTCCCTACACTTCTTTTCCTTAGGATTAGAATCAAATCAGGTCAGATAGTTTGTTCCAAAATACTTAAAGGTTTAGGTAGACTATCTCCTTGGCTAGTCCCCCTAGTTCGATGTGAGTCCCTGTGCTTTCTAGCTAGGTTAGTCATTTAAAAACCAAAAGAAATTTGATCTTCTAGGATTAGGTGTGAGTCCCTGTACTTCCTATCTCCTAGGATCTTGACTAACTAGTGATGGATTTAAGCTTGCTGGGCCCCATCCTACTTAGTCACCTTTTAGTCTTTTAAGGATTGGTGTGACTCACCATGCTTCATTTCCTTAGGATTAGATCTACTAGTGGTAGAGCAAGTGCACCGTCCTAGCATCAAAAATCAAATTTGGGTTAGATATTTTTGTCAAAATTCTTAGAGGTTTAGATAGACTGTCCCTTAAGCTTGTACCCCTGGTTATATGTGAGTCCCCATGCTTTCTAGCTAGGTTAATCATTGAAAACCCAAAAAAAAATTTGATCTTTTAGGAGTAAGTGTGAGTCCTTGTGCTTCCTACCTCATAGGATCTTAACTAACTATTGGTGGATTTAAGCCTACTTGGCCCCATCCTAGTTAATTACCCTCTAGTGTTTAAGGATAGGTATGAGTCCCTATACTTCCTTTCCATCGGATTAGAATCAAATCGAGTCAGATAGTTTTTGCCAAAATCCTTAAAGGTTTAAGTAAACTATCTCCTTGGCTAGTCCCCCTAGTTAGATGTAAGTCCATGTGCTTTCTAGTTAGGTTAGTTTTTGAAAAACCAAAAGAAATTTGATTTTTTAGGAGTAGGTGTGAGTCCTTGTACTTCCTATCTCCTAGGATCTCAACTGACTAGTGATGGATTTAAGCTTGTTGGGCCCCATCCTAGTTAGTCACCTTATAGTCTTTTAAGGATAGGTGCGAGCCCCCATGCTTCCTTTCCTTAAAATTAGACCCACAAGTGATAGAGAACGCCCTCTATAACACCATGCTAGTTTCAAATTTCAAATCTAGATTTGATCTATTATGTGGAGAAAGTTTTCTCCCCACATGATCATCCACTAGTGATGGAGCACGCCCTCTTTGGCACCATCCAAGTTTCAAAATCAAATTTGATCCTTTATGTTGAGGAAGTTTCCTCCCCATAACATCATCCACTAATGATGGAACATGCCCGTTGTGGTACCATCCTAGTTTCAAAATCAAAATTTGATCCTCTATGTAGAGCAGGTTTCCTCTCCATAAAATCATCCACTAGTGATGGATAATGCCCTTCCTTTATGGAAACATCCTAGCTTCAAATTTCAAACGTGATCCTCTGTGGGAAGCAATGCTTGCTTCCCACAAGATCTTCCAATTATTTTTCCTTAAAGTTAGATGTGAGTCATCATAGGATTAGATCCACTAGTAATGGAGCACGCCCTTTATGGCACCATCCTAGTTTTAAATTCCAAATTTGACCTTTTCATGTCGAGCAAGTTTTCTCTCCACGAGATCATCCTTTAGTGATGGAGCACGCCATCTATGGAACCATCCTAAACTCAAAATTTAGATCAAATCCTCTATGGGAAGCAATGCTTTCTTCTTATATGGTACTCTAGTTTTCTTTTCCTTAAGGATAGATATGAGTCATCATACTTTCTTTCCTTCCTTAGGATTAGATCTACTAGTGGTAGATTACATACCTCGTGGCATTACCCTGGTGCCATTTCAAATTTGATCCTCTATAATTAGGAGTTCTTCCTTTCTATATGATCATTCATTCATCTGTTTCTTAAGGTTAGGTCCCTTCCTTCCTTAGGATTAGATCTACTAGTGGTGGAGAATGTCCCTTTTTATCACCAACCTAGTTTCAAATTCAAACTCCAAAATCAAACCTTTTTTCCCTTAAGGTTAGGTTCTTATTTCCCTGACGATTAAATCTGCTAGTGGTGGAGAATGCCCCTTTGTGGCACCATCCTAGCTACATACTTCAAACTCAAGAATTCAATCCACTTTTCCTTAAGGGTAGGCCCTTTCCATCCTTAATTTTAGATGTCCTAGTGGTGAAAAATGCCCTCTATGGCACCATCCTAGTGTCAATTTTAATTTCAAATTCCAAAATTAAGCTTCTTTTCCTTAAAGTTAGGTTCATTCCTTAGGATTGGATCTACTAGCGATAGAGTACATTCTTAGTGGCACTACCCTAGTATCTATTCAAAACATAATCCTCTATGGTTAGGTTTTCCCTTCCCTTCGAATCAAAATCTAGACTCGGTCCTTTATAGTTAGGAGTACTTCCTTCCTATACGATTATTTAAGCTTCTTCTCCTTCAGGCTAGGTTCTTCCCTTCCTTAGGATTAGATATATTAGTAGTAGAGCACGCCCCTCTTGGCACTACCCTAGTATCAAAATTCAAACTTAGTCCTCCATAGTTAGGAGTTCTTCCTTCCTATAAGATCACCCAGATATTCTTTTCCTCTAAGGTTTCGTTTCTCATTTCCTTAGGATTAGACCCACTAGTGGTAGAGTACACCATCCATGGCACTACCCTAGTATCAATTCAAACCCTGATTCTTTAGGAATAGCTTTCTACTTTCCTTTAGAATCAAAATTCCAGACTTGACCCTTCAATTCGGTCAACGCCAATATGTGAATAGAACTTCAATCTATTCCACATATTGGGGGTCCATTTATTGACCTCATTTTTGTATGAGGTCACTAGGGCCAATCCAGACCTTAGGATCTACCTAGACCCTAGATCAATCCAGACCCTAGGCTCTACCCAGATCTTAGATCAATCTAGACCAAATCCTGATTTCCAGAACAAAATCTAAGGTTTAAAGTCCCTATCCTGAAAGCCTTTTCTAGTGATTTTTCAAATACTTTAAACCCTAGTCAAATGACCCCCAATTTATGATCTATCATTTGTATATTGATTAGTCATATCCCTAGGATTGATCCTCCAAATTTGAGCTCATTCTAAGTCTCTAACCCCAGAAACTGAATTGAAACCCAAAGGCTATAAAACACTCATATATTTATGGCATGTGACACTAGACCTGCTACCCAATGGATTTTGACCTTCGAGCCTTCTCCAAACCCTTTGATCTCATCCAGACCCTTAATTATCATATGTTGAATACTAAACTTCATTTGGTAGACCAATTTTGACCCCCAGTTGACTAGGGGTCAAAATGACCAAAATGCCCCTTAAGGGAAATTTTGGAGTTTCCTCTAAACTCTGACATAGCCTTTTCAAATCAAATTCTAGAAACTCTTTCAATACATCTTAATCATCATTAGGATTATATTAGATTCTAACCTATACCATGGTCAAACTTGGTTGACTAGGTCAACCTAAAATGACCAAAATACCCTTAGGGTTGTGAACGATCATTTCAAACTAAATGACCCTATCTTTAGACGGCATAATTTCCATTCAACTTTGGATATTAAGACAAACCTGTTGGACCCAATCCCAGTCGCTGGGTCAACCTGGATGACCAAGTCAACCAGGGATGACCTAAATGCCCTTTATGTGTCAAATAGGTTATTATAACCCAAATAGCAAAACCCATTGAATTCAAACCCAAGTCCTAGGTCAACCTAAGTTAACCAAATAACCCTTTAAGGGTTAGATATGTCAATCTAACCCATGTATTCAAATTAATGCTTTTAACCCCTCAAGTTTATCCCATTTGATACCTCAAATGTTTCTAATCACATTATGAGCCAAATCATGATGGATTTTATCAAGTCAACTTGATCTAGCTTGGAAAAACTTCCATATATGTGTATTTACTCACTCAAAATCTAAGTGGATTGCTTCTAATCCCTTTCAAAATTACTTACCAGCATCTATGACTTCTCCCAAGCCACCTCAGCACCCCCTTGATGGTTGACCAGTCAATCTAGTCAATAAAGAGGTGGGGAGTGGCCAAAGTGGTCAAATCCCTTTATTTATGACCTCCCCTCCATCCTAAATTTATTCCAACCATATCTTCTAATTTTGGGCAGTCCTAATGACACTTGGCAGGCATCCAAGCTTCCAATAAGTGGATCCTAGCCATCCAAATAAAGAGGTGAGGGATAAGTATTCAAACATCTTCGTAAAAGCAATCATCCATTCCTATTTCCAAAAAACTCCATTTCTAGCAACCTCCAATTCTCCCAAAGCTTTCTCAAACTTCCCTAGCCACTTCTACAGCTTTTCCAAGCTTTTCCTCATGGTTTCTAAGCTAAAAAACATGATTTTGGGAAGAGAGAGAGAGAGAGAGAGAGTGATAGTGAGAGAAAGAAAACTTTCAACAGCAAATTTAAATCCAGTCGTCAAAAGTTTTTGAGGTCTTCTACAAAGTTATAAAGGGCTTCTCCAGCTTTCCAACAAGCCAAGAACATCAAAATCCACCCACTAGATTGTTAGATATCTTAACTTTCAGTTTAATTTTCAATTTGAAAATATAGGAAATCTTCTATGCATAGAGCCTCCAAACTCCAGGTATAGGAAGATTTGATTGTCATAAACCTATGTTTCAAATTTCATTTAATTTGGTTGAGTATTTTTGAAGTTATGGCAACTTGAAATTTTAGTTCATTTTGAACTAAAAACATTTTATTTGATCAAAACCATCTGATCACATAGAAGGTGTGATCGGACGACCAAGATTTGGCCACGTCACCAGAATTGAAATTGTATGGCACCTATAGCTATCAAACCCGCACCATTTGGTTAGCATAGGGTCACGTGGCTCGATCCGAGTCATTCCCGGCTACATCATCGATATGATGGTCCTGAATCACTGCCACGTGGTTATGTGGTAGCTTGACTATGCGACGTATTTCCTGACACGCATCTGATAATGGTGGAGGTGGTGCAATGATTTTGACGCCGTTTTAAAAAAAACATTTTAAAAAAAAAATCATTTTAAATGCCAGAAACTTCAAAAATTCATAGAAAATCCAATTTTTCACCAAATTGAGTGTTCTTAGGCTCATTCAAAAATTAGTCAATTTTGACTACGGAATCGGGAGTTATTTGGGTTTGTTTAAAATCCAAATTTCTTAATTTTCTCACAATTCAGTGGTCAAATTAGACCCAAATTTTAGTGAAATATTTTTGGGCATCTTAGGCATCATTTGTATTTTTCCTAGGTCTAGATGCTTAAGGGATTGTTGTGGGATGAATTTACAAAGTAATGGGTCCATTTTTTACCCAAAACTTTCAAAATTCATAACTCACCAAATTAGTAGAATTAGATTATCTAACTGCTAGGGTGTGCTTGCATATGTCCCAGTGTTAGGTGACCAAAATGTTAAACCCAATTGAATACTAGTGACACCTAGGGAAAATAATTAAGGAAAAGGTCTAGCAAACCTAGAAAAATTCTAGGAATTTTTACACACAGCAAATAGGGGAAAAACTTTAGAACATTAAACTTAAAGACATTTTACATCTTACGTCCCAATTTTATTGGATTTGGAGGTCATTAAGTCAGAAAATTAATATAGTCAAAATTCAGCCCTTTTAGGGACCCAAAAACTTAAAAAAATTCTAATAAATTAAAATTAAATTTAAAAATTACAAATAATATATCAAACTTACTAGAAATGAATCCTTTATATAGTTCTTTCTCGAATTTAACTATGATAATCGGGATGAACTTTCAATCTTATAAAGTGAACCTATTATGGAATAGTATTTTTGCCTCTTTGGGTATTATATTATTTATACTATCGTGTTCGATTTCAAGATTGAAATTTAACAATTTAAAATCACCCAAAGATAATTATTCTTTTCAAAAACTCTACACTTTTAATCAAACAATTACATACAATTGTCCTAAACTTGCATTGAATTTGATACATTTGACTTCACCTAAAGTCAAGCTCTATTTAATGATTTTAATTGAGGGTTTGATTGATTGGGACTAAGGCAAGATCAATTCACAGGGGAAGTTTATAAATATAAAGTCAAGTTGAACTCATACTAACATAAAATCAATTAATAATATAATTTAAGTTAAAATTTTTTGAAAAATTCATAGTAGACAAAAAATAGGATGGTGAACCACACTGCTAAATTTCAAAATATTTTGATGAGTTCTAAGGGAATAATTAAAGAAAATAATAAAATAAACATGTTGATGTTATTCCCTAAATACTCATCATCTTGATTTAAATATATTTTTTAAATAATTGGTCTTTAAATTATGAATAATTTGAGTGGTTGTACATAATGTTTGGCCAAATAATTAATTTACTATGAATCATTTTCGACATTCTACAGCTTGTTGAGCTTGTAGACTGTCCATGCTTAATCTCCAAGAAGAAATCAATAGTTAAAAATGTCTGGATCGATGACTATTTGAGTTATACAGACTTTAAGGGCGTGGTGGCCGCTCCTCACCAATAGAGTTGAGCTAGGGAAATATAAAGGAGTGCGTAGAGAGCTAGAACAAAAAAAAAAGAAATCAATAGTTAAAAATGTCTTGATCGGTGACTATTTGAGTTATACAGACTTTATAGGCATGGTGGCCACTCCTCACCAATGTAGTTGAGCTAGGGAAATATAAAGGAGTGTCTAGAGAGCTAGAACAAAAAAGAGCTGGCTCTAGGAGAGCTTAGAGGCCGAATATGTTTAAAATGAAGGTTTTGAGGCCCTTTAGCTTATCTTAGTATTAGGCATTAGGGCACTTGTTTAGATGAGGGACAGGTGTCCTAGTTGGTTAGGAGGTAGAGCCAAAGGCTAGCCAAGCCTCATGGCCATTGGATGGCTCTATATGGGAGAGGGACCACATCTTTCCCTTTTGGGTTAAACCATCTGTTGGAGTTTGTTGAGAGGGTTCTTTGGAGGGTAATGGAGCTCATGTGAATGGATTAACATAGTTGGTTTGGAGGGAAATGGGTTTAGGAAGAGTGGTTTGACCATTCTTGCTCATTTAAGTTATTTATTGACTGTTTGACTGGTCAAACAGTCAACAACACTTGATATGGAATCTAGTTAATGGCTAGATGGTAGTGAGGTTGACTTTAAAAGGTTTAAAGCAATATGATTGAGGTTAAAATGAGTGGGTTGATTGTATGTTATAAAGTTTGACAATGTTTGATAGTTTGAGTAGGTCAAACCTTTTGAACTTGAATCATGAAAGGGTTTACAAGCATATGAACCACATAAGGTAATATATTTGAGGTTTTGATGAAGTTTGAATGGGTTGATTTGATTGAATGTACTAAGTTGACCCATAAGGATCAATTTTGACCAATCATGGGTACAATTGACCAAGTCAACTATTTACTAGGTCAAGGTTGATTTAGAGCTTTAATTAAATATTGACATGTGATGATGTTCAATTAAGCTAACTTGGGTTATATTGGGTCAATCACTGGTTGAGGAGCTAGTGGTGATTAATCTGAGGCATGGAGCTCTTAGGGAAGTGATTTGAACATAATTGAAGTAACACATGTAAATGCATATAGCTAAGCAATGCACTAAGCTCAAGAGGCTATGGTTCATGGTTTAATTAGTCAACTAGGTCAGACCAAGGGTTGGAGTTGGATCCAACATGTTTAACAGAGTAATTTGAGATCAGTGGATGTGGTCTTAAGCCATGAACTGGTCATTTGGCTTGAAATTGTCAATTGGACCCTTAAAGGGCAATTTGGTCAACATGAGTTGACTTGGTCAACCATGCATGACCAAGGATTCAATTTTAGTCCAATCCACTTCTAATGGTATTTAGCATGCATTAGAAGGGGTTTTAAGGTTTGACTTGATTGGGCCATGTTGAAGTTTGGAGGAAATTCCAATTTTCCCCTTAAAGGAGCGTTTTGGTCATTTGGGCCACTGGTCAACTATGGGTCAACTTGGGTCCACAAAAGTGCAATTTTATGTTCAACATATCATAATAAAGGTTATGGATATGGTCAAAGGTTTTGGAGAAGGTCCCAAGGTTAAATTCTAAAAAGTGGAAGGTCTAGTGGCATTGGCTATAAATATTTGAAGGTTATACAACGTTGGGATTTCAATCAAGTTTCTGGGGTTAAAGGTCTCAGATTAGATTTAAATTTGGTTAATTGACCGTAGGAACATGCATAATAAATATGCAATTGATATATAATGAATCGGGGGTAATTTCACTAGGTTTTGAGGTGATTGAAAAATCACTCAAAAAGGGTTATAGGACATGGGCCCTTAACCTTAACTTCTGGTCTAGAATTTTGGATTTAAATGCAATTTTCAGTTTGATTAATTGAAATTTAACTATCCACATCAATAGAAATCAATTAGTTGATTGTTAATGATTGGATAAAAGAAATCAAGTGTTGATCACTAGGTGTTGTGCACTAAGCAGGACAGTGTACTGAGTCACCTGGCTACAGTGCAGAGCTGTACCTCCAAGTGATTATAAATTGATACAGAATGGATGATTGAAGTTTGATTAGTGACTAGATATTTGAAGTTTGAATGGAGACTGGATTGAAATGTGATTGAAGACAAGATTTAAGTTTGGTTGAAGACTAGATATTTGAAGTGTGATTGAGTTCAAGATGATTCACAACTGGATGATTGTCAACCATCAAATTATTAGGCAAGAGTCTAGATGGATCCTAATGGCCACCTACTGAATTGATGTCAACACCTTCACTAGGAGGGTGAAAAAGCATTCGGGACTATGCCACATCGGGTTGGTGAGCATTTGGTTTTGGCCTCCACACAAGATGTGCCCTGTAGTATATAGTGCAAGTATGGCCTATATGTCTAAACATGCCACAAGAATAGCACCCAATCCCAATGAATGGAATCAAAAATCTATATGGGGGTAGTGCCTACTCCTACAAATATAAGATGATGCATGTTGTATTTTTGGGTTATAACATTGTGTTAGTATAGGCGATGGTATACTATTTTAAAGTGCATGAACTTTTTCTTTTAAGCACTCATTTGCGCTCTTGAAGCCTTCAACTTCAAGTTTAAATGTATGCTCACTAGAGTCTAATTCAATTGCAAGTGTTTCTAATTATTTATACAATTCTTCCAAATTAGCTATGTTAAGATTTCAAGTATTCATGTGCTTTGATTAATTCAACATGCTTCTTGTTTAGTTCATCAAATTCATCTAATAAAGAAGTATGCTCCCTACCTAATAGATCATATTCAGCTTTAAGACTATCATGCTGCTTTTCTAATTCAAAAAAAATTAGACTCAAACTAGCATGCCTTTTTTTTTTAACTTCCTTTATGAGTCATGAATTTTTTCATAAATAAAAAAGAGCTCATCATTAGGCTATTATTATACCTCATCTTAATCAGAATGATTAAGACTATCATTTACCATAAGACACAAGTTTGTTACCTCATCCTCCATTTTCTGTTCTGTTGAATCTGAGGTAGAGTCTATCCAAAAAGGCTTTTGTGTCTTTTACTTTCCCTTTTGAAGTTAGCTTTTGCTTCTTCCTTCTCCTTCCAGAGTGAGTTTTTAGACTGGGGCAATCAAAATTTAAGTGTCATGCTTTCCTGCATTCAAAGAAAATAGTATCAAATGACACTTCAAAATTTTTACCTAGTTTACCTTTGTTACTTTGTTGATGATATTTTTTCTTTCACCTCAAAAATCTTTTTAGTAGATGGGTCATCAGTGCTATATTATCATCTTCTTCGATTGTAGAATTGCCACTCTCAGAATCATTAGCCATTAATACCCATGCTCTATCCTTCTTCCTGTCACCTGCATCAAGCAATCTTTAACTCAAGCTTTGCTCGTAGGCAATGAGTGAGCCAAGAAAATTATCAAAAGAATAAACATGGAAATATTTAGATTCACATATAGTAGTAACTTTAGCATCATAGCTACTAGGTAAATAATGTAAAATCTTATTAACCATCATAGAGTTTGATCGTTCTCTACCTAGGGCATATAGGGATGTCACTATCTGGGTAAACCTAGTGTACATGTCTAAGATAATCTCATTAGGTTTCATGCAAAAGAGTTCATAATAATATAACAAAATATTTAACTGAAACTATTTAACTTCAATAGTGTTGCAAATCTGGTTTTGATGATGACAAACATCTTTCCAGTGTGTTTTGCTTGGCTAATCTATTTCAGGCACAAAAGACCGCGAGCCACTCAAGCCAACTCAAGATCGGGTCCAAGTGTGTCAAATGTATGATTTTTCTTTTTATTGAGTCAATTATAATGTAACTGATTTCCTGGCTAAGTAACCTTGCACACACACACTCAGGGAGAGAGATTGAGTGAATTAGAGTTTCTGTTAAAATTTTGTTCAGATCGTCCTGGACGATTTTCACATCGTCCTGGACGATCCAGCCAAAACAGAAACCCTAATTAGGGTGACTAAGTTAAGAGGGTCTGATTGAGCAGATCGTCCTGGACGATCGCTGGATCGTACGGGACGATATGCCCAAATCAAGAATTCTCAGCCGCCAGATCAAGTTAGGCAAGTTCTTATTTTTAGATACTTGGTCTGATCGTCCCGTACGATACGTGTATCATCCCGGACGATCCAGTACAATCATGCCTAATTTAATCTGGTAATTAAGGAAAGCAATTTATTTTTGGTTGATACGATCGTAGGATCGTCCTGGACGATCGTAGGATCGTCCTGGACGATCGTAGGATCGTCCTGGACGATCGTAGGATCGTCCCGGACGATCATGATCATTTAGTGCATTTCAGCTGTATGACCCGAACTGTGTTCAGGATGATTTGGGGCCTTTTTGAACTAATCGTACCGGACGATGACCCTATCGTCCGGGACGATCAAGTCATTTTTTGGTCGTCCAGCACAGATTTCTTTGGACGACCCGAACTGTCTTCTGGATGATTTCCCTCAATTTGCACTAATCGTCCTGGACGATCGCAGGATCGTACGGGACGATATGAACAACTTTTTCTACTGATCGTCCAGAAGAGCCTAATCGTCCAGGCTGAAACGGCTGAATTTGAACTGATCGTACAGGACGATCTACCGATCGTCCTGGACGATCTTGGCCGACCAGTTGAGATTTAGGGCAAATTTTAAGCCCTCCTTCAAAAGAACTTTTTCCAATTTTTAGAAAAATCTTTTGCTGCCTTCCTTCCCTGAGAAACCCTAGAGAGAGAGAGAGTTGGGAGAGAGAGAGAAGATCTTGTGAGAGGGAGTTAGTGGGGGATTCACTAAGGTTGCTCCAAGCACGGATCAGAGTCATCTTCTCTGCTCATCGTCTTTCGTCTAGTCAGTGTTCGTCGTGGGAGGATCATTCGCAAGAAGATCCGGGGTTCTCTGCCCGCATCAGGTGGAAGCAAAAGAAATTAAATATTTTTGTACGATCAGTTCAAATTCAGCTGTTTCAGCCTGGATGATCTGGCTCTTCTGGACGATCAGTAGAAAAAGTTGTTCATATCGTCCCGTACGATCCTGTGATCGTCCGGAACGATTAGTGCAAATTGAGGGAAATCGTCCAGAAGACAGTTCGGGTCGTCCAGAGAAATCTGTGCTGGACGACCAAAAAATGACTTGATCGTCCAGGACGATGGGGTCATCGTCTTGTACGATTAGTTCAAAAAGGCCCCAAATCGTCCTGTACATAGTTCTGGACGTACAGCTTAAAAGCACTAGACGATCAAGATCGTCCGGGACGATCCTGCGATCGTCCAGGACGATATGATCGTATCAACCAAAAATAAATTGCTTTCCTTAATTACCAGATTAAATTAGGCATGATTGTACTGGATCGTCCGGGACGATACACGTATCGTCTGGGACGATCAGACCAAGTATCTAAAAATAAGAACTTGCCTAACTTGATCTGGCGGCTGAGAATTTCTGATTTGGGCATATCGTCCCGTACAATCCGGAGATCGTCCAGGACGATCGGCTCAATCAGACCCTCTTAACTTAGTCGCCCTAATTAGGGTTTCTGTTTTAACTGGATCGTCTAGGACGATGTGGAGATCGTCCAGGATGATCTGAACAAAATTTTTAACAGAAACTCTAACTCACTCAATCTCGCTCCCTTAGTGTTTGTGTGCAAGGTTACTTAGCTAGGAAATCAGTTACATTACAATTGACTCAATAAAAAGAAAAATCATACATTTGACACACTTGGACCCGATCTTGAGTTGGCTTGAGTGGCTCGCGGTCTTTTGTGCCTGAAACAGATTAGCCAAGCAAAACACACTGGAAACATGTTTGACATCATCAAAACCAGATTTGCAACAGAAGGTTCTCTGCCTGCTTCGGGAGGAAGCAAAAGGAGTTTGAAGGTTCTCTGCCTGCTTCAGGAGGAAGCGAAAGGAGGTCGGGTTCTCTGCCTCACCGTGTGGTGAAAAGGAGGTGTTTGTACAGGCTTCTCCGCCTTGCTATGGGAGCAAAAGGAGAGACACTTTTTGTTTAGTGCAATACCCGGAGGGGAGGCTCCGGGGAGTGGACGTAGGTCAAGTTGACTGAACCACTATAAAATCTGGTTTGCTTTTCTGATTCAGTTTTGCACTTTACTTTTATGATATTAACTGCTTGGGTGAATATCTATGGTTGATCTTTTTATCGTTGTTTTAATTCGTTTCCGCTGCACGTTATAAAAAGATTTTCATTGTTATCGTGAAATTTTTAAATAACCAATTCACCCCCCCCCCCCCCCTCTTGGTTAGCCTCGGGACTAGTTCACTAGGGCTTAACATCCCTATCGAACTTTCAAATAGTACCATCATAAGTGATGAATAACCTATCCTAGATCTTTTTGCTAGTAGTATAAGTAGAGACCCGCATGTAATCTTCGGATTTGAGTGCACAAGAAAAAATAGTTTAAATATTTCGTATTAAGATGTGCTATATCTCAATCCTCATTTTTCCATTCACTAAATGGTGTTTCAATTTTAATGTTATTCAAAAATCTAAATGGAGCAGAATAACCTTCTTGAATCATATGCCACATGCAAAAATTAATAGAACATAAAGAATTAGACATGCAAATTTTCAAAAATTTAAATGGTATATTATCAAATAATTGTGGATGAGTTATAGAATAACCCTCTATTTTATTCTTATTTCTAAAATAAGCCATTTGATCTTTTCTCAGGGATTTTTAAATCACTAATTTTGAGACTCGCTCTGAAACAAATTGAATGTTCAAGTGAGGTGGTTAAACATTATTGAACTGCCCTAGGCACACCAAGAGGGGGGTGAATTGGTTATTTAAAAATTCTCTCAAAGAAATATTTTTTTTTATTTTTAAATTAAACAAATCGCAAGTAGAAGAACTTAATAAAAATAAGGTAATTTTGGTCCTTTGAATTTCATAACAAAATAAATGACAAAATATTTTTCTTTATTTCATTTTTTATTTTTATTTTCTTTGTCCAACAATAATCAACTCAACCAAAACTTGATAATCAAAATATAGAGTTGTAGGAATAATAAATATGTAAGAAATTAAAATGCAGAAAATAGAAGTGCGTCAATAACGAACAAACACATTAGAAGTTATAGTGGTTCGGTCAAATAATATCCTACGTCCACTCCCTAGTCCACCTAAAATTTAATATTTAATTAATTTAATTAATTAAAAATAAATAAAAATTCTAAAAAATATCTCAAACACTTGGAGATCACTCCTTAGGTCATTCCTGACCTTTGGAGTTAATTTCAAGGAGTTTGGAGGTTATTTGGATTCAAATTACAAAAAGGGCCTTAATTAAACCAAATTTAAAAAAATTCAGTAAATTGTCAAAACTTCAAAAATTCATAACTAATTCAAATAAACTCCAAAATGAGCAAACTCAAAGGCATTCAACTCATCTAAGGTCTAATTTTTATAAAAAATGTTAAGTTTTCAGAAATTAATCAATTTTGAAAAAGTCAACTTTTGGTCAAACTTAGTTCAAATTCAAGTCAAAACTTCAAACCTTCATAATAAAATATAAAAAAATCCAATTTCAGCATTACTGTCTAACTGATCGTATTAAGGTCTAGTATTTTAATAAAATATTAATTTTTTAGAAAACACTTTGAATTAAAAAGTCAACTTTTGACCCTTGAATTAAATGACTAAAATAATCCATAAAATACCAAAATTCAATAAATAATTCAAAATTCCAGAAAATATTAATTTAAACTTAAAACCAGCAACTAATCAATTTGAATAAAATTTATCAACTCTCAAACCCTTAATTAAACTTAAAGCACTTAATTATATTGGGTATCACTAGGTAACCCAGGCCTACGAGGCTATTAAGTTAGCCTTAAGGAAGGTAAAATAAACTTCACGGCCTCGGTGTGCAGCAAAGGTGGTATCCAAAAAACAATTAAAATCAAGTTTAAAATAAATTTCAAGTCATTAAGATTTAAATTCAAATTAAAATTCTCTTGACGCCTTTCAACCAACCAGAACCTCAAGCAACTTCAATCAAATGCCTATTTAGGACATATAAAAACCACATAATCTTTACACACACTTTAGATGGTTTGCTAGGACAACCAACTCTAGTCTTAGGCTAGGCCGGTGTTTACTTTTCTGCTGTGTGCCGGGTTTTTGAGCTTTCACTGCATGCTGTTTGCTAGTAGTAGAATTGCTGTGACTGTTTATTTATTTACTGCACTCTGTGATGTGATTAATTGTACGTTAGACCTACCCTTAGGTTAGGAATGATTTATACTAATTCAATCTTATGCAGGTGGCCATGCTCATACAGGGCAATTAAATTAAAGGGGGCAATAATTAAAGCTTTAAAATTAATACTATTTTCTGCAGGTGCTAAGCATACTTAAGTCCCCCTTTAAAATTGAAAGAGCATGGCCAAGTGTGGCTGGTTTGAGTATTTTAAATTTTAAATATATTAACTGCTTGGAATATTTCTATAACTATTGATTATTAGGATAACCTTGCAGGATCGAGTCTAGATTTTTCAATTTTGATTAATGTAATTTGATATGAATTTGAGTTGTAATGTGTTAAGTACTCTGAGATTGAGATGTTTAAACATCCAATTTAGAATCCAAAGAGGAAGGAATATCCCTTAGTGGAGAGTTCCTATCCATTTGGAGATCCAAATTAGGATGAATTTCAAATATCCAAAGAGAAATGATAACACCCCTATTCAGGGGCAGTTTCTTTTCATTTGGATATCCAGACCTCACGATCCAAGGAGTTCCAAGAAGACGAAGAAGTAAAGAACGAGAAGAATCTCAAATCTCAAAGTCACTTGAGTCTTAGGAGTAGAATCCGGGTTGTAGTCAGTGGCACCCGGCCACTTTACTTTACTGCAGACCCTGGGTTGTACTATTAAAGGGTACTTGCCTATGGACTTTCATTTTGAATATTTATTTAATTGATTTAATTATTTAATTAATTTGATTGATGTGTTGATTGCGATTAAGGACCCGCATATTTTTAGTAGTTTATTTGGCGATCTTGCATGTCGTATTTGATTTAGCCTAGAACCCGATCGGAGGCTCGTGAGGGTACGGTCATAAACTATTTCTACATTAACTAAAATTTAAAAACTTTAGGTTCAGATAGTAACTCTAATGATTTTAAGAAGTAAGCCCAGACTCGCTGGGGGTTTTTCATGCATTCATATTGACTTTTCTCATCCGTGTTAGGCACCTCCCCGTCTGTGGGTTTTGGCAGACCACCTGACCTATTAGGGTGCAGTTCTGTCCAAGGGGATGTTGTGCAATCTCTAGGATAAAATCTATTTTTAAGCCTGATTTTTAAACTACTTCATTCTAATTTCAAGCATTTAATCGAGTCAACTAGCATACATTGCATTAGATATAAATTAAAATTGAGTCTAATTCTTAATTGCATTTTTTATTTAGACATTTCACCCAACATGTGTTAAGGGGCTAATTAGGAATCTGCTCTAGATGTCAGTCCCGCTCTCCTTAAACTAATCTTAAATAATGTCACTAACCACTCTTTCATAAAAGACTTGACACATGGTTTTAAAGCGTTTAGGTGGTTTAGCTGGCTCCCCAATCCAGGCCAGGGTATGTACAGGACTATATTACATTAGCTAGGATCCGGGTCACTGATTTTCAGTACCCATTTTAGACTTAGGTTCTGAGGCATATGTTCAATCTTAAGACCTCAACTCCCAGGAATCTAATTCCCATTTTCTAATAAAATTGACTACTTAAACATTAAAATCTCTTTCAATCTAATTGAAGCCCAACACTTAGGATAGTTTGAGGTGTTTTTGGAGTAATTCAGAATCTCAAGGCACCTCCTACTCTTCTTCCTTTGATTCCAGAAATAAGTATTCAATTTTGAACCAATCTCATTTGAAAATTCAGGTCCTTAACCTTCTTTGATATCAATCTTTGAATTCTTAAATAAAATTCATATCGTTATTTTAATCGAGAGTTTTCATAGGAAATTTCTGGTTTCCTACGATGTAATTAACTACAAGGGCTTACGCTCATAGGAGATTTAAAAACCCATACCAGATTTTCAAAATTAAGTTTTCAAAACCTTAACTAATTATCTTTGGGAAAATTAAAAGTCAATGATCATTATCGTCATTTTTAAATGATCAATAATAGACGATATCTTCTTCTCCCGAGGAGATATATCGTACCATTATCGTGATTTTGATTATGAAATTAATGATCTATATCTAGATCATTGTAGTTAAACATCCGATTAAACATCATTTTGATCCTTTGGGATCATATATTGTTTTTCTTTGAGTTTGACTATGATAATCAAGATAAATTCAAAGTTTTAAAATTTGAACCCATTAGGGAACGATATATTCACTTCTCGAGGTGATTTATCATTCATAATGAGCGTTCAATTTTAAAATAAAAAATTCTAGAAATTAAATATTTCCCAAAGAAAATTAAACACTTTTTCAAAACTTATATGTTATACATAATCTATCCCAGATTTCGTTTCCCGTTGAACAAGTAGAAATACGCATATAGTCTTTCGATTTTAAAGTACAAAAGAAACAGTTCAAGCATTTTGCATTTAACTGTGCTAAGTCACGATCATCAAATGTCCAATTAGTAAAAAGCAATTCAGTTTTCACATTGTTAATCAATCTAAAAGGAGGTTCGTATCCATCCTTAACTAACATCCACATGCGATAGTCAATCGATTGAAGAAAAGTAGACATGCGTGTTTTCCAAAAATCAAAAGGAATATTATCAAACAACGGTGGTCTTGTAATAGAATAACCTTCAGCAGTATTACGATTGTTACAGTTAGCCATGGATCAAATTCAAAAGTTTTTAAACCTAAATTTTGAATCCCGCTCTGATATCACTTAAAAGTTCGATTGGGATGTTAAGCCCTAGTGAACTAGTCCCGAGGCTAACCAAGAGGGGGGGTGAATTGGTTATTTAAAATTTTCACAACAACAATGAAAAATCTTTTCGATATTTAGCAGCGGAAATAAATAAACATAAACGAAAAGATCAATCTCAGATATTCACCCACGCAGTTAATATCAAAAAGTAAAGTGCAGAACTGAATCAGAAAAGCAAACCAGATTTTATAGTGGTTCGGTCAACTTGACCTACGTCCACTCCCCGGAGCCTCCCCTCCGGGTATTGCACTAAACAAAAAGTGTCTCTCCTTTTTCTCCCATAATAAGGCGGAGAAGCCTGTATAAGACCTCCTTCTCACCACATGGTGGGGCAGAGAACCTGACCTCCTTTTGCTTCCTCCTGAAGCAGGCAGAGAACCTTCCAACTCCTTTTGCTTCCACCTGAAGGGGGTAGAGAACCCTGATCTTCTTGCGAACAATCCTCCCACGACGAACACCGACTAGATGAAAGACGACGTGCGGAGTAGACGACTCTGATCCATGCTTGGAGCAACCTTAGTGAATCCCTCACTAACTCCCCCTCACAAGATCCTCTCTCTCTCTCCCAACTCTCTCTCTCTCTAGGGTTTCTCAGGGAAGGAAGGTGGCAAAAGATTTTTCTTGTTTCAAGAAAAAGTTCTTTTATAGGAGGGCTTAAAATTTGCCCTAAATCTCAATTGGTCGGCCAAGATCGTCCAGGATGATCTATATATCGTCCTGTATGATCAGTAGAAAAAATTGTTCATATTATCCCGTACGATCCTGCGATCGTCTGGAATATCTTCTAGAAGACAGTTCGGGTCATCCAAAGAAACTTGTGCTGGACGACCAAAAAATGACTTGATTGTCCAGGATGATAGGTACATTATCCTGTACGATTAGTTCAAAAAGTGCCCAAATCGTCCTGAACACAGTTCGAGACGTACAACTGAAATGCACTAGACGATCATGATCGTCCGAGACGATCCGGCGATCGTCCAGGATGATATGATCGTATCAATTAAATATTAATTGCTTTCCTTAATTACCAGACTAATTTAGGCATAATTGTATTGAATCGTCCAGGATGATACACGTATCGTCCCGGACGATCAGACCAAATAACTAAAAATAAAAACTTGCCTAAGTTGTTCTGGCGGCTGAGAATTTCTGATTTGAGCATATCGTCCCATACAATCCAAAGATCGTCCAGGACGATCTGCTTAATCAGACTCACTTAACTTTGTCGCCCTAATTAGGGTTTCTGTTTTGGCTGGATTGTCAAGGATGATGTGAATATCGTCTAGGACGATCTGAACAAAAAATGAACAGAAACTCTAATTCACTCAATCTCTCCCCCTGAGTGTGTGTGTGCAAGGTTACTTAGCTCGGGGATCAGTTACATTAAAATTGACTCAATAAAAAGAAAAATTATACATTTGACACACTTGGACCCGATCTTGAGTTAGCTTGATTTGCTCGTGATCTTTTGTGCCTGAAACGGGTTAGCCAAGCAAAACACACTGGAAACATGTTTGTCATCATCAAAACCAGATTTACAACAGAATCCAATACTCAAGCTTGGGAAATGTATTTTGATGGTGCAGCATCCTCCCAACAGGGCAAAACACAACAATCTACCATTCCTGGAAAAGCCGGAGTCGGTCTGGTTTTCATAACACCGGATAAGGGAATGATGCATTTTTCCTACCATTTATCAGAACCTTGTACGAACAATGAAGCTGAGTATGAAGCTTTGATAATTGGTCTGGAACTTGCAATCCTAATGGAGATTAAAGAGATTAAGATCTATGGTGACTCTCAACTGGTAATCAACCAAGTTGTAAGGACCTACAAGGTCTTGAATCCTAAACTCCTGAAATATCACCAATACACAATGCACTTGCTCGAGAAAATTCCTATTGTAACTATGTATAGGGTTCCTCGTGGAAGCAATTCCTCGGCGGATGCCCTAGCAAAGCTTACAAAGGAATTTGCTTGCCCAGAAGAAGACTTCATCCCTATAGAAGTTCAGGGTCATCAAGTCTTGTCCCCTGTAGACATGAAGTACCTCAACAATCAATCCTCTCAGGTCCTTTCTACATCTTCAGCATTTGATAAAGAAGGAGATTGGAGACAACCAATAATTAAGTATCTGCAAGAAGGCAAGCTTCCCCATGACAGGTCTCTTGCTAATCAAATCAAGAAACATGCCCTATCATATGCACTAGTCAACGATACGTTGTACCGACGATCGTTCGATCAGATGTGGCTCCGTTGTTTAGGCAAATAAGAGGCCCTGAAGGTCGTTAATGAAGTCCATGCTGGACTGTGCGGTGCTCTTCAATCGGGTCCTAAGATGAAAATGAAAATTAAAAGACTTGGCTACTACTGGCCTACGATGATTGACGATTGCATGAAAATTGCAAAATGTTGTCATCAATGCCAGGTTCATGGTGTGGTTTTACATCAGCCGCCTAATGTGTTGCATCCTACGATAGCCTCGTGGCCCTTCGAAAGTTAGGGCACGGATATCGTCGAGCCAATTGACCCTCCTTCTTCAAGGGGTCATCGCTTCATCTTAGCAGTGATTGATTACTTTTCAAAGTGGGCCGAAGCAGTTCCACTAAGAAATGTAACATCACACCATGTAATGAAATTCTTTCGTGACTATATCGTATATCGATTCGGCGTGCCTTGCAGAATCATATCCGATAATGGGTCTGCTTTCAAGTCTACAAAAATCAATAACTTTGCAAGTCACCATGGTATTGATTGGAGATACTCAACGATCTATTACCCACGGGCTAATGGATTAGCTGAGGCCTTCAATAAAACCCTGGTACAAATCATCAAAAAGATCCTGGATGACAATAAATGTCAGTGGGATGAGAGGTTGGTGGAAGCTTTGTGGGCCTACAGGATCACGTATCGAACCCCGACCCAATCCACACCGTTTGTACTAGTGTATGGGTCCGAGGCCGCACTCCCTCTGGAAATTCAAATCCCTTCACTCAGAACTGCAGTCCAGAATCAGATCACAATAGAACATAATGCACAACTTCGACTTGAAGAACTTGAGGGTCTTGAAGAACGTCGTCTCCAAGCCCAGCAAAATCTAGAACTCTATAAAGCCAGAATGGTTCAAGCTCATGATAAGTTAGTGCGACCTAGAACCTTCCGAGTAGGCGACTTGGTCTTGGTTCTTCGGAGGCCTATCTTAGCCCACCGAAAGCTCAGCGGGAAGTTTGAGCCAACCTGGGAAGGACCCTTCGTAGTGGAAACAGTCTATGAAGGAGGCTCGTATCAGTTAGTGGATTGTAAAGGAGATCACCCAATGCTTCCTGTAAACGGGCGATTCCTGAAAAAATACTATGCTTGATGTAGCTCGAATTTCAAATCAATAAAATTTTCAAATTTTGAATCTATTTAACTCAATCTTGTCCAAGTTTTTTAGATTCAAAATCAAATCTCAAAACCTTTGAAATTTAAAATTAAATTGAATCAAGTTCAAAACAACATCAAACCCAAACAAATCAAATTTAAATCAAAACACATCCCAGATTCAAAACTATTCAAATTCAAATTTGTCAAATCAAATTTCAAATTCAAACTCTTCAAATTTAAAACCAAATTAATTAAAAAATCATTCAAATCTCAAGTTCCAAAATTCAAATATGATCCTTTGTATAGAGCAAGTTTCCTCTATATACGATCACCCTGACTCGATCCCCTGTGTAGAGCAAGTTTCCTCTACACATGATCATCCAGATCCGATCCTCTATGTGAAACAAGTTTCCTTCACATAAGATCATTCCAGACCCAATCCTCTATGTAGAGCAAGTTTCCTTTGCATATGATCATCTAGATCTGATCCTCTGTGTGAAACAAATTTCCTTCACACACGATCATTCCAGACCTGATCCTCTGTATAGAATAAGCTTCCTCTATATACGATCACCCTGACTCGATCCCCTGTGTAGAGCAAGTTTTCTCTACACATGATCATCCAGACCCGATCCTCTATGTAGAGCAAGTTTCCTTTGCATATGATCATCCAGATCCGATCCTCTGTGTGAAATAAGTCTCCTTCACACATGATCATTCCAGACCTGACCCTCTGTGTAGAGCAAGTTTCCTCTACACATGATTACTCCAGATCTGATCTTTTATATAGAGCAAGTTTCCTCTGTATATGATCATCCAAATTTGATCCTCTGTGTAAAGCAAGTTTCATATACATACGATCACTCCAGATCCGATTCTGTGTGAAGCAATGCTTCCTTCTCACAGGATCTTCCAGTTGTCTTTTCCTTAAGGTTAAATGTGAGTCATCGTGCTTTCTTTCCTTAGGATTAGATCTGTTAGTGGTGGAGTATGCCCTTCGTGGCACCATCCTAGCTTCTTCCAATTTTTTTTCCTTAAGGTCAGATGTGAGTCATCATGCTTTCTTTCCTTAGGATTAGATCTTCTAGTGATGGAACACACCCTCTGTGGCACCATCCTAGGTTTAAAATCCATATCCGACCTTCTGTGGGAAGCAATACTTCTTTCCCTCAGGGTCCTCCAGTCTTCTTTTCCTTAAGGATAGATGTGAGTCATCGTGCTTTCTTTCCTTAGGATTAGATCTACTATGGATGGATAACGCTCTCTGAGGCACCATTCTAGTTTCAAAATTCAAATCTTTAAGTCTGATCTCCTATAGGAAGCAATACTACCTTCCTATGAGATCATCCAGTTTTCTTTTCCTCTGAGTAAGTATTTTCTTTCTCTTAAGATTAGATTCCCCAGTGATGGAATAAGTCCCCTGTGGCACCGTCCTGGAATCAATTTCAAATTCCAAAATCAAACTCTCTTCTCCTCAAGGTTAGGCTTTTCTCCTTCCTTTAGGATTAGACTCCCCAGTGATGGAATAAGCCCTTTATGGCACCGTCCTGAATTTAATTTTAAAATCCAGTTCTCTCTTCCTTAGGGTAGGTTCTTCTTCCTTCCCTTGGGATTAGACTTCCTAGTGATGGAGTAAGTCCTCTATGGCACCGTCCTGGAATCAATCTCAATCAAGCTTTCTTTTCTTTAGGGCTAGGTTATTCTTTCTTCCTTTAGGATCAGATCTACTAGTGGTAGAGTATGCCCCTCGTGGCACTACCCTAGTATCAAATTTCAATTTGATCCTCTGTAGTTAGGATCTCTTCCTTTCTATACGATCATCCAGACTTCTTCTTTCTAACGGTAGGACTTCCCTTCCTTTAGAACTAGACCCACTAGTGGTATAGTATGCTATCCCTAGCACTACCCTAGTATCATTTCAAATTCAAACCTTTAAAACTAGGATCTCCTTCCCTTAGATCCATTTCAAATTCAAACCTCTAAGGCTAGGATCTCCTTCCCATAGATTCATTTCAAATTCAATCTTCTATGGCTAGGATTTCCTTCCCTTAGATTCAACTCAAATTCAATCTTCTGGAGTTAGGTTTTCTTCTCCCTTAGAATCAAATCTAGATTCAAACCTCTATAGTTAGGAGTTCTTCCTTCCTATACGATACCCCAGATTTTCTTCTCCTTTAGGGATAGATTCTTCCTTTCCCTTAGGATCAGACCCACTAGCAGTAGAATACGCTTTTCCTAGCACTACCCTAGTATCTATTCAAACTTCAATTCCCCAGGGATAGATTTCTCATTCCCTTAGGATCAAAACTCCAGACTTGACCATTCTATTTGGTCAACACCAATATGTGTAATAAAACTACATTCTATTACACATATTGGGGGTCCATTTGTTGACCTTATTTTTGTATGAGGTTAGTAGGACAAAGCAAGACCTTAGGATCTTTCCAATCCTTAGGATCAATCCTGACTCTATGATCAATCTGATCCTAGATCAATCTAATTTCAAATCAATCCTGATCTCAGACCAATCTAATTTCCAGACTATTCTAGATCCTAGGATCTTTCTTAGATTTTAGATCTTAGGATCATTCTAAACCTTAGGATCCTCCTAGAACCTAGATCATAGGATTCTTCTAGATCCTAAGACTCTTCTAGACCCTGAACCCTAGGACCTATTCTAGATCCTAGGATTCTGCCAGACTCTAGATCATATTGATCTTATTAGACCCTACGATTTATTCTGGACCCTAGGATTCTTCTAGATCCATTTAAAATCTTAGGATTATTTTAGCCCCTAGGATTCTTCATATACTATACATCCTAGATCTACCTAGACCTCAGATCTACCTAGACCCTAGGATCTTCTTAGAATCCAGACTTTAGGATCTACTCTAGATCCTAAGATTTTTCTAGATCCATTTAAATTCTTAGGATTATTCTAGCCCCTAGGATTCTTCATAGACTATATATCCTAGATCTACCTAGACCTCAGATCTATCTTGACCCTAGGATCTTCTTAGAATCCAAACTTTAGGATCTACTCTAGATCCTAAGATTCTTCTAGATCCCAGACCTTAGGGTTTCTTAGACTCCAGGATCTTCCTAGATTTCAGTCCCTAGGATCTACTCTGGACCCTAGGATTTCCCCTAGATCAATTTAGGTCTTAGAATTCTCCTAGACCTTAGATCTATCCAGACCTCAAATCTTTTCAAACTTCAGACCAACCCAGACTTTAAATCAATCTATTCAACACTCAAATCAATTCAAATCCCTGACCAATCCTGACCTTTAAACAACCCAGATTTAGATGCTCCAGCCTCTGACCTGACTTTAATCCTATCTAATCATCTACAATCACCCAAATGATTATAAATAATTTAGATAGTTTAAATCCTATCATCCAAGCTCAAAATCCAATTCAAAACTAGATTTCCAAACTCAATTCTAAGGCTAAGGGTCTAAGTCCTAAAAGCCTTTTCAAATGAATCTTTGAATATTTTAAAACCCTATCAAATGACCTCTGATTCAAGGTCTATCATTTCTACACTGATGTGATATGTCTCTAGGGATAACCCTCTAAATTTGAGCTCATTCTGAGGTCTCTAACCTCCATACCCTTGATTATGACCCATTGAGCATTAAACTGCATTTTGTTGGACTCAATTTGACCCCCAGTTGACCAGGGGTCAAAATGACCAAAATACCCCTATGGGGTATGAATAGTCACTTTGTTCAAATGAGCTCCAAATTAAATGCAACCACCTCCAGCAAATTTCAAATATCAAACCAAACCTGTTAGACCCAAATCCATCCCCTGGGTCAATCTGGTTGACCAAGTCAACCAGGTTGACCAAACAGGCCCTTTAGGGTCTAAACAGGTCATTTTGACCAAATGACCTCCTCAGACTTTGGAACCACCACCATTGGTCTCCAAATATCATTTCAAATCTATTGAGCCCATTTCCAGACCCTGGACCCACTTGGTTGACCAAGTCAACCAAGGTTGACCTAAAAGGCCCATTAAGGGCCCAAATAGGTCAATTTGACCAAACAACCTCCCTAGACTTTGAGACCACCACCAGTGGACTCAGAATGTCATTCTGAACTGGTTGGACCCATTGCTTGACCCTGGGTCAACCTAGTTGACCAAGTCAACCTAGTCAACCCATTAGGCCCATTAAGGGTCTAAACAGGTCATTTGATCAGGATGACCCATTTAAACCTCGAAACCACTTCCATCAGACCCCATTCATCATTTCAAACCTGTTTAGCTTAACCCCTGGCCCTGGGTCAACCTGGTTGACTAAGTCAACTTAGGTTGACCAGTTCAACCCTTAAGCCCTTGCAATTTAAATTAAACTTCAAGTATACTAAAGACTCAATCAAACTCCCCTGGCCATACCCTTCAATAATTCAGATTTAATTAGACCTTTGACCCAGTCAATAGTTAACTTGGTCAACTGAGTCCAAGTTCAATTAAATTTGACCCATTTGGGTCAAATTCCTTTAAGCATTCATTTAAAGCCTTTCAAATCTTCAAATCTACGTCAATCAATGCCTTGAATACTTTTAAACTCACCTCAAATCAAATCACATTGAATTTGACTTGGTCAACTCAATAAAACCAAGTCAACATGCCTTAAACCCTCACATTTTCATTCAAGCTTAAACTCCCTAGCCTCAAGGCCAACCTAAACCATTTAATATTCACACTTGGCTGCCACCTCAGCCTTTGGGGACCATTAACTGGTCAAACCAGTCAATATCTGGTCAAATGACCATTAAATGGTCAAAAGCCCCATCTTAATTCCTTTTTACTTTAATTCAAATTCCTCCAGCTTCTTAAACCCTTTCTAGAGTCTTCCTAAGTCATTTCCTAGCCCTTAGATTAGGATCAAAGGGCTGCTATCACTTCCACATGCTCATATGGGACAAAAGGGGTCTTTACACATCATCAGTCCTTGTGTCCTTGATATCCCCTGCTCCCAACAACCCCCAGGACAGATGGCAACCATCCAAGAGTTCACTCAATCAATCCTAGCCGTCCCTTTGAACCCTAGGGTTTTGAATAGGGCAAAACACCCTATTGAGCTCTCATTCTAACCCTCTCATTCTCTCACTACCTTAAACCTTTCCAGATAAGCTCTTTGTTCGTTTGAGCTCCCAGCACCCTCTCCTATATCTTCCAACCAAAATCCAGCCGGTAAAAGCTCGCCGGCGATCATACTCCGGCAAGCCAAAGCTATTTTCCGTGTAGGGGCTACACCGTCCAATCCAGAGCTCGTCTGACCGAGGGCTCAAGAGAGAAAAGTCGTGTGGATAGTCTATAAGCTCAGAGAAATAAAAATTATCAAAATCTATCAGTAGGATCAAGGTAAAATCGCAACCCTAGTATAAAACACTTAGTTTAAATTAGCTTTTTAAAAAGTACTTTTTAGGCAAAACAAATACGTCCACATTTCTTCTGTTCAGTTAAGTAATACATGTCTAAAATTTGATTAAATTCTATCGCGTGGTTTGGGAGAACGAGCCAATTTTCTATCTTGGGGCTCGGGCTACACAGTTTTACAACTGCATTAAATTGTGACCGTTGATCCTATGATCAACGGTTACGATTTAGCCTTCCTGCGGGTTAGCTCAAACCGCGGAGCTGATCCCGTGTTCGAGAGGTTGGTCCGGCTCCATCTCAGCCGTCGGTCTGATCCCACGCTCGATCTAACGGCTCTCGCCTTCCGCTGACGTGGATTATGAAAACCGCATGGACCCGCCGCAAAACCAATCATTTCCAATGATTGATAAGCACGTGCGCGGATTGGCATGGCCAATCCTAGCCTGCCATGTGGCCTTGACCGCTAGTTTTTTATTTTTTTTATTTTTTTTTAAATTAATTTAAACTTATTTTAAAATACAAAAAACTCAAAAATTTATCAAAATTTAATTTTAAATAATAATAAAATATTATTATATATTAAAATTTCTATAAAATTAAATACTTTAATTTAAAATTAATATTAATTTAAAATATCAAATATATTTTAAATTATTTTAAATATTAGACTTTAATTGTTTTAAAATTAAAATTTTAATTAAATAATGATTAAAACACTTTATAATATCTAAAATTTTATTTTTAAAATTGATTTCAAATTATTAAATGATTAAAAATAGAAAAATTTACTCTAGATGTTTATTTCTAAATTAAAATTAATTTTTTGATGTATATTATAAATAAATATATACATATAGTTTCTTTTAAAGTAAATACTTAAACATATAATTAATATTTATTTAAATTCATTTTTCTTTAATGTTTATGTTAAATAACTTTAAAATTCCAGAAACATTTTAAAACTTAATTTGATTTGATTAAAATTATTTTGATTATTAATTAATTTTAAGTTAATTTAAAACTCATTTAATCAAAAAAAAACTACAAAAATTCATTAAAAATTAAATTTAAATCATAAAAATTAAAATAATACTTTAAAATTTTTAGAAAATTAAATAATTTAAATTGGAATTAATTTCAGAAATTAAAATCTTAATTTATATTGATTAATTTTAATTATCTAATTATTTTAATATCTAATCAATATTTAATTAAATATTAATTTAAATATTTTCAAAATAAAAAAATTTATTAGTTTCAAATCATTTTAAATAAGTCAGAGGATCTCTCAACTCCTTAAAATTTACTTTGATAATATTTTAAATTATTTTATTTTCAAATATATATAGGTTTTTATATGAATATGTATATTTTAAAATCTATTTTAAAATTATATATATATGTTAAATCTTTAAGTCTTGAGAGATCCGTTTTGAAATTTTAAACTTAAATTGAGCTTAATTGAATAGGAATTGTGAGGAGTGGTGATTAATCAATGAACAAATATTTGGTTGATATCCTAATTAATTTAATTTCTTTTAATTTCATGTTTAGGATGCACACACCACCTAGGTTTAGGGCTCTCCTAGATCTAGGATTGATTGTTTGATATGTGTATTTGCATGTACTTGTTTAAGGGTTAGTTGAAACCTTGATTCAAACCATTTAAATTTAGTGACGTCATTAAGGACAATAATTAAGGATCTTAATTAGAAAACTTAAAAAATTCCAATAATTAGGATGCACATCTTATTGACTCGAAACTCAAACCATTTGAACTTAGTGACATGCTCAGCCCATAGAAAATTCCTCACTGAATTATGAAGTCATTAAGTCCCTTAATTAATTTAATCAACTTAAACCCTTAATTAAGCCATTTAAACTTCCAGAAATTATAATAAATCAAATTTAAATCCAAAAATTACAAATAATATTTTAAACTGACCAGAATTAAACCCTTAATCAATGAAAAATAAAAGCCCCTTGACTGGACTTCCAAATTAAGTTTAATTTAAGTTTATTTCAAATTCAATATTTAATTAATTTAATTAATTAAAAATAATTAAAATTTTCAAAAATTTCTTAAACACTTGGAAATCACTCCTTAGGTCATTCCTGACCTTTGGAGTTGATTTCAATGAGTTTGGAGGTTATTTGGATTCAAATCATAAAAAGGGCCTTAATTAAACCAATTTTAAAAAAATTCAACAAATTGTCAAAACTTCAAAAATTCATAACTAATTCAAATAAACTCCAAATTGAGCAAAATCAAAGGAATTCAACTCATCTTAAGGTCCAATATTTATCAAAAATGTTAAGTTTTTAGAAATTAATCAATTTTGAAAAAGTCGACTTTTGGTCAAATTAAGTTCAAATTCAAGTCAAAACTTCGAACCTTCAGAATAAAATATAGAAAAATCCAATTTCAGCGTACTTACTGTCTAACTAATCGTATTAAGGTCTAGTATTTTAATAAAATATTAATTTTCTAGAAAACACTTTGAATCAAAAAGTCCACTTTTGACGCTTGAATTAAATGAATAAAATAATCCATAAAATACCAAAATTCAATAAATAATTCAAAATTCCAGAAAATATTAATTTAAACTTAAAACCAGCAACTAATCAATTTGAATAAAATTTATTAACTATCAAACCCTTAATTAAACTTAAAGCACTTAATTATATCGGGTACCACTAGGTAACCCAGGCCTACGAGGCTATTAAGTTAGCCCCAAGGAAGGTGAAATAAACTTTACGGCCTCCGTGTGCAACAAAGGTGGTATCCAAAAAACAATTAAAATCAAGTTTAAAATAAATTTCAAGTCATTAAGATTTAAATTCAAATTAAAATTCCCTTGACGCCTTTCAACCAACCAGAACCTCAAGCAACTTCAATCAAATGCCTATTTAGGACATATCAAAACCACACAAACTTTACACACACTTTAGATGGTTTTCTAGGACAACTAACTCTATTCTTAGGCTAGGCCAGTGTTTACTTTTCTGCTGTGTGCCTAGTTTTTGAGCTTTCACTGCATGCTGTTTGCTAGTAGTAGAATTGCTGTGACTGTTTATTTATTTACTGCAATCTGTGATGTGATTGATTGTACGTTAGACCTACCCTTAGGTTAGGAACGATTCATACTAATTCAATCTTATACAGGTGGCCATGCTCATACAGGGCAATTAAATTAAAGGGGGCAATAATAAAGCTTTAAAATTAATACTGTTTTCTGCAGGTGCTAAGCATGCTTAAGTCCTCCTTTAAAATTGAAAGAGCATGGCCAAGTGTGGCTGGTTTGAGTATTTTAAATTTTAAATATATTAACTGCTTGGGATGTTTCTATAACTATTGATTATTAGGATAACCTTGTAGGATCGAGTCTAGATTTTTCAATTTTGATTAATGTAATTTGATATGAATTTGAGTTGTAATGTGTTAAGTACTCTGAGATTGAGATATTTAAACATCCAATTTGGAATCCAAAGAGGAAGGAACATCCCTTAGTGGAGAGTTCCTATCCATTTGGAGATCCAAATTAGGATGAATTTTAAATATCCAAAGAGAAAAGATAACACCCCTACTCAGGGGGAATTTCTTTTCATTTGGATATCCAGACCCTAAGATCCAAGGAGTTCCAAGAAGACGAAGAAGTGAAGAACGAGAAGAATCTCAAATCTCAAAGTCACTTGAGTCTTAGGAGTAAAATCCGGGTTGTAGTCAGTGGCACCCGGACACTTTACTTTACTGCAGACCCTGGGTTATACTATTAAAGGGCACTTACCTATGGACTTTCATTTTGAATATTTATTTAATTGATTTAATTATTTAATTGATTTGATTGATGTGTTGATTGCGATTAAGGACCCACATGTTTTTAGTAGTTTATTTGGCGATCTTGCATGTCGTATTTGATTTAGCCTGGAACCCAATCGGAGGCTCGTGAGGGTACAGTCATAAACTATTTATACTTTAACTAAAATTTAAAAACTTTAGGCTCAGATAGTAACTCTAACGATTTTAAGAAGTAAGCCCAAACTCATCGGGGGTTTTTCATGCATTCATATTGACTTATCTCATCCGTGTTAGGCACCTACGCGCCTACGGGTTTTGGCAGACCACCTGACCTATTAGGGTGCAGTTCTGTCCAAGGGGATGTTGTGCAATCTCTAGGATAAAATCTATTTTTAAGCCTGATTTTTAAACTGCTTCATTCTGATTTCAAGCATTTAATCGGGTCAACTAGCATGCATTGCATTAGATATAAATTCAAATTGAGTCTAATTCTTAATTGTATTTTTTATTTAGACATTTCACCCAACATGTGTTAAGGGGCTAATTAGGAATCTGCTCTAGATGTCAGCCCCGCTCTCCTTAAACTAATCTTAAACAACATCCCTAACCACTCTTTCATAAAAGACTTGACACATGGTTTTAAAGCGTTTAGGTAGTTTAGCTGGCTCCCCAATCCAGGCCGGGGTAAGTCCAGGACTACATTACATTAGCTAGGATCCGGGTCACTGATTTTCAGTACCCATTTTAGACTTAGGTTTTGAGGCATATGTTCAATCTTAAGACCTCAACTCCCGGGAATCTAATTCTCATTTTCTAATAAAATTAACCACTTAAACATTAAAATCTCTTTCAATCTAATTCAAACCCAACACTTAGGATAGTTTGAGGTGTTTTTGAAGTAATTCAGAATCTCAAGGCTCCTCCTACTCTTCTTCCTTTGATTCTAGAAATAAGTGTTCAATTTTGAACCAATCCCATTTGAAAATTCAGGTCCTTAACCTTCTTTGTTATCAATCTTTGAATTCTTAAATAAAATTCGTATCGCTATTTTAATCGAGAGTTTTCATAGGAAATTTCTGGTTTCCAACGATGTAATTAACTACGAGGGCTTGCACTCGTAGGAGATTTAGAAACCCAGACCAAATTTTCAAAATTAAGTTTTCAAAACCTTAACTAATTATCTTTGGGAAAATTAAAAGTCAATGATCATTATCGTTATTTTCAAATGATCAATAATAGACGATATCTTTTTCTCCCGAGGAGATATATCATACCATTATCGTGATTTTGATTATGAAATTAATGATCTATATCTAGATCATTGTAGTTAAACATCTGATTAAACATCATTTTGATCTTTGGGATCATATATTATTTTTCTTTGAGTTTGACTATGATAATCAGGATAAATTCAAAGTTTTAAAATTTGAACCCATTAGGGAACGATATATTCACTTCTCGAGGTGATTTATCATTCATAATAAGCGTTCAATTTTAAAATTAAAAATTACAGAAATTAAACATTTCCCAAAGAAAATTAAACATTTTTTCAAAACTTATATTGTTCAATCGAACACCTCTATAGCTAGGTTAGAAGCCATTATAAGTACTATTAGCCTCTGCTTGCTTTAGAGGATTAAAGTTATATCAGATGAATGTTAAGAGTGTCTTTCTAAATGGGGTGATTAAGAAAGAAGCATATGTTAAGCAAACCCCAGGTTTGGAGAATCTTAATTTCCTAATCATGTATTTAAATTAAAGAAGACATTATATAGATTGAAGCAAGCACCTAGAGCTTGGTATTAGAGGCTAAGTACATTCCTCCTATATAGAGCCTTTACTAAAGGTAGTGTAGATACCAACCTATTCCTTAAGAAAGTATGAGAAGATCTATCATTATCCAAATTTGTGTTGATGATATACTTTTTAGATCCACAAATCAAAATCTTTGTGATGATTTTTTAAAAATAATGAGTGAGGAGTTTGAGATGAGTATGACAGGATAGCTTACATATTTCCTTAGATTTAGTGTGAAGCAAATAGATGATGGAACCTTCCTTAACCAATCAAAATATATCAAAAATATCCTAAGAAAATATGAGATGGATAATTCTAAGACAATCAATACTCCCATGAGCTCCACAATTCAAAAAGATAAGGATCCCAATGAAAAATTAGTTGATCAAAAGAAATATAAAGGGATAATTGGATCACTTCTTTATTTGACTTCCAATAGACCTGATATCATATTTAGTGTATATCTCTACGCTAAATTTTAGGCTGATCCCAAAGAATCCCATATAATTACGAGTAAGGGAATCCATAGATACCTATTAAGCACCCAAAACCTAGGTATCTAGTATCCTAGGCATACTCATCCTTTGAAATCATAAGATATTCAAGCTCTAACTTTATCGGATGTATGGAAGATAGAGAAAGCAACTCAAAAACCTATAAATTCATAGGCCAATCATTAGTTCCCTGGTCTAGTAAAAAATAAAATTTAGTAGCCATATCCACGACTGAGGTAGAATACATTTCTATAAGAAGCTATGTTGTTTAAGTCTTATGATTGAAATAACAAATCATAGATCTTGGACTACCTTTAGGCACCATTCCTATTATGTGTGACAACACTAGTGCCATTGACATTTCCAAAAATCTAATCCAACACTCCTGCACTAAGCATATAGACATTAGGCATCATTTTATTAGAGATCATGCAGCAAAGGGAGATAGAGAATTGCATCATATATCTACTAAAGATCAATTGGCAGACATTTTACCAAAACCCTTGACTATGACACCTTTATCCTCTTAAGGACTAGACTAGGTGTAACAAAAATTTATGATTAATTCAAGATGAATCTAGATTTCTTTATCATTTGAAATCAACCATTTTTATGTATGTTCTAATGTGTGTCACATGTTAAAATTTTTTGACTATTTGTTTGTTGATTTGTGTTTTTATTTTTCATTTATTTTGTTATTTTGCATTTGGTAGATATTTCCTGATCATCACACATCTTTAATTTAAAATTTAAAAAAAATTGAAAATTAAATTTTTTTTACATTATACTGTACGATTCCCTTCGTATTATATAATCTACACATCCTTGAACAAATCTCTACCTTCAATGAAATCAATGGTCTAGATCTGATCAATTATTACTGATCATACTGCATGAATACATCTGTATAATGTATGATACACATGTTAAAAAAAATTAAACAAATTCAAATATGCCGATCTAATATTAATTGACCAATTATACTATACGAATACTTGTTCGTACTGTACGATCCGTTTGGTCAAGAATCATACTGATGACTCCTAAGAATGAATGCTTTTTCTTAAGATCATCTAGTACAATCTAGTCATACCATGTGATTTGACCACTTTTTCCAACAATTAATCTAGCTGATTTAAATTCATATGATTGTACTATATGATTGGCTGTAAACTCTATAAATTGAAGGATATCTAAAGTTAAACTCATCCCATACTTTGAATATCTTCTTTTTTCTTGACTCAAACCTTCAATTGCTCAAATGGTCGGAGCTAGCAAGCATGGTTGTCTAACCCAAGGAAGTTCTTCCTCTTATTATCCTACCGATGACCATTTTTAATTCGTAGAAGATAAAGCAGCCAATTCTCTGTATAGAGACTCTCGTATCACCCCATCTAGATAACTGAACCAACAATCCCTAAACTATGAAGTGCTTAATCTTTTTGCATCCACCACTCTATATGTCTTTCTTACCCTCAATTTTTTCTTGAATGCTAAACTCCTTAATGATTTTTTTATAAACCTAAGGATTAGTGCTGATGTTCCCATTATGTGATCCTATATCTGCAGGCGACCCATAGAAATAACCATGGAAGACTTAGGCGAATATCTCAACCTATCCATAGAAGGACATCGACCCCAATCAATGGCTTCTAAGGGATAATTTGATTAGAGTGCAATCAATTTAACCATTATAAATATTACCATAAATTAACATCAACCCATTGTCCACTCTTTGAATCAAAATACCCGTATTATCCAAAATATCCTTAGAACCTCCATCATTCCTAAAGCTGGAGATCGCATAAATATTACCCTACTCCTTTCCATTGTTACCTGCTTCCTTATGTCTTGAACACAATTTGCTGAAGCCCAAAGGATCATTGATTACATTCAAAAACTTACTCTAATTCTCCTTCCTTCCACCAGAAGGAAGCAAAACATTATGCTTGTTCATGTCATTACCAACATCCTGGACAAAAAATATGAGCTTACCTATCCTACTATTATTGATCATTTCCCAATTCTCTATTCTGAAATTTCCTTCCATATTCTTTTTCATCATCACTAGGAGTACGAGCAAGAAGAAAAAACTAATTTTGATGAGGAAGAGGGAGCTAATCCTGTAGCAGCACCTGTACTAGAGCCTGCACAAGCACTAGTGTCAGATCTACACCAGCATACTAACCTTATCCCTATAAGGAGCTGATAAAATGTTTTGATCGATTAGAGTCCTAACTTAATAGCCATATTCAGAATCAGTTGCAACAACATGAGTGGTGAACAATTTTCATCTATTCATTAGTATTTTTAGCCACCAACACCGCCTAATCAGGGGCCTTCCTACTTTTAGGATCTGTGTTTTGTGATTTATATTTATTACTTATGTATATTCTATAGTTTTTCATGTGTTACTATTTTATCCTCCTTTTTGCTGATGTCAAAAAGGAGAGTAGTAGTTTGGTTATATGTGTATTTATTCATCTTTATTATGTAGTCAGTTTATGCATCTTATGTTTGTAGTATACTTTTACTTTTACATTTAGCATAAAAGTATTTAAAAATTAAAAAAATTAATTAAAAATTATCTTACCCCTATTTTCAAATCTATCACTTAAAGTGGGGGAGATTATGACAAAAATATTAACTTGCATTTTCAACGAAAAATATTTTCCATCATCAAAAAGGGGGTGATTATTGTAATTCAGGATCCCTAGCTAACAATTTTTATGATAACAAATATTATTAATTAAATTTTTATTTCGTCTAACATATGTATTGCATATTTTGTTGTGTACTAACATTTCAGGTACATCATACATCACTCAAGAATGATCAAGGCACAAGTTTGGGTTGAATAGCATATTTTTCAAAAGCGTTTATATTTTTAATTTCTTTTATTTTATATTTTTTGAATCTAGCCATGTGAGGGTGTATGCTAAATTGGCGACCGTGCATACACATAGAGGGGAGTAAGAAAAATGAGTTGAAAATTTATTAAAATAATCGTATTGTATGATTCAGATCGTAATGTATGATCAGATATACAAAAAAAACAATTTTAATGGCTAATTTTATAATTAATGCTTGCCAACTAATTATACTATATGATTCATTTCCATCAGGAAACCCTAGCCGCTAGATCATTTAAGTAAGTATTTCAAAATTTTATTTTTAAACTAATCATATTATAAGATCCCAATCATACTGTACTATATTTGAAATTTTACTTAAATAAATCCCCGTGATTAGCCAATCAAATCAAGGTTTAATAAATATGGTCATTCATACTGTATGATATAGATCGTACTGTACAACTGACAGAGACAAAATCCAATCGTCCTGGATGTCATACTGGACAAAACATTGACTTTTTAAACTATTCATACATTATAATGTTAATCATATTGAGCAAACCTTTGATGTTTAAACTAAATGTATTGGATCATTGACATAGACAATTTCTAATCATCTTGGAGATCATTTTGTATGAGAAATCAAACCAATCATATCATATGAACATTCGATCATACTATATGATAAGTACATATAAATTAAATAGTTCATCTGAATGACTTTTCTATCATATAGGATGAACCTCTATTTTTCACTAATCATACTGTATGAACCCAAATAGTATTATATAAACAATGATGGCTTGATTGAAAACTTATGATTTTTTTGAAGCCTTATACTAAATAAATTCAAACTTCTCTCAGAAAGAGACTTTTGGCTATTTAAGGGAGAATTCTTGAGGGAGCTCTTAGGCTTAGAGGGGATAAGGTTAGTTTGTGCATGAGGGAGAAGGAGTGTGAAAGGTTTTCACACTGATGCTCTAGGCAAGCTTGCACTGTGCATTCCCTAGGGGCCTTGGTGAGTTCTTAGAGTTGCCCTTAGGAGAGAAGCTTTAAGGTCAAAGGTCATTGGTTCTCTACCTTCACCATGAGAGTGAAAAAATATTGAAGGTTATCTGAGGTCACCAAGAGGGTGAGAAAGATTTTAAGGGTTCGCTGCCATCAGTAGGAGGGTGACATAGCTTTCGGTTCTCTAACACACCAGGTTTGGTTGAAGTGATTTGTAAAGGATTCTCTACCTTATTATGGGGGATAAAGGGGAGTAACTATAGTGTTAGTGCAATACTCGGAGAGGATGACTCCAATGAGTGGACGTAGGTCAAGGCTGACCAAACCACTATAAAATTCTGGTGTATTCTTTCTAGTTTTTTCTGCTCCTTTATTTTCTATATTTTTAATTTCTTACATAAATTTAAATTTGATTATAAACTATAGTTGAATTACTAATCTTGCTTGGTTAGATTTAATTTTTGTTAGAAGAGAAATAAAAAATATTTAGATTTCTCATGATTTATTTATGTTATAAAACTTTAAAAAAGAAGATCAAGTTTTAAATTTACTTCAGCTTGTGTTAGTCACTTGACTAGATTTTTTTTAAATTGTGATATTGGTTAAAACACAAAAAAATAGTATTTTTTAAAGTAACCAATTCACCTCCCTCTTGGTGCACATAGGGAAAGTTCAACAAAGTCTTATAACCTCCCTGGAACTTCAATAATAAACTAATACAATTCACTCTAATTACAAAAATTATCCTATTACAATAAAGATGATAATTAGGGAGATTCCACATTGAATAAAATAGTAAAAATATTAGAAAAAATATTTAATTAAAATATTTTGGATTGATATGTGTAAATTTTATATCTTTCCTAATAAAAGTCATAATTATTGATGTGATTCAGAGCATATGCATCCCTAGATCTATGTCAAGCTTTTAGGGGTGAAAAGGATATCTGCTAAGCTCTTATAATTATAGTATCTCCTTAAAAACGAAGAATATTTTACATCCTATGTCTAGGCATGCAAGCATCCTATCTTAATATTCTTAGTTGTTCTTTAATTCCTCTGTCAAGGATATACATCACACAATGTTTTAACTACACATATGACCACTATGTGCACTAAATTAAGAACAGGATAATACTAAAAATATCTTTTAATGTTTATAGAATAAGAGTATTCATAAGTACTTAACATAAACTTAACATAATAAATCCAAAATAATAAAATTAACCAAACATAGAATAAATAATAAGCAAACTCATTTTTATTAAACTCATGGAATAATGAAAATACAAGAGAGTGATATCACCAGAAAGAATTAAAGTATCTCATCTATACTCCTTCTCATTACCTTACAAAGTTGCTTCAGGAAACACAGGCTAAGTACTCTAAATGATTGTATCTTATACTTACCTAGCCTACCTTAAGTTTTACTCTAAGAGAGAACTAGAGAAGTAATCAAAGATATATTAAATTTTATAGAAGTGACTGAACTCTCTCATAAAATAACATCATAACTATTTAGAGGACAATACAAAAAGGCATCTAGTATTGCAATGCTTAAAAGTGGCATTGCAGCACCCTTGAAGTTAACTAATGCCATGGCGCTAAAACCTTTACACCACTATAGCACTTACTGAAGTGGATCGGTTACTTAGTGAACAATTGCATCTTTTCGCATATAAAACATGGTCGTTAGAAGTTACAACTTCAATGCTACGGTAGTGTTGAAATTTAAGCCTTACGGTGCGAAGGCATGAAAAATTGGTGGAAAGGCATGAAAATTTGTGACACTGCGACATTTAAAAATAGAGAATCTGGTGCTACCAAGCTAACTTCTTCGCGTTGTTGTGCTAGTAAAGCTATAGTGTTATCTTTGTTGTCGCTGCCTAGTTGAAAAAAAGAGAACTTGGCATTACAATGTCTAATTTGTGCGCCTCAACAGTATTGATGGTAGCACTACAGTGTTGTTCATTAGACACTGTGTTACTATAAGCTCCTTAGAATTTTCTATCATTTTTGAGTTTTTTTGTACAAACACAACTAAAATAACACATTTTTACTAAAAAGAAGATATATAAAATACTATATAATATACACTTATCATCGTTCTACATTAGAAAGTGACTTCATGTCATCTTCTCCTTTTCTATACCACTACCCAATTCCTTAACCACATATGCCACTTAGCAATTATCCAAACAATCCCTCTAATCAATCCTAACCCTTGATGTCATGCCCATAGGTTGAATTAGGATAAAAATGAAACTGTAATAGAAGACTTTACAAACACAACCTAGGCCCACTCTAGTGAATCTCTGATTTCATTCTTTCTTCCCAAATATCCCTACTCATTTCCCAAGTATTTTTCAATATATTGGAGCTTGCTATTGGTGAGATTTTGAGGTGATTGAGAACATTTCCATCCTAGTCATCCAATTTTCTTTCTTGATGCTCTTCTAGTTACGACCTTTTTTATGGACCTATTGCTTAGGAACTATGGAAGAGAATAAGACTAAATTCAGTCCTTGAGATCTATTTTATGCTGGTAAATCTCAAACCTTATCCAGTGAATCGAACATTCAGGTCCATCAATCTCATACCACATGTGATCCCACCACTTTCCTGGTGATGTTATCTCCAAGTTTTACCTTGCCTCATGCCATGGCCTCCAGTAAAATGAATTGATTTGCATCTCCAGTCTTTTGTGATAGCATACCTAAAAAATCATCATATGTTAGATTTGAGAACCCAAATAAGTTTGGGTCCCATCTTATGGAAAGAAGAAAGAAATGCATGAATGTTATACTGTGAAATTTTAAAATTTTGGTCTCCACACCAAATGTGTTCTACAGTGGATGGTGCAAGTATGGGAGATATATCCTAACATGCCACAAAAAAAATATCTAACACTAGGAAAAGGATTTACTAATCTATTTGAGTTATGGTGCCTCTTCCTAGGTTTGAATGATGCATGCTTTGATGATGGTTTTTAAAACTGTTCAAGTAAAGGTAATTTTTTATTTTCCTCAAAAGTAGTTAATTGATCTTGCAAAAACTTATTTGTACTTTCAAGAATTAAATTTTTTACTTTTAATGTATGCTCCTTATTATCTAATTGAGATGCAAGAGTTTTTAATTCCTTGAATGCATTTTCTAATTCATATGTGATATTTTTAAGGAATCATATTCAGCAGTTAATTCAGAATGCTTCTTGTTTAAAATATCAAATTTATCTAACAAAACCATGTGATCACTATTCAGAGTGGAATGATCTTTTCTTAGGCATTCATACTCTTTCTGTAGAATTGAAAAGTAAGATTTAAGGCTGCCATGTGATTTTTTAAGCTTCCTATATGTAGTATAATTTTTTCCTGAAACTTTGAATAATTGATCATAGGTAAGCTCACATACCTTTTCTTGATCATCTGCCATTAAGTATAGGTTGGTTACCTCCTCTTCTACTTCAGTTTCAGAAGAGTCTGATGTTGAGTCTGCCTAGAAAGCTTTTTGAGTCATTTGCTTACCCTTCTTAAATTTAGGTTTTTCTTCACCCGTCTCCTTGCTTGGGTGAGCTTTAAGGGTTGGGCAATCAAACTTCAGGTGCCCTAGCTTTCTACATTCAAAGCATATAACATTAGAAGAAATTTTAGAACTTTTACTATTCTTACCTTTATTCTATTGCTAATGGCATTTTTTCTTTCTCTTTAAAAGCTCTTAAATAGTCTAATCATCAGTGCAATGTCATCATCATCTTGTCTAGAAGAGTCATTGTCAGAATCATTAGCCTTTAAGGCCACAATTTTCTCTTTTCTCTTTTCAAATGCATCAAGCTGTCTTTGACTCACTTCTTGCTCGTAGGCAATGATTGACCCAAGTAAGTTATCAATGGAATAAACATTTTGATCTTTAGATTCAATAATGGCAGTGATTTTTGCATCATACGAAGAAGGTAAATAACGTAAAATCTTGTTAACTTTTTCATAATTAGTAAGTTCTCTTCCTAAGGCAGGCAGAGAAGTAATAATTTGAGTGAACCTAGTATATATTTTAGAAATAGATACACTGGTTTCAAGCAAAAAAGTTTATAATCATGAAAAAGAATATTTAACCAAGATTATTGCACTTCCTTTATTCCTTCATATGTTATGTTGATTTAATCCCAAATCTCCTTACCAGTAGTATAAGTAGAAACACGCATGTAATCTTCAGATTTGAAAAAAATAGTTCAAATATTTGCCATTCAGTTTGGCTAAATCTCTATCATATGTACTCCATTCAAAAAAAGGTATTTCAATTTTAATACCATTTACTAAGCGTGAAGGTGCAGAATATCTTCCTGAACTAATATCTACATGATATAATCTATAGATTATAAAAAGGTAGACATGCAAATTTTCAAAAAATCAAAGGGAATATTATTAAATAAAGGTGGTCATGTGATTGAGTATCCTTTTACAGTATTATGATTTTCAAAGTTAGCCATTCATCTTTTTTTAAAAGTTTTCTAAAACTTAATTATGAATCCCGCTCTGATACCACTTGAAAGTTCATGAAGGTTGTTAAACCTCTAAGATCTAGCCTGAGGCTAATCAAGAGGGAGGGCGAATTGGTAATTTAAAACTTCTTCAAGAAAAAAGAAAATCTTTTTAGAACTTGATGCGAAAGCAGATTAGTTTCATAATAATAAAATTAGAATTTTTCCAACCACACAATAAATAAAAGCAAAGTGCAAAAATAAAAATGTGAAAAAGTAAAAGTATGAAGACAAAGGATTTCATAGTGGTTTGATTAAATCTGACCTACGTCCACCCCCCGAAGGGCCTCCTCTGAGTATTGCACTAAACCTCTTAGTGTCTCTCCTTTAGCTCCCACAACTAGGTGGAGAAGCCCTTAGGGAAATCTCTTCCACCGACCTGGTGAGGTAGAGTACCCTGAATCTTTTTCACCCTCCTGGTGAAGGCAGAGAACCTAAATCCTTTTACTCCCTCAAGAGTAGGCAGAGAACCTGAATCCTTTTACTCCCTCCTGGAGTAGGCAGAGAACCTTGATTTGATGCTCAAGAATGTCTCCCCTAAAGCCACCAAGGAAACCAAGAAAGCATCTTGAAGAAGATAGTAGAAACCTTACTTGGAGTAACCTTTATGAATCCCTCACAACTCCCCCTCGCAAGGATCTCTCTCTCTCTCTCTCTCTCTCTCTCTCTCTCTCTCTCTCTCTCTCTCTCTCTCTCACTCTCTCTCTCTCTCTCAAGCTCTCTCTCAGACCAAGTCTACAGCAAAAGATTATACATAAGAATTTAGGAGAGCTTAAATAGAGAGCCTCAAAAGATGTCCTAATTTTTAATATGACAGCAAAGATCATCCAGTATAATCTTCAGATCATCATGTATGATTAGTACAAAATAGCCCTTTTAGCTAGTACGATCCATATTGTCTTGTACGATCAAGTTAAGTATTTGTGCAGATTATCCCATATGATTCTATGATCGTACTGTATGATTAGTTCAAGATACTGTATTGATCATCCAGTATGAAGGTTGATGATGGGTGGCAATTTAATTATCATCCCAAACATTCCTCAGGTCGTCTAGTATGATGACTGTGTATGATTAGAAGAAAATTATGATTTTTCATTTGGGATGATGTAGGGCGATTAAGTATTATTCCATGTATCTCTCAGGTCATCCACCGATCATCCTATATGATTTCATCAAGCAATTTTACCATAATTTATCCCCTAATTATAATATCAATTTAGGTATGATTGTCTTAAATCATCTAGGATGATTCACATCGTCCTGTATGATTAGAACAAAATCTTAATATTAAAATATTGCCTAAATTATGATGTGTGGCTTTTTTTCACAATCTTAATTGATCATCATGTATGATATGGATCGTATAATATAACTTGTTTAATCACTCTTACTTAATAGGAGTGCTCTAATTAGGGTTTTCAATTTTCAACTGATCGTCCAGGGTGCTTTAAATTGTATTGTACGATTAGTTCAATAACCAAAATTTTTATAACTCACTAACTCACTTCATTGAGTGTGTATGTGCAAGGTTACTCAGCTTAGTGTCCACCAGGTACATAAATTGACTCAAGAAAGGAAAAAGTATTTGAAATTAATATTATAAATATACTCAACCCTAGTCTACCCAATCCTGAGCTGATTGACATTGCTAGTGGACTTAGGGACTTGAAATATTGTGAGTTGGGCAACAAAAAAGATATGTATGAATATCAGTGATAAAGAAATAATAATGATTGTTATCATCAAAATTACAGTACTTGGGCCCATATTTACAACACTCTACTCTCTATTCTTCATTCTCACACACTAGTTTTAACTCACTAGCTCACTAAATAGACTTGTTAGTAAAATTAACTATCATCCATGGACACATTTAAATCCAACACATACATCCATTGTACTTCAAACCAAACATCACAACCCCATGGGGGTTGTTTGTTAGCAGATTAGAAGTAGGATTTACTAGGAATCTTTCCAAAAAAATGAGCCTTAAATCCTCACCTATTGTAAATTTGAAATTTACCATTTTTCATCGTAAATATGGGATTTACTAAATCTTATACTTAGGTGAATTTAATGAGATTTATAGATTTTATAGAGCTCTCCTACATCCTTGCCGAGAAAGGTCAAGAAAAATCTCAAAATGAAATTATCAAAGTTAAATTATTTAATAATTAAGCTATCTTCTAACTATATTATTTATACTTATAATTTATTGATGATAATTAAAATTAGAATTAAAAAATAACTCATATTTAAAACCAAAGTTACTATTAAAATACAAATTAAATTTAAATTTTTATTGAACTAATCGCCTTAAATTTTGAATTACATTATAAAATAATTTTATAAAATTTAATAAGATTTAATAGCTATCTTATCAAATAATTTCTAAAATTTAATGCACTCAAAATTTTTTAAATTGGAATTTATAGAATTTACTAAATTCCCTTTTTTTTTTTGAGAAAATTAGGGGCATGCATACCCAATTTTCAATAAAATTATGAAAAGAATATTACAAAAATTCAAGTTATGTAAGAACAGCAGGAAAAACTTACAACACTTGAAAAGAAAGAAACTAAGAAAAACCTAACAAAGAACCTAACTTAAAGAAATCAAGAAAAAATAATTGAAAGACAAACAAACAATCTTTCAAAAAAAATACAAAGATAGAAAGATAAAAAATTCAATAAAAATACATAACTTCCCGCTTGTCTTCTGAAAATAAAAAACAATGATCACAAGAATCTGTCAAAAGGAACCCAATTGAATCTTTAATTCTAGGTAGCTCTAACCAGGAATCATAATCACAAACTAGGGAATATGAATATGAACCCGCCTTCAAACATTTTCTAATCCAACATTTCACAAACAACAAACTTATCCAAAGCATATAACCAGTCTTCCAAAACCGAATAGCCCACAAATCTTTGCACAACCTATCCAAACAATAAGAAAAAGACCAGAATTCCAATGATCCAATAACTGATCTACCTCTTTAAAAAGAATAATCTTGTCCAGAGTAGAAATCCAATCTTCCAAAACCCCAGAATCCACAAAGCCAAGCTCAACCAAAACTAGATATCTGGTAGAAACCAAGGAAAACACAAAAGAAAAAAAATAAAAATGAAACAACAAGAACAAAAAGACCAAAAAATAAAATCCTCCAACCACCAGCCACCAGGACTCATGAAAGGTTAAAGACAACAACAAAGAACTTCAAATAATAATAGATCACATGGCAACGCTAAGTTTAAAATAGATTCAACCAAACCCTAAAAATAGATTGCCATATCCAAATAAACCTAGCAAAAAAATCTCCAACAAACTTTCGTTGATATAAATGACCATCTAGATTATAAAATCGATTGTCAGAAACTGCCATCCAAAGCAAAAGAGCCATCTTAACCAATACATCATGGTCTGAAACCTCAAAACCAAACATAGAAAAGCAAAACCCCCTAAACCAAACACCAAAAAGATGCAAAATAAAAAACCCTCAATTCAGATAACACTTAACCTCATTATAAGATTTTCAATTAGAAATCTTAGCATATATGGCCTGCTTGATCTAACGAAAAATTTAATCCCAATTCTTACAAATACCAAACAATTTCTTTTCATTCATTTATCTCCACAAATAATACAAGGAACAGCAAGAAGCCAAAAAGAACAAATTCTTAACATTATTAGACACATTTAAGCTCGAAATGAAATCTGAAATTTGGAAAAAAAAATTAGGCCTCCAAAAAAATTGATTTAAACTAGGAATTAGCAAATATATAATAGAAAAAGTAAAATGACATCCAAAAAATAAGTGACTATGCGTCTCCACAAAAGAATCACAAAAAACACACCCTACATGAATAATAATATTCCTTTTAGAAAGAATATTGGCAGTTTTTAGCCCATTTAATAAGGCCATCAAGTCATAATAGGAATACCTCCAAGCATAACATTTATGCCAAATAAAATTATACCAATTAACCTTACCATGCCTTGTATAAAAATCTAAATGAAAAAAAAAATTAACTGAGCTAGAAGCACCCCATTCCAATCAATATAAGAAATCGAAGAACCCTGTATAGGAATAATAGTGGGATTAAAGGAAGGCAAATACTAAAAGAAATTAGGTAAAGGCCAACTGCCACCTGAAATGATATCCTTAACAAGAATTGTATGCTAATAAGAGTTTATATTAGCAACTAATTCATGAAGAGACCATACACCATACCAAAGATCCTAATAAAATGAAAGAAAACCATCAACAGTAATAATAAAATTAATTTTATCCTTTAAATTTCTTAGACAACTTATAGAGATTTTTCTAGAACATTGAAGTCTTATAAGAGGGAGGCTTCCATAAAGAAATATATTCTTCTTTCACCCAGCCAACCAATAAATGATTCCAATTTAAGATTGTCCAAATAATAGAATAATTAAAAGCATAATAAATAACATTAAGGCCAAGAATACCTAAACTCCCAAAAAACATAGGCTTAGAAACATCTTTTCAAGCAATAACATACATCTTCTTAGAATTAATATTGCCAAGAAAAAAAAAGTTAGAACAAAATTTTCTAATGAATTTAAGATAGAATTTAGGAATAATCATACCTCTAATCCAATATGCAATATAATTAGAGATATGAAAATTTAAGATATTGCAATCTTTCTACAAAAGAAAGAATTTTAGCATTCTAACCCAAAAGTAAATCATTGACCTTATTAAGCAAACATTGAAAGTCTAAACCAATAAGCCTTTTAATAGAAATAGGAAGGCCCAAATATTTCATATGATGCTGAGAAGAAGAAATATTTAAGGCTTAATAAATCCTTTCCTTCTCAATATTATCCCTAGAGAACATGGCCAGACTTTTGTTATGATTAACATAAAGGCCAGAACATTTTTAGAAATAATCCAAATTTTCCTATAACTTCTTAGCATTATTAATCGATGCTTTACCAAAAATAAGAACATCATCCATATAAAGTAAATGCAAAATATGAATATCACCCACTTTTAAGCCCTCAAAATGAGATCCATGGAAACTGTTATCAATCAAGTTTAATAAAGCATCCATCACAATACAAAATAAGTAAGGAGATAAGGGACAACCTTGATGATGATTGGAGGAAGATTTACATAATCCTTCCAAAGAGCCATTTAGAGCATTAGAGAAAAAGGTTCCCTCAATACAACCTTTCATCCAACTAATACTTTTTTTAGGAAAATCTTTTTGAGCAATTCTATTAAGAGAAAATATCTAGAAACAGTATCAAAAGCTTTTTGAATATCAAGCTTAGCACAGAAATATTTAACTTTGCCAAAGTTAAAATCTCTCTATATTTTAGAAGATAATAAAATATTAATAGTTGAAATTCTCTTCTTAATAAACTCAAACTGACTAGGATGAATTATATAAGGCACAAAATTTTGCATTCTATTAGCCAGAATTTTAGCCGCTATTTTATAAAAAGCATTACATAAGGAAATTGGCCTAAAATTTGAAACTTGGGAATCATGAGAACATTTTGGAATAAGAACAATAGTTGTAGATTTGGCAGCTTTAGTCATTTTTCCAAAAGAAAATTATTGAAAATAACCTTACTAAACTTAGGACAACCAATGCCCCAGGCATTTCTAAAGAATTCAAAAGTATAGTAATCTAGCCCAGGAGAAGAGGAAGGAGCGAGAAAATAACCTTTTTAATTTCATCCATAGAGATAAGACATATAAGACTTGAAATAGACGAAATAGGAATAGTGTTACCAACCGAAATAGTAAAGTTAGAAGCTAAAGACGGCATAGGAGAGATAAAAAAACCTTTTAAAATATTGAACCAAGGTATCCGAAATAACCTTAGAATAAGAAATCAAACCATTTGAGGAAGAAATAGCTTTAATATTATTTCTATTTTATCAACTATGAATCTTATAATAAAGAAAACATAAATCATCTTCACCATTTGTTAGCCATCCAACTTTCAATCTATGAAAAAGCCAAGAAGTCCATAAAGATTAATAATGAATCAAAAGATTGTTAACCTCTTTTAAATTAGAGTTTAGCTTAATATCCAATGAATTATTTTGAATTTCTTTCAAAAGCCTTTTTTGATCCATCTGTAAATCAAATAATTTGCTAGAAATAAAATTAGAAGAAATACATGATTGACTTTTAATATAACCTTTAAGCATATGCAAACAATTATAAAGATCATAAATCAAACTACTAGCAGTAGGCAAAGCCAAAGATTCAATAAGTAAATCTAAAAAGCAAGATTAAAACACCAATAATTTTTTAAAATAATTGATGCTTCATATTAGCCATTTTATTATTAAAGAGAATTAAGGGCTGTGATCAGAACACCTTGGCTTATCCACATTATAGTCGGAAGAAGGAAATTCATCCAACCAAACGTATTTACCAATATTCTATCAAGCTTAATGTGAATTAGACAATCACTTCTTTGATTGAACCAAGTATAAAAATATCCAACAAATGAAAGGTCTTAAACCCCTATATTAAAATTGAGATTATTAAAATCCCATAACTTATTATTAGGGGATAAATTACATCTAGATTTTTCATTATAAAGTTTATAACAATTGAAGTCACCAAGCAAAGAACCGAAGATCCACAACCAAAGCCAAATTAATTTTAGAATTAAGGATACAAATCAGATCAACACTATAAGAATTCACAAGATCCTTATAAGAATAAACTTTAACAAGACTATTAAAGCCTCTAACATTCTAGGATGAAATATACGAAAAAAGCATTATTATTTAGAAGAAGAATGTGAAGCCTTTCTGGTAGATTCAGTTCTAGGTGTTACAACTCAAACCCACGAGTTTATATTTTTGATGATAACAAATATTATGGCTCACATCTTTATGCCTCCTAGTATTTTCATTCTATACTTATTTGTGTGTATACTAATATTTTAGGAACACCATGCACCATCCAATGAAGAATCAGAGCCCAAGATTGGGTAGAATAGGTTATGCTATAAAGATTGTAATATTTAATGATGTAATTTTTGATTTCTTGAGTTAAGTCCTATAAAGGTGTTTACTAGCTTGGTGACCATGTACACACACACACTCAAGGGAGTGAGATCTAGTCAAAACAAGAAGTTCAATTTTTGAACTAATCATACTGAACGATTTAGATCATCCAGGACAATCAACTCATTAAACTAATCGTACTGGACAATTTATATCATCCAAAACATTCCTTTATGATCTTAGAAAATAGCCACCAATAATAATTTAGGTAAGGATTTAAAATTCAATTTTTGTTCTAATTGTCCAAGATAATTAATGTTAATCATGCCTAAATTGATCATGTGATTAGGGGAGTAATTATGGTTAAATTGTTCAATCAGATTATCTTGGATGATCTGTATATCGTACTAGATGATATTTGCCTATATATCTAATTTTCCTAAATTGTTCAAGATGAAATACCATAATTTTTCTTCTAATCATCCAGGACGATCCCCAATATAGTATGGGATAATTTGTGTAAATTTAAACTGATCGTCTAAGGGATCGTCCAAGTGATCATCCTGGACTATTAGGTCAAATTCTGCGCATCATCCTGAATGATCTTGAGATCTTACTAGATGATATTTAGCGATAGAATTGAGTTTTTAGGGTTTTTTGAAGCCATCTTTTTAAACGCATCATCCTAGATGATCCTAAGCTCATCCTAGATGATCCTGAGATCATCATGGATGATCTATGGTTGCAAAATTGAGTTTTTAGGGTTTTCTAAAGCCCTCTTTATGAGCACATTATCCTAAACAATCCTGTGATCGTCCAGGATGATCTTTGCTACCAGAACTGATTTTGAAGGGTTTTTAAAGTCCTTTATTTAAGGCTTGTCAAAGACTTTAAAAGTGTCTTTAGTAGCCATTGAATTTTTGTTTCTTTTGGAGAAAACTTGAAGAGAGAGCTTGAAAGGGAGAGTGGAATGGGTGGAGTTTAAGAGGGAGAAGAGCCTTGGAAGGGGGATTTTCGATGGAGTGTGAGGGAGTTCACATGGTTGCTCCGGCAAGCTTGCACCTAAGTACCATTGGATTCAAGGGTTGCTTGAGGGAAGTTTTGGGAAGAAGAAGATCTCTTTGGTGTCAAAGGATCCGGCTACTCTGCAGCAATGGGGAAGGTGGAAGTGATTTTGTAAGGGCTTCTCCACCTAGCTGTGGGGGCTAAAGGAGAGTCACTAAAGGTTAAGTGCAATACTCAGAGGATGCCTTAGGGGAGTGGACATAGGTCAGGTTGGACTGAGCCACTATAAATCTGGTGTGTTCTTTTTGATTATTTTTCATATTTTATTTTATTATGATTAACTACTTGGGTAAAATCTGTAATTGATATTTTTATTATTGATTCAATTCATTTCTGCTGTAAGATATAAAAAGATATTTCTTTTTATTAAAGAAGTTTTTTTAAATATCCAATTCATCCCCCCTCTTGGTTAGCCTTGGGACTAGTTCTTTAAGGTTTAACACCCATCATGAACTTTCAAGTAGTATCAGAGCGAGATTCATAAAATTAAATTTTTGAAAACTTTTGAAAAAAGATTCATGGCTAATTTTGGAAATCATAATATTGCGGAAGGATATTCAATCACCCGACCACCTTTATTTAAAAATATTACTTTTAATTTTTGAAAAATTCATATATTTACTTTCTTGAAATCAATTGATTATCGCATGTGGCATATAATTCAAACTGGTTATTCTATATCGTCACGTATTATAGATAGAATCAAAATTGATATTCGTTTTTCTGAATGGAGTAGAGTAGATCAGATTAATGCTGAATTTAATGCTAAATATTTGAATTATTTTTTTGTGCTTTAAATTTTGATGATTCCATGATATATCTACATGTACTACTGGCAACGAAATTTGGGATAAACTGTATTTTATATACGAAGGAACTAGTGAAGTTAAGTAATCTAAGTTGAATATTCTAATGCACGATTATGAACTTTTTAGTATGAAATCTTATGAGATAATTTTAGACATGTATACTAGGTTTACTCAAATTGTGAAATCATTACATGCTTTAGGTAAAGAAATTTCAAACTTTAAAAAGGTCAATAAAATTCTACGTTGCCTACTTTATAAGTTTGATGCCAAAGTTGTTACTATTTATAAATCAAAAATTTTGAATAAATATTCTATTGATAATCTGATTGGCTCACTCATTCCTTATGAGCAAGGTTTGGGTCAAAAGCTTTTGGATGCAGGTATAACTATAGTACTAAAAGTTTAAGACATAAATGAAAGTGACTTAGTAGATGATGGAAGTGAAGAATTAACATCAGTAACGAGAAAATTGGAAAGTTTACTAAAGCACAAATATAAGTAACAACAAAAGTGGAACAAAGATAAAAATGGTAAGAATGTTAAGATTTCTTCTAACGTTATTTATTTTAGATATTGGAAGCTTGGGCATATGAAAAATCAGTACCCTAATTTAAAAACCCTTCCTGAAAAAAAAACGGATAGAGCTAAGCAAATTATAATAAGGGCAAATAATACAAAGTAAAAAATCTCCTAGGTAGACCTAGCTTCTTAATCATCAGACCAGGAGTGAGATGATATGGATTAAATTTTTTCTGGTGTGTTTGTGTGAATGTTTTTACTTTTTGTATTATTTTTTAAGTTTTCATTTTATTCTTTTTTATTTTTATTTTTATAATCTTTTATTTTATTTTTTCTATATGATTGTCAATTTCTCTGATTAGCACACACATACCACATGTATGTTTAGTATACGCTTTAAAAAATTAAATCACTTTTCAAAAGATCACTTTTTTCTAAAAAATGAAAAATTTACCTCCTATTTTCTTGAAATTTTATGTAAGTTGTGGTTGACTTCTCTAAAATCAGTCAAAGGAAAAAAAAACTCATAATTTTGTCTCTCTATCTCATATCTTTAATAAGGCCATTTCACTTTTGATTCAAAATCTTCATCAAATTATAAATTGGATCGTGAAATTGAACTTTTTTTATCTCCCTATATTTTCTCTATCTCATAAGATTTTTGGCAAGTTATTGAATCTACTTCATTATTTTCTTAATCTGTTCATTTTTTGTCACTAGATTGGGTTTGTTTTAGTATTTAAATTTGCAGAAAGAAAACATATTTAGAAAAAAAGGTACAAAATGAGTCCAAAGCTAAAAAATGTGCAATGTCACCAAAATAAAAAATCAAAAGATGTGTAATGTCGCCAAAATGAAAAATAAAAAAATACGCAAAATCGCCAAAATGAAAAAATATATAAAGTGTATTAAAAGATACGTAAAGTGTGCCAAAAATAAATAAAGAGGCACAAAATGAGCCCACAATGAGTTAGCTTACCTTTCTTGTACTTCTTAAATCTTAGAAAAACCTTTATATCTATTGATATTTTTGATACTTGAGTTTAAAAATTATGACTTTAGATTCACCTTTTTGCATTAATCTTCTATTAGATATATTTCATGCAAGAAGTTTTGAAAAGATTATTGTTTCCTTCTCTAATTTATTCCTTGATTTAGATATTTACTTTAAAAAGTTTTTTAGCCCTTAAGAAACTTGAGTTTGGATTAACAATTTCTGATTCTTTAACCTTTTTGAGATTATGTGTGGTCAATACATGTCTTACTAAGTTTTTGAATAAAATCAAGAGGTAACTTTCTCATTCTAACAAAAGTTTGATATTTCAAACTGATTCTTCTAAAACTTTTTCACCATATCAGGGACCATTTTGATCGTTTAGTCTATTTTTTCTATTTTATTTTTCTATGCTCCTCTTCTTTTTGATAATGTCAAAGGGGGAGAACGTACTGTTATATTTATGTTTGAATGTACTACTATTTTTTGTTGTATTTATTTAGTTTATCTTTTTTATTTAGTTATTTATTTTATTTTATATGTTTTGTTTAAAAAAATTAAAAAGAAAGAAAATTATGTTTCTCTTATTTTTAAATTTTTATCTTAGTGAGGGGGAGATTAGGAGAAAATACTTTTAGTTTATAAATTCACCAGTAATGTTTGCCATCATTAAAAAGTGGGAGATTGTTATGACTCGAACTCATGAGTTTATATTTTTTATGATAACAAATATTATGGCTCACATCTTTATATCTCCTAGTATTTTTATTATATACTTATTTATGTGTATACTAATATTTTAGGAACACCATACACCATCCAATAAAAAATTAGAGCTCAAGATTAGGAAGAATAGGTTATAATATAAAGAGTCTGTAATATTCATTGATGAAATTTTTTATTTCTTGAGTTAAGTCCTATAAAGGTGTTTGCTAGCTTGGTGATCATGCACACACACATACTCAAGAGAGTGAGATATAGTCAAAATAAGAAGTTCAATTTTTAAACTAATCATACTGGATGATTTAGATCATCAAGGATGATCAACTCATTGAACTAATCGTACTGGACGAGTTATATCATCCAGGATGATCCTTTATGATCTTAAAAAATCTCCATCAATGATAATTTAGGTAAGGATTTAAAATTTAATTTTTGTTCTAATTGTCCTGGATGATCTAGATCGTCCTAGACTATCAATGTTAATCATGCCTAAATTGATCATGTGATTAGGGGACTAATTATGGTTAAATTATTCAATCAGATCATCCGGGATGATCTGTATATTATACTGGATGATAATTGCCTACATATCTAATTTTCTTAAATCGTTCAAGACGAAATACCATAATTTTTCTTCTAATCATCCAGGACGATCCCCAATATCGTACTGGACGATCTGTGCAAATTTGAACTGATCATCTAGGGGATCGTCCAAGTGATCGTCCTGGACTTTCAAGTCAAATTCTACACATCATACTGGACGATCCTGAGATCATACTGGATGAAATTTGGCGGTTGAATTGAGTTTTTAGGGTTTTCTGAAGCCCTCTTTTTAAACACATCATCCTGGACGATCCTGAGATCGTCCTGGATGATCCTGAGATCGTCTTGGACGATCCTGAGATCGTCCTGAATGATTTTTTGCAGCATAATTGAGTTTTTAGGGTTTTCTAAAGCCCTCTTTATGAGCATATCATCCTGGACGATCCTATGATAGTCCTGGATGATCTTTGCCGCCATAACTGATTTGGAAGGATTTTTAAAGCCCTTTATTTAAGGCCTGTCAAAGAATTTGAAAGTGTCTTTGGCGGCCATTGAGTCTTCATTTTTTTGGAGAAAACTTGAAGAAAGAGCTTGAAAGGTAGAGTGGAAAGGGTGGAGTTTGAGAGGGAGAAGAGCCTTGGAAGGGAGATTTTCGAGGGAGTGTGAGGAGGTTCACATGGTTGCTCCACCAAGCTTGCACCTAAGTACCATCAAATTCAAGGGTCATCTCAAGGGAAGTTTTAGGAAGAAAAAGATCTCTTTGGTGTCAAAGGACCCGACACTATACCGCACCGGGGAAGGTGAAAGTGATTTTGTAAGGGCTTCTCCGCCTAGCTTTGGGGGCTAAAGGAGAGTCACTAAATGTTTAGTGTAATACTCGGAGGGTGCCTCTAAGGAGTGGACGCAGGTTAGGTTGGATCGAACCACTATAAATCTGGTGTGTTCTTTCTGATTATTTTTCGCATTTTCTTTTACTCCGATTAATTGCTGGGGTGAAATCTGTGATTGATCTTTTTATTATTGATTTAATTTATTTTCGCTGTAAGATATAAAGAGATATTTCTTTTGTTAAAGAAGTTTTTTTAAATATCCAATTCACCCCCTCTCTTGGTTAGCCTCAGGACTAGTTCTTTAGGGTTTAACACCCCTCATGAACTTTCACTAGGCAACTTACCCGAAGCTGTGGACTATTTTAAAGTCATCAGATTATTAGAATCAGAATCATTTAAAATCTTACTCAAGTTATCTTTTCAAAAAGATTGATGAGAACCATTATCTTGATTCGAAAGTTCTTTTGACTCTTCAGATTGCAATACAAGAAACATATTATTATGATGCAAATCAAAATTATTATTGCTAGAAACAATACCAGAAACAGGAAATTTTGAAGGCAAGACCTCAACAAGTGAAGAATATATAAGAAAATTCAATATTGGAATAACAATATTCACAACTTCAATAGCTAAAACTGGAATAACCAAAGAATCTGATCCATCTAACTTATTACCTATAAGTTTATTGTTTAAAGAAGAATAAAAAAATTTAGGAAGACTAGATGAATCACCTTTAGCCACCCAACTTTCGACACCCCAACTAAACTAGCAATTTTAGAAATCCCTTCTGAGGTCCAGCAAACTAAAGGAAGATCCACTATTTTAATCTAGAGAGGAATCGAGAAAAATTCTTCCCTCTTAGGGCTAAATAGAGTAGACCATTTTTGAATAATAAAAGGTCTACCAATAAAGAACCACGGTCCTCCTGTCCAGACAAGATCATTATCTTATGGATAAGAGAATTTAATTAAGAAGAAACCATCATATAAGGATAAAAGCATGAACGGACCTTTTAGCTTCCAAGCTTTTGTTATAACAGAACGTAGGGCCTCAAAGAAAGATCTCTTACCTAAAAAGTAGCCTACTAGTGTTATTCCCCAATTTTGGGAAACCTAATGAACCTCATCTTCTGAAAACATCGCCAAGTTATCCTTCTGAGGCAAGAAGGAAATCGATAACACTTTTGCAGAAGTTTGACGAGAAGAAACTTGCCCAATCTAACTATTTGAAACTTCCAGTATCTTTACGGGTGAGATACCCGTCTTAGATGATGATTTTAGAGGAGGAAAATCTTCCAATAGATTCATAAACAAAATAAGGGAGAAAATAGAAAATAAAAAGAAGAAATCAGAATGATAGATCCTCTCGGCAGTAGGACGAGAAGAAACCATAGAAAATAGGGTTTACTAGGAAACCTAGGCGAAGCACCGCCACTTGATCTCTTTCATGGAAAAAAAATTGGGGGATTTACATACATATCACTTTATTTCATGCTATTTACATATCTAACACGCAAAACTTTAATATTACATGCGTACCATCCATAGAACAAATATGGGTACATGAAATGAAATATTAATGTTTATAGGGTGGTATTGGTGGTAAGAATGAAATAGATGAGTGATATATTTGATATTAAAATTTTATATGAATGATAAAAATATAATATTAAAATTTTGAGCCAACCAGCCTAATTCATCTACTTGTTCCCAACCAGCCCCTTGAGCTTCATAATCCAAGCTATTTACCATGCTCGTAGCTAGCCATGCCTCGCAACTAATTGCGGCCGCTATATCACCACCAAAGGGCAAGAGATCATAAATTTACCCTCATAAAACGCTGCAAGTTTTCCCGGCTGTTCTTCTCCCTCTTCTCCCACCTAAACCTTTATTTACACCCCTTTCGGCCAGCACCAAATGTTGGTCCGCCGCTTGCCGCCGGCGATTGTCAGTTACTTCTTACACAACGGCCGTCCCTCGTCTTTCACGGGCGCCGCTGGTTCCCTTTTTGAGCATTATCCCATCGGCAATCCATCAGCCCCACTAGGGTACCTGGAGGGGTTTCCCCGGCCTGATCCCAAGTACGCCGAGACAATCGTTGCGATCCCTCGATTGAAGTCGGGAAAGAACATCTCTGCTAAGGAGAGGAAGGCGGGGAGAATCCCGAGCATTGTTTTCGAGCAAGAGAAAGGGGAAGAGGGTGGGAACAAGAGACTTATCTCCGTGAAGTCTAAGCAGATCGGGAAGCTCGTGGAACACCTCGGCCAGTCCTTCTTTCTCTCAAGGCTATTCGAGCTTGAGGTCCGCTCGGCATTCGAGGACGAAAGTGAAATTATAGAGAAGGTCCGAGTGTTACCGCGCAAGGTAAGTAGATGCAACGATCTACATTTTTTTATTTCTGTTTCAAATATCATGTTTGTAAATGCCCTAGTTTACAATAAGCTGCCCTGCAAAACTGACATTTTAGAAAAAAAAAAAAACAATGGAATGCTGCGTGCCAGCATAAAAAATGGAATAAGCCAAGCCTATGAGAAGAAAGAGGCAGGGCTATAGGATTTAGGATACATCAATAAATTCATATGTTTAACCATGGATTTTGATATAATTTACATATCTCGAAGCACTTAGTATTTGGGCTAGAAATTCTATGAATTATTTCCAAGATCATCTGAATTCCATTTTGAGTAAAATTATAGTAGAGATAGTGCAATTTGATGAGATGAACCTAATGAAACCTAAAATGCTTGAGTCCTAAACCCGAATTTGCATAAATGGCTTGGAAGATAGAAACTTCTTAAGTTCAATTCCATCTTTCAAATTTAGTTTTTATAGGTGTGTCTCAATGAAAGAAATCCAGCAAGCCTAAGATTGTTTAATTTTAAGTTAATTAAGCTGCTAAGATGTTGGAAAAATATTAAATGATGAAAGGGACCTTATCAGACGAATTGTTTTTTTCATCATTTGAATCTTTTGAAGTTAACTACATGAATTACTTTCCGGATCATTTGAATTTCATTTTAAGTAAACTTATAATCAATCAATTTAGTGTGGTTTGATGATATGAACCTAACGATGCCAAGAATGCTTGGATCCAAGCACAAATAGGCCTAAATGAAGCACTCAAAGACATAGTTAAAAATTTATTAAGATCATTTATTATGTTTATAATTGAATAAGCATTTCATAGAGAGAAATTTGGATATCCCATGATTGCACAAATTAATTTGATAAAGAAAAGGAGATGCTCAAAAAATGTCAAGTGATCTAAGTCAAATTATATGATGGAGTGTTAAAATTTTTTGCTCAATGAACAAAATGCTCATCTAAAAATATACAAGTGTGCTTCATTTTTACACATTTTAAGGTATAAATTTTGGTGAAGAGAATTCCCACATATAGAGAATTCTTGAGTTGTGCTCACCACCACTTGATATTGTTCAACAGCTGACGTAAATGTTTGATGTCACCACCCTCCAAACACCACTTGTTGTATGCTTGCTATAGCAAGTATTCGTTGCTAGATATTGACAAATGTCATTGTTCAACATCACTTTACATTTGACACATCTTTTTAACTATTTTCTTTCACAAATCAACGACCGTCATTTGATGCACGTCAACCATTGACATTTGAATCCAATCATACCTATTGTTTGGTTTTCCCTCTTATCAAGAGAAAGAACTTGTTAACTTTTGATTGTCACGCAATTTTAGATTTTCCTTAACAACATTCACCCATCAACTAGTGATCAACATTTAATGTCCATCTTCTTGAACACTCAGCCCCCCATCCTATCTGGAGAATGATTGACCCAATCACAGATTATCGCCTAACTTTTGATATTCCTTATTAACTGTGACAGAAATTCCAATTTTCTTCATCACCTATCACCCGACATCCACTAACATCTAATACCGATCAATAAGTTTACATGCGATACTTGTTTTATCAGTCGCTTGATCTTCCTACTATCATGAGAATAACCAAGTTAACCGCTCATTATTGTTTCAAGCAACTTAGACACCTCAAGATTCTTTTTTTTTCTTACTACTATAGGAGATATCTTCAATGATTAATATCTAATATATTGTACAATTGCCATCAGAAATGGAGAAGGGTGTGGTTATAGTCATTGACTCACAATAGTTGAATCGTTTTAATGTCCTTCTTGTATATAGGAGGATTTTCTTAAAAGCTTTTTAGAAGAATCTCATCTCCTTAGCCTCGAAGAAAGCTTTATAATCCAAAAACCCTTGGAAGGCATGTCAATTCAACTTGTGCGAAGGGTATTTAGTTTTGGAGAAGGTTCTTTCTAGAAAGTTCATAGGAGGGCTTCATAATCTATGGATTCTAGGAGTGCAAGCTATGATGCACAGACACGGACACAGCGACACGGACATGACACGACACGGACACGGGACACGTCAATTATTGAAAATATAAGATACGAACAAGGGTTGGACACGGTATTATAGTTTTTATATTTTAAAAATAGTGTATAAAAATTAAATAAGTATAATTTTAAAAATAATTTAGAAATAATAAATCATTAACTAGAATTTGTGCTTAAAATGATTAATATTAGGGTGTCGAGAGTCGGATGTCGATATCGTTTATCAGTCATCGAGAGAGGAGATGAAAATACCTTCACTGCAAAAAAAAATGAAAATGAGAATATTCGATGAATGGGATATTAAGTGCGGGCGATTGATTTGGTGTTGTGGATAAGAAATAAGAAATTTAGTTTTTATATTTTAAATAAGTAAAAATTTTAAATACAATAAATTATATTTAAAAAAATCATAAAATAGTTAAGATACGCGTGTCAGACACGCGTGTCTAATTTATAGTTAATATTTTTTTAATCGAACACATTTTCGGCGTGTCCGACACGTGTCAGAGGAGTGTTGGACGCGTGTCGTGTCGGATACGTGTCGGACACTGCACGCCTCTTTGAGGAGAAGTGTCGGTGCATCATAGAGTGCAAGTGATAGATAAAATCTCCACAACAACAACAAAAGCAACAACAACAACAAGCCTTTGTCCCACTACGTGGGGTCGGCTATATGATAGATAAAATCTCCATTTATTAAAAAAAAATTATAATTCACGTCGATGCCTCGAAGAATATTCTTTGTTGGATAGGGTCCTCACTAAAATCTCCCGAGAGGGCTTCATGATTTTTGGATCTTAGAACGATAAGTGGCAAGCAGAGTCTCCACTCGTCTAAAAAACTTCAAAGGAACATTTAAGGAAGGATTTATGGTGCCGATAATTCCCATATAACAACAACAACATCATCAAGCCTTTATTCCACTACGTGGGGTTGGCTACATGAATCCTTTTTTCTCTATTGTGTCCTGTTAAGAGTCAAATCTCATATAGTTCTAATAAAGAAAGGTCATTTCTAATATTTTCTAACTAAGTCTTTTTAGGCCTACCTCTACCTTTCCTAACATAGGTCAAATCTAATGCATCTGCTCTCCTAATCGGGTCATCGGAAGGCCGCCATTTTATGTGACCAAGCAATCTAGGGCAGCTCTCTCTAATCTTATTTGCCACTAGAGCTACTCCAACCTTTTCACGTTTATACTCGTTTTGTATCTTGTCTCTAAAAGTAAAGCCACTCATCCACTTGAGCATCCTCATCTCTGCAACACTTAACTTAATATTATGCTTCTCTTTTAATGGACAACACTCTGCACCATAAAGCATTGCAGGTCTAACCACCATCTTATAGAATTTTCCCTTAAGTTTGAGTGGTATTTTTCTATCACACAACAAGCCCGATGCATTCCTCCACTTCAACCATCCAACTTGAATTCCACTAATAATATCCCTATCTATTTCTCCATCACTCTGAACAATAGACCCAAGATATTTAAAATATGTACTCTTATTAATGACTTGATTGCTCAAAGTTACAAACCCTCAACTAGATCTATTACTACTAAAATTACATTCAATGTATTCAGTTTTAGATATGCTCAAATGAAAACTTTTAGACTCTAAGATTGACCTCCATAATTCAAGTTTACCTTCAATACTCCCTCTTTAGTTTTATCAACAAGAAGAATATCATCAACAAAAAGCATACACCATGGAACATCCTCTTGCAAATCTCTTGTTAAAAAATTCATTACTAAAGCAAAAAGATATGGGCTTAAGGCTGATCCTTAATGTAATCCAACTTAAATTGGAAAATACTTGGTCAAACCACCTTGTGTTTGAACACAAGTAATAGCTCCAGCATACATATACCTAATTACTTGAATATAAGCATTATTAACCCCTTTCTTTTTTAGAGCTCTCCATAGCACTTCTCTTGGAACTTTATCACATGCTTTCTCTAAATCAATAAATATCATATGAAGATCATCCTTATTCTCTATACTTCTCCATCAAACCTCTCAATAAATATATGGCTTCCATAGTAGACCTACCTAGCATGAATTCAAATTGATTTTGAGAAATATTAGTATCATGTCATAGCCTATGCTTCATAACTCTCTCCCATAGTTTTAAACTATGACGTATCAACTTAATTCCTCTATAATTTGCACAATCTTGTGCATCATCTTTTTTTCTTAAAGATATGAATCAACACACTCATTCTCCACACATCTGACATCATTTTGGTCTTCAAAATAATATTAAAAAGTTTAGTAGGCCAAAAAATTCCTTCATCTTTTAAGCAAAAAATTCCTTCATCTTTTAAGCAAAAAATTCCTTCATCTTTTAAGCATTTCTACACCTCTATTGGAATATCATCAGGTTCAACAGTTTTCTCACGCTTCATTTTCTTTAAAGCCTCTCTAACTTTAGTTTTAGTAATACGCTGATAAAAATAAAAATCTCTATTTTCATTTAGCGTGCTAAGGCTACTAAAGTCAATCATATTTTCACAATTTTTCATTGAAAAGCTTAGCAAAATATTCATTCATCTTTGTTGAATATCCTCTTCTAAAGAATGTACTTTTTAATTTTCATCCTTAATGCACTTCACTTGAACCAAAATCTTACTACTCATATCTTTTTGTTTGGCTAGCTTATACAGATATCTTTCGCCCTCTTTAGTATCTAATTTATTATATAAATCATTAAAACTTAAAGCCTTTGCATCGCAGATTACTTTCTTAGACTCTTTACGGACAACTTTATATTTTTCTCAATTTTTATAATTTTTACATCTAAACTAATTTTTAATAGAGCTTCTTATTTTTTATCTTTTCTTGCACATTTTGATTCCACGACCAATTATTTTTACTATTATAATCTTTTTCTTTTGATACTCCAACAACATCATGTGCAATATTCTTAATATTACAAGCTACTATTTTTCACATAACATTAAATTCTATAAGATGGTGGTGAGATCTGCAATGCTTTATGGTGCCGAATGTTGGCCATTAAAAGAGAAGCATAATTCTAAGTTAAGTGTTACAGAGATGAGGATGCTTAGGTGGATGAGTGGCTTCACCCTTAGAGATTCGTGAAAAGGTTGGAGTAGCTCCAGTGGAAGATAAGATTAGAGAGAGTCGCCTTAGATGATTTGGTCACATAAAACGGCTGCCTCCCGATGACCCGATTAGGAAAGTAGAGGTCTTAGATTTGACTTATGTTAAGAAAGGTAGGGGTAGACCTAAAAAGACTTGGTTAGAAAATATTAGAAATGATCTTTCTTTGTTAGATTTAAACGAGAATTTGACTTTTAACAGGACACAATGGAGAAAAAGGATTCATGTAGTCGATCTCATGTAGTGGGATAAAGGCTTGATGTTGTTGTTGTGTTGTTGTATTAGATTCCTCATGCACCGACAAGATCTTAAGATTGTGAATCTTACTCTCAAAGATATTTTTGTTAGAGTTCTTTAAATGCCACAATCTAATCCTAGAACAACATACTATATTTTTCTATTTTATTCCTTTATCTTAAAGTCCAAAACTAGTAAGTAATGTTGGATACATAACTTTTCTTTAGGAATAACTTTACAATCTTTGCAATTTAAATGATCTATTTTTCTTCCAAAAAAATAATCAATTTGAGTTTTACTATATCCATTCTTATAAGTGATGAGATGCTGATCTCTTTTCTTAAATATGGTATTAGCAATTACAAAATTGTAAGCTAGAGCAAAATCTAATATAGTCTTACCACCTTCATTAGCCGCTCCAAACCTATAGCCTCCATGAATGCTTTTAAAATCCTCTACCTCTCTACTAGTATGTCTATTTAAATCTCACCCAATAAAATTTTTCTTCATGAGGTATCTTTTGTAATATTTTTCTAAGTCATTCCAAAATTTTAATTTTGAACACATATCCAAACCTACTTGAGGAGCATAAACACTTATAATATTAATAATCTTTTTATCAATAATAATCTTAAAAGCCATAATTCTATCTCAAATTCTATCAATTTTTACAACATTATCTTTCAAACTTTTATCTATAATCACACCTACATCATTTTTAGTACAACTCCTACTAGAATACCAAAGCTTAATCTCTAAACTATCAATCTCCGTAGCCTTCTCTCCCACTCATTTAGTTTCCTGAATGCATAGAATATATATCTTGCTATGAATCATAATATCAATTAATTTCATTAATTTTCCTTTAAGGAAACCCACATTCTAAGATCTAGACCTAATTTTAGTTTCGTGGACTAGCTTCTTTGCCCACATCCGTCCATAATGTTCGAACCCTTTCCTATTTAACACTGCATCCGGGCGCCGATGCAGGGGCCCTTACACATTTCTCATTGTATTCAGGCCATACAACGTGTCGCTTCTAGGGAATGCCCTAGCATTAAAACAATATATTAAGGGATTCATGTCATGATTATTCGACAAGTTTTATGCTAGCTGTCGATTACTTAACACAACCCTCTACTTTTCATATCCAGGACTTGGTGCCGATAATTCCCATATTTAAAGAAATTCAAAGCTTTGTCAATCACCCTAGAACACCATTAGTTGACTAATGTTGATAACCATTGTTGCGATCACAAGGCATTCTTTGTTGGCCAACATTATCGCTTGCCATTACCACAACTCGACATTGCTTGTTGATAACATCATTTGCCTGACCTTTGATGTTATTTATCGACCATTGCTTGACTCATATCAATGTCTGATGCCCGAGATTCTTCGACCTTACTCATCTAACTCTAGTCTTACTTGTAGCTCAATTTCCCCTCCTATCAAGAGAACAACCAAGTCAATTGTCGTAACAATCTTAATATACTATATTTTGACTTATGTCAAAAGCCGGTCCCTAATCCTCATTTTTCGATTACTCTATATCCCATCCTATTAGGATAGCGATCAACCTCACTATTGGCTATTACATGACTTCCAACATTCTCGTCGCTGGACGTACGCTAGCATTCGATGTCTATTACCCATCGTCATCAAATGCCTATCTTATCAATTGCTCTTTGCCCCTACTACTATCAAGGAATAACCAAGTTAACCACCCAGTATTGCCTTATGATAATTCAGACATCTCAAGAATTCTCCTATCATCACAAGAGTTATCTTGCACCGCTCATTTCTCATACATAATAGTAATGCTTTCTCTAGTTTTAGTAAAGGGTGTATTTTGTAATCATTTACTGGCACTAGTGGAACTATTTCAATTGGGTTGGGTCTTGTGATTTTTTTACTTTTCCAGTCTTTTCACATATGGAATCTCATGTCTCATATGTGTTGCTTTGAATTTATGCATTTGGGGGATTTTTGTATAATGCTGATGAACAAGGTTAAGCTATAGATTGCTGATGTAAGGGTTTGAGAATTATAGAAATTATCCCAGAGCTAATGGATTTGTTTGGTGAATGTAGTTTTTCCAAATGGCTTGAGTAAAAGTGTGATGATCTCTTTGATGACTTTGCTCTTGATTTTTGAAAGTTGCCTAAGTTTAAAGTACAGTGTTTGGAAAAAATTCGTTCATAAGGTTCAGAAATTATTAGAGGTCATGTTGTATGATGTATCCCAGAGCTCGTGTTTGAGTGTCTTGCCTTTCTAACTTTGAGCTCAGTGACTTTTAGGCTTTGAGGCGATAAATTGCACCACATCTTCGTCTTCTATACTGACAACCTTTGTAACTTCACGAACTTCATCCAACAATTCATCTTTATGTTTTGTGCAATCATTGTTCCACTTAGCTGCCTTTATTATGAGTATGGCTATATCTGTTAATATTTTTATGTTGCTGAGCTACCATTTGCGTTTCGCTATTTTATATGAGCTGCTTTTCTTTATAATGGAGCAGTTGTAGTTAGAATTTCCCTCAAGTATACATGCAGTTAGCACAGATGCTTTCTTAAAGCTCGAAGTGAGGAATGTTTTGTTATTTGTTTACTGCTTCTAAGTTTAGTCTGCTTTTGGTTTTTCTGTGTTATTTCCTTAATTCTTTTATTGTTTGGATGAAGTCACACTAAAATTTATATATTTTGAAAAATATAGATATAGTTATCGTTTAAATAGTTTAGTTTTTTTTTTGGCCATGATTTTATCCTAATAACTGCTTCTAGATATCTAAATAACTGTTTGAGAAATCCTGTCTAAATAAGAAAAAAAAAAAGGGAACAAATCGGTTTCAATATTATATAAATTTTATTCTTTTTTATCATAATGAAAAATCCTGATCCGGTTCTTATTCACCTTTTTGCCTGCATCTGAATTTGGCAAGTGTTTTATTTGTGAGAGCCCAATATTTATTTTTTTATGTAGCTGCAGAATATGTAAGCCTCTTAACTTAAATACTAACATCTGGTTGTTTGATCAGTAGCTGCAAACAAGGCGACTTTTCTATGTTTTTTGGTAAAATCTCAATTATTATTATTTACTTACCAGAAATCCAATGTCCAGCTTTTAGCCATTCATAAAAACCCTTATCAAGAGGGAAATGAAATGGAAATTTTTAATTACTGTGTTTATTAGTAAGAGAAAATAGAAATTTACTCTTTCATTAAGTACTCTAAAAAATGCTATTTTTTGTGGTGATTTGACCATTGAACCTTCTTAATTTATCTCCTTAATCAAACTATATCTAACTATGTATCAATAGCCATGCTTTTAATGGCACCACTAGGTCTAATGATTATTTATATTTACTAGTTTACCCTTGCAGTTTTCGGAAATAATTGGACATTTTTCCTTTTTTAGAGAACTTTGATATAATTACTGGTAAAGAACTTTGTGAGGATATGAAGTTCTATGATAAAGCTTTAGTAACCCCCGCCCCCCCCACAAAAAAAAAAAAGGAAAAAATTTTATTTATAATGATGAAGCATATTTAGGAGAAATTTGGTATGCTGCTGTACATATTAAATCAAACATTAGACCGGAAAGTCAGATTCTTGTTTTGTTTTCTTTGAAATTATTTTGGTAAACATTATATGGTGGCCATTTGTTTTTTTTCCGCTTGCAGTCTCGTAATAATTCATTTACCCTAATGAATGCTTGTTTTACTTTGTTAGCTTCATCTACATTCTAGCACTGATGCTGTTCTTAACGTCACTTTCATGAGGGCTCCTTCTACTGCATCATTGAAAGTTGATGTTCCTCTAGTCTTCAGAGGAGAAGATTCTTGCCCAGGTTTGAGAAAAGGTACATCATTCTTACAGGGCTTTGAAGGTTAAGAATACTGTTAAAGTAATATATTTGCAGTTAAGCATAACAAACCTTCTTAGATAAAAGTATATGTTGTCACTTTTGACGGTTTAGTTTTTTTTTTGTTCGAATTCCTGTTCCATTTTGTTGTTTAATTAAATTATTTGAGAAAATATTAGCATGCCTGCCGGAGGTATTTTTTTTTTAGCTTTTGTTTTCTTTAATTTGGTAGTTCTTTGTTTTCAATTGTTTAAACTCTTATCTGAATATTCTGTGTAGTTGTATTAGTTCATCTTATTCATGCTTGTAAGCACAGTATACCGTCCAACAATTTTTTGGTACCATTGATTGAGCAAGTCATCCGTCCTCTTTTCAATAACATGGAAATCGATTTTTTTTTTTTTTGCATCAAATTTTCATAGTTATGCTTCTATAGACTGATTTCATTTGCTTAGGATCTTACAACTTGTGCTGTTTTTGTAGCAAAGTCTTTATTCTGAATGCTGTTGCACCAGTTGATGGCAGGATATACTTAATTAAAAATTTCTGCTGTTACCTTTTAGTACTTTAATGATATTAACGGCTGTGATGAATCAACTACAGCCTTTGATCTCTTTACCCAAGAGCTTCACGATTAGAATATTCACCCATCTACAGAGTTCTTGTTACTTTTATATCTATGTTTGATTAATCATAACTTCCATCCTCAAATATTGCTTCCTGGGACTTTTATTTACATTGCAGGGGCTTATTTAAATACCATTAAGAGGACTGTCAACTACCTTTGCCCTGCTGACATTGTTCCACCTTATATTGATGTTGATTTGAGCGAACTGGATGTTGGTCAGAAGATTGTAATGGAAGAACTCAAGGTTCATCCCGCACTTAAGCTGCTTCACCAACCCAATCAACCAGTTTGCAATCTTATAGGATCCAGGGCTTCAGACCAGAAAAGATCAAAATGAATTTCAAACTGTGTTGCCATAGAAGTCCTATTTTGCAGGCCCTTGTGTTGCATAGAGAAGCCATAATCAGCCCGGAGCATTGCAACTGGCACTGATTTTTTCTAGCTTAGTTGGTTACTGTTCATTTGTTTAGCACTTGTATGGTGCAGTTAATGCTTTGATGGTTGTTTTTACTTTTGTTGAAAGGACATGCATAGGGAGGCTGCTTGTAACCCGTGTTGTCTTATTTGTTGGGATCCTTGTAGATGAGAATGGTGACAATTTTGTCAAAATCTTAGTCAGAAACTGATGATTTCCTTCTTTTCCTTTATATTGTTTAGAAATAAGGATTTATTTGCTAAATCTCTTACCAGTTTAAGGCATATTTCACTTTATTCAGTAACTCATAAACATTTATTGCAGAAGATGCATTTCTGTGTTTGAAGATATTTTAGTTTTTATTGTTCCTTCTTATGCAGCTCATTCAGCTGCAGTTCTTTTAGATTGTTTTCCTTGCCCCAACCTTGATTGTTGAGATAAGGCTAATGGTAATGATGATACTTCGCTTGCCGTCCTAAATTGTATTTCAATCCATTATCAAGCTTTCAGCTTAAGTGTCCCATTGGCTCATTCCTACTGAAAATACAATACTATTGATTGTAGTAATGTTTAAATGTACATGATGTTGGATCCGAATCTGTTTGTGAAAAAATCGGACCTTACTAATAGGCCGAAGCTAATGAGCTAGGACTTGTGAGAATGAAAAGTAGAAAGAACAGAGAAAAAGCTACAGGATGCTTTAAGAGACCATGAGTCTTAAAATTAATGGTGTATGCACTATTAGTCAAAAGTTCTCCAGTCTGTTTCTCATCACTTATTTATATAATTTTGAGTGAAACTCAAATATGTTGAGTGAAACTCAAATATATTAATTTTCAAAATTTGAAGGAGAACCGTCAATCTCAATTTTGAGGTTCAAAATCCTCTAATAAAATTTAGGCTTTGACATTTCACCGTCCAAGCCAATTGGTGGAGTGAAAGAGTCAAGCCAAATTTTTGGAATTTTCGTATCAATCTTGTGAACCTGCATGTTCGAGTAAAATCCAACATGTTAAGTTTCAAGATTTGAAGAAAATCCTTTAATTTCAAAAGTCCAAACTTCTTCTCAAAATCATTCAAATCAACTTCAAATTTCCATCATCATGTGTCAAGATATAATATCTCCTTGTAGCCTAACATATTCCATGAGATTTTAGATTTCTTTAAGTCATAAGTGCCCTTTTTTATTTTATCACCATATGTTGGGTTATAGCTTTCTATATCCCAATAACTATGATGAGATACGATATCCCTTATGATTTTTCAAATTTCACTTCAAGTTTCTAATTCAAACTCTCTCATTTCAATTCCAAAAAATTTACTCTAGTGCAATGGCTGAAATATTGATCTTCTCCCTGGATCAAAACATGTATGTTGAGGAGCTGATCTGTAACAACACTATTCAATTTGGTATGGGATTTAAGACTCTCAAACTATCATTAAATGAAGGAGTAATTATCAATCTAGCTATTGAGGAAGAAAAGGACACCCCTATGGTAGAGATTATTGTTCGGTCTTGG